>OY293312.1:15200979-15656782 GCA_958502075.1 Orchestes rusci | reverse complement strand
GGTATAGAAAACCGTACTGCTCCAATCGATTCATCAGCTATAACTCGTACCACCCCAAAAAAACCAAAATCAACCTACTCAAGGGTATGAAAACAAGAGTGACGAAACTTTCTCACCCCTCATCCAAAAAACAAGCCTTAAACAAACTCAAAAACATCTTTCTTGACAACTCGTACCCAGAAAGTCTAATTAACAAAATTTTATTTAGTACTAGTCAATAAAATGTTGATAACGTGGATGTGTCAGAAGATAATAACAATCCCATAAATTCACAAGTTATTACGCAACAAAACCCTAAAACCACCCAAATAAAATATTTTTCTCTACCGTTCATTAATGGCCTAACTCAAAATCTAAAAAATGTATTTAAAGATGAAGACATAGTATTTGCCAACAAACAAACCAACACAATTTCACTCTTATACTCTCAACCTAAAACTAAACTAAACTTTCAAGAAAATACTTGTGTAATATATAAGATTCCATGCAGCAGTTGTACACTGTCGTATATAGGTCATACGTCACGTTCAATTAAAGGCAGAATTACATCTCACAAGTCTGATTGTGCCAGGGAAGTGTCATCTTGTGCATTGGCGGAACATCATTTAACACTTAACCACCAAATTAACTGGGATGGTGCTGAGATCTTAGATAAAGCAAAGTCCTACTACATGAGGACATTTTTAGAAATGTGTCACATTTACCTCGAACAACCCCTCACCCTAAACAAAAAGAGTGACACACAAGGCCTCAGCACTATCTACAGTTATTTATTAAAACTCAGCAAAGACAACCTTAAAACTCTGATGGACCGTCCTGCCCCAGACGAGTAGTGTTTGTGCCCTGGGTACTATGTAAAAATATTAAAATAAAAATAACTTCAAAATAAAATCTCTACATTTGTTCTCAACTTTTAATAGTGTAAAATAAAATAGATCAATACCACCCAACCTTATGTCACCATGTATAAAATTTAAAATTGTATTCACTTTTCGGTACCAAATAATGTTTTTCAATCTTAGAGCAGTTTATAAATCATTGTACATGCGTAATTGCCCGCTTTCCGATATGATCCATTCATAACATGAATAATCACTGTCTATCTCAGTCACCTACACAGGAACAGGTCGGAACCACACATCCAATTAATGAGAACGTATGTCATACACCAACTTGCAAACTAACGCGTTACCAAAAAAACTGTTTCCGCCTGCGTACTTCTCTGAATTGGGTAGCTGGTACCGATCCTTTGTCCTATTTACACACAACCACGGGCAATGAAGCATCTTTGAGTGAGATTTGCTCCTGCAAATTCTTACGGTTTTTCCGATATGTGGAGTTTGTCTTCCAGTTCATTTATATAACCCACGTGTGGTGAGTTTCATTCTAAATAATATTCTTTTAGTAGTACTAATTTAAGTAATTTTTGTAGTAGTCCTGAAGAAGAGACCAAATAAATCTCGAAAGCTTGACATAACCTCAAAGGGTTTTTCTTTTACCTCATGGCCACTTCGTAAAGAAGAATCTGCAAGACTGCATCCCCACTAACCTCTAGTTCTTTCTTAACTAGCCAGTCGTGCTACCCTTCTGCTTATATATATATATATATATATACAGTAAATGCAATAAGAATCTTTGTTAGACAGGTCAGTCAGCTGAAACTTGCAACAATATCTGTCAGTCAGGGGCCTAAAGTTGTCAAAAAATCTCGTAAATGAGAGTGTTTTATTAAAGCTGACATTTGGTTTGTAGTTAGTAAATGCAATAAGAATCTGTGTGAGAAAGGTGAGTCAGCTGAAACTTGCATATTGTACAACTTTGAACTTGATAATTCACCTATGTATCAGTATCATTGACATCATGGAATCTGCTAGGGTAAAGTTTTATTTCGGAATTCATAATGTTAGCAGTGTATAAGTGCGGCAAATCTCTGTCATCGAGACAGAACAAAATTTGACCAATTATAGGTATATGGAGCTGTCGCTACTTGTTGTTTATTATACTATGGTCGCAATGTACTGAATGCTCATTTTTGTAAGACGATAACCACATTTAGAAAATCTTTTGTGGTTGCCCTCTTCAACACAGACGTTACTCGGTCAGTGCAAAATATACGGTCATCGCAGTCAGTGGTCTCAATTTCTTCTTGGTGACTTGGCAGGATAGGAGATGCAATCCTCAAATTTTGGATCACTGTTTATCTGGATCCCAAGAAACTTGATGTTTTGCTTCTACTGATAGTCGCTACGGTTGGCAACATCCAAGATTAGTCCATATTTATGACTAGGTGGTTGGCGTTACACCAGTCTCTGACCCTCGCACGTAACTGAGTTATTATTGTCTTCATTGCGTCCATGTCCAGTCCATGCAATACAATTAAATCATCGTCAGGAAATAAAGTGGAACTTTCTCGGATATTTGCGTATATCATATCGTTGGCATGAGATAGAAACAGCAGTGGACCCAACACTGAGCCCTGTGGAGCACCAGAGTAAGTGTACCCCGAATCTACCTTCCTTGAAGATGACGTATTGCCTCCGAACTGTAAGATGCGAACTAAACCAGTCAAGAGAACAGCCTCTAAACACATTTCTTTTCAGCCTGGTCGGCAAGATTTCAAGGTTTAACACAATAGAACCAAAGACTTGATGGTATATTCCTTCTGAAGGCCTAGCTGTTCAGGTGTTATGAATTTCGAGGGGTATTTCGATATTTGGCCAAACCCTTTCAAACAAATTCTCACATGGCTTCAAGGTAAATTTAAATGAAAAACCACCTAATAAGAAATCTAACTTTTATTCAAGAGACTTTTCTATTTACTTAAAAAATCAATCATATACCTGATCATTAACTGATCAAACTGATCTTCTTCATTCGCTACCTGAAAAGGGCTAGGGATAAGTACATGGGGCAATTTGGTGTACAGCCTAAGGGCATTGAAGGCCAATTCGGGGGGTATTGCGGGCCAATGCGAGACATAGTGAGGCATTGCGGGGCATTGTGAGGCATTGTCGGGAATTGTAGAGGCATTGTGAGGCATTGTTGGGTAATGCGGGGCATTGAAAGGGTGCAATGTTTAGGCATATTTTGTTGCGTGCGCATCCATTTCTGTTCGATGTGATGCCCACGCTTTCAGTTTGATCGCTTCCCGCAGCCTTCAGCCTACTCGCGACTGGATGTAGCTCCCGCTCCCTCATGATCACAATGTTGCCGTACTCATTGGAAGATCTTCGCAGGATTTTCAAATATCTTGCGCTGTTAAGTATTCGATAAAGTAGGCAACTTTTAGCCAGATATTCTTTGCAGCAGATAATTGTTCAACAAAGTAGAGGAACGTTCTGATATTATAAGTAAGTCTAAACGTTAAAGGTTGTTTTGTGGTTATAAGAAAGTGAAGATTCCTATATAATAAATAGGGGTCTAACAAATACAGTGTGGAGCACGAAAGACTTCCCACCCAGTTTTAATGAGGTTAGGTGATTTATAAAAAATCGCTTCGACACGTCAATTTTTGTTTTTTGGAGAGCAAAATTTTTTTTGGTACTTTTACCTGTCAACCCCTTAGTGGTGTGATAGCCATCCCCAGAATTTCAAATGGAAAGGGGAATCAAGTGATTACCTTACCTTATTTTGAAAGCCCTTCGACCCCGATTACAACTGCCGAGTTTCAAGTCTGTGCTCTCGTAGAAGATATTCGATGGAAAATTGGACAGTTCTAGAAAGAAAACAAAACCCAAACCAAGATAACAGTATTTACTGAAGTTGTACCAACAGTAAAACCGCCAGATCCTGAACCAGACCATGAAAATGTTGGACTCTCATCACCTGATATAGCCAGTGAGATCAGAGTGCACAACAAACTAAAAATACTACAATGTTTGACGTATGAAAATTTCAAATTGAGAAAGCGACAACCCACCGATGAAGACAAAGTAAATTCTTTCAATATAACTTCCTTCACCCCTTACCAATCGACTTATCGAAAAATGGTAGATTTTTCAACCACATATAACACAATTGTGCCTTGAAAATATTTTCCTGATCAGAATGTTATTAGCATGAACGACAACACAGATTCAGCTCAGGAGCATACAAAAATTTTTGAAAACTCATACAAGGCAAGCTCACCAGGAAACGGAGCAGGTCCGGATCAGATTCTTGATAGTATATCCAAAAACACTAGTCCATATAGCGAAGCCAAAGTAGATGTGCTTCCGAGTGAGCTTTTTGTGAATTGGTCAGATCAGGATCATAAGAACTTTGCTGGAAACTCATCAACAGCTACTACACTAGAAGACAAATCAGGTCTTGATCATATTGTTACTTGCATGAGCGAAAACAGACATTTAGCTAGCTCAACACCACTAGATGTGTCAATTTATTCGTCACAACAAGAGCATGAAAAATCTGCTGAAGACTCATGCGGAGCTAGCGCACCAGAAGACAAAACCCAGCTATTACCCGAACAACCCATAAACGTTAAAGAGCAGCCAGCACGGGATTTGAAACCTCCCATGGGATGGACTGTTCAAGTCACAGTAACATCTTTGCACCCGCCGAATGTCCGCAACACCGGTAAATTGATAGTACTTCCCATCAATGTTAACTACAGACATCCACTGAACATATCACCACTTCTTCGGTACTTCACACTAAGATTACCAGTAGAAGTCTATACAACTTCACTTTCTGAATGTTAATTAGACATAGCATCCGGAGTATCATGAAACATAGCGCAAAGTTCAATGAACGTCTGATAAATATTTTCATAAAGCCTGGTGAAAGATTTATTACTGATATTAATACAACATTTGCCAGGATGTATAATGACTAGAAGCCACTATCACTTAATCGTATGAGGTCTATCTATATTGAAGAAACACCAACAAATATGAAGAAAGAGTAGGCATTGCATGAATATTGACTATGCACAAAATGGGCAAAGTCTAAACTTGGTCACGAAATAGAAAACTAGTTAAAATGCCGACGAAAAGGAAGGAATCTTGTATAATAACATTGTTTTGGTGTTTCTTCGATAGGGTCCCCTTACTTACAGTTTACAGTGAAAAAGTATTCGACTTCGAGGCCATTTCGTAGTCCAACGCGTGTGAATCCTGCTGTCAGACATGGAAATAGAGAAAATATAAACAATAAAAGTGAAGTTATGAGAATACTGGAAAATAGTGAAAACCGCCAAGTGAGGTTAGCTTGGATTGACTGATAACTTGACTGATGGGCGTCATTTGCGAGTTTGGTCCTTCTCTAACGTCTCTGGTAAATATCTTCACTATGTTCCTGATTGACTTTAATGGTAAATTGGAAGAACATAACAATTTGACATCACGTTGTGATGTTCGCGCAACACCGAATTAAGCGATCACTGTGACTTCATGGGCCGACTATCTGCATGGGATTTTGTAAGGCAGTACATGTGAGGAAACATTTCGATGTTTTTGGTAAATTGATAATATACATTTACAAGACATGTCTTGGAGACAGAAAATAGAATGTCTGAGAGCAATATTTCCTAGATGTTTCTGATACGTTGAAAAGAAAGGTTGCAAAGTTATTTTACTGAGATAATAATCATCTTTGTGGGACATCTATAAAACGTTAAAGCTGCATCACATTAGAATATCAACTTGTTCACATAAAGAAAACATCGCATAAAGGCCTGGCAATATTATGTGCTAGCTGGGAAGCAGCTCCTGAAAGGATTCTCAATAGCTTTACTGAAAATAGATTTTCAGCAAGCCCGTCGATCTAGCCAGCGATACTTGATGTTCCACTAATAGAATGGTCGGATCAGGAACATGAAACAATTGCTGAAAACTCATTCATGACCAAATCATCAGAAGAGACCACAGCTGGGCCCACAGGTTGCTCAACACACAAACTTAGAATATGTCCTGAGAATACAGACATTGCAAGCACTTTGGTCAAAAAGGTTCCAGATATCATTCATTTACATACCCATTTTGAAAAAGCTCGCAGTCTATCTTGGGGAAATTCAGTTCCTGGAATTATCTCATGAAGAATCAACAAAAACGACATATGCACATTATACCAGAGCCCAAGAAAATGGAAATCAATCAAATATTCGAAGCCTGAAAGAGACAGATGAAGACGTGAGGCTTCCGTTTCTGCAGAACAATTTGAGATCACTAGATTTTTCTCAATAATCAACAAAATATCCGAATCACTATCAAAAAATCCAAACCAATTGGTTTTTCCCGGACTCTTCCACAATGACCTTAATGCTGACCCCAGTTCTAACCCTTCAGACACCGAAGCAAACAAAACAAACTCTAGCAAATTCTTGCAAGACGTATTCGAGCATTCACTAAGAAACAGTGACCCTAAGAAAAAAAATAGCTTCGAAAATAACTTGAAGGAATTCGGAATATACATTTATTATATTGGTGGTAGACAACTTCACGAGACCTTGCATGCTAATTCACATAATGTTCTACCATGCATAAGAATACTGCAAAAATTCACATTTCAACATCGGATTGGGTATGAACTAGGCAAAATGAATATGAGACAACAAAACACTTTTTTGGAAAAGCGTAATTTGAAAAAGGTAATATGGTTTTCCGAAATTGTACGAGACTCACCAGCACAATTGAATATGATAGTTCAACAAACGGTATTCTTGGTTTTTCCTCTGCACTTCAAAACGGTCTTCCCATACCTGATGCCTTTCAGGCTAGCTTTCAGGCAACGTCTCCCGAAAAAATACAAAGTATGTATTGTAATTCATCAAAGGCCGACTACGCACTGATCATAGTAGCACAAGCATTGGAGAACGAAGCACCACCGTTTTGTCTAAGTCTATATGGTGCCGACAATAAATTCAATGCAAGGGATGTGGCCCTCAGATGGAAAAGCATCAAGGAAGAAGCTGCTGGTTTCGGTATAGGAGTTTTAGGCATCTCTTCAGATGGGGACCCCAGATTGCTCAAAGCAATGAAAGTGAAGGCAGGCTTTGAGAAATACTCGACATCTTGGACTCATTTGGACTTTTCTTTCACTAATACTTGCTTCCTGCAAGACAGCATACAAATTATGATGAAGCCACAATGTGGATGCTGCGTCAAGCGGTGGGTAGGCGGTGGGGCCTAAGACCACACGTCGTTCACTGGCTTTATCGAGCCGTGATCAGACCAAGGATCTCATACGGCGCCGTATCAGGACGTGGTCTGGTGGCCGGCCACCGAGAAAGCCACTAACGAAATCAGACTAACCAGACTTCAAAGGATGGCCAACCGGTGCAATGAGGACTACACCAGGAGCTGCACTGAACATTCTCCTTGCGCTGCCAGAACTGGCAATCTGGATAAAGAGGGAAGCGATGGCAGCATACATAAGGATGTCAGCTCAGGAAGTATGGAAGGATAGAGGCACAGAGGTTGGCCACACTAGATTAGTTTCTATTGTGAGGCGTGAGATACCGCTACTGGCGGCGGGACTGACCATTCTGACAAGCCAAGGATCAGCTGCCCGCTGGTTCAAGAATGCAGTGATGCTCTGCACGCCCTAGGCGAGAGCAAGAAGGTCAAACTGGTTTGGGTACCGGGACATATGGGCATTTTCGGAAACGAACGCGCGGACGAGCTAGCCAAACTAGGCTCTTCATCATCCCAGCCCGGTCCAGAACCATACCTGGGCCTGAGTAAACGACTGATCTCCGAGGCCCTGAATGAGTGGCCTTGGGAGAACACAGTCAAAAACTGGAGGAATAACACGACTTGTAGGCAAGCCAGAGAGATAATCACACATCCCAACAAACCAAGGACGGCCCAATTGCTGAACAAGAGTAGGAAGGCACTGAGCATCATCGTAGGCATTTTGACAGGACACCGCAAGCTCAACCGACACTTGCATTTACTAGGAATAGGCGAATCACCACTATGTCCCTACTGTAGAAGGGCGGAGGAAACCTCCCACCATCTACTGGGAGTCTGTGATAGGTGGGGTCGCCTGAGGAGGAGGGTCCTAGGAGCGGCAACCATTCCTCGGGTGGAGTTGGGGGACCTGAGCTGGGATGACCTGTTCCGCTTCACAACGAAGACAGGACGACTGGAGTGAAGAGGGTTGGAAGCACGGAGTTGGCGAAAAGGGCCACTAGGCCTACTCGCCAGGCTTTTGTCCCCCCACCCTTACCATCACCATTACCATGATGAAGCTTGAAAATAAATTTTTGGATCATAAAATGAAGTTGACTCTTGGAAAATATACTGCTAGTGTGGAAGATTTAAGTGAGTTAATAAAAAAAATTATGAAAGATAAACATCTTTTGACACAGAGATGAGGATCGCATTATGACATCGCAAGAAGAATTTGCGATCAAAGAGTAACTGACTTGCTTTACAACGTACATAACAGCAATGGAACGAAAACATTTTTGAAAATCATGAATTACTTAAACTTTGCCTTTGATGATTTTGATCTTGGAGAAATTGTTTATAAAGCATTTTTTTTTCAATTTTTTTCTTGAGAATCTGGAGGCATGCAGTTAAATTTAATCAGGACTTGAAATTGAAACAAAATTTCATCACACTAAATGCATACACCTGTATTGAGCTCAATGGCGAAATGCTGATAAAATTAATACATCTGTTCAAGACTGATGACTCGTTAGATCAGCAAATGTTTCGACTCTGGTTAATGAACAGCCAACCCTGCGAAACGACTTTCCGGCACACAAGATCTATGGCACCAACCAAGACTACTGCAATCAACTTTACTCTGAAGCAATTGACTCACAAACTCGAAACTTCTACAAAAGAAATAGGTACGGCACTCTCAATGTTCCAAACATTAATCTAGACGGCATTTTAAAAAAATGTTTAGAAGACGCAATTTCTGGAGCACAGTCTTTGGAAATGCCAGTTAATGAAAATGCTGTCTACACAATGGATATCAACATAGACAGACCAGCTGGTATTATAACTGACCAGGATCTAGAGAATGTTCTAGTTGAATCTGAAAAAAACGACGTTCTCGAACACTTCATTCATAATGATAAAGACTTGGATGCAAAAGGGACGTTTTGTGAATTGGATTTGACTGACTATACATATAAAAACGTGGATCTAGATGAGAAAAGTCCATATGTGAAAGTCTCTTTCGAAAATAGTAAAACGAAAATAATTAAAAAAATATCACTATGCTGGCTTTTGAATGAGGGAAAGGGACGGATCAGTAACGATCGCTTACAGCGCTTCAAAAGTTGAAAATACCTGCCGACAATTACAAATCTAAAAGAAAGAAACAGACTGAATCTGGGACTGTATATATCGGAGATACTTCAGAAGAAGAAAATGAACGAGATATCGTTTTAGATGATTCCACAGATGTGGAGTCATTCTCCTCTCTGGAAGAACATCGAGAAGATGAGTTTACAAGAAAACTATTCGATCCTGAAATAGATAAATTTTATGCTGTGGTATTGGAGAACCACTGGTACTTGGATCAAGTATTGAAGATGAATCAAGACAAAAATTTAGAATAAGGTTTTTAGAAAACGATTCAAAAAGCGATAATTATATCTGGCCACAAAAACCAGAAATTGAAAACTCCATTCCAAAGAAATGTATTTTCTACGGACCCCTTATACTTGGCGAAAATTCTACGTTTCTTCTAAAAAGAGCGGATAAAGTAAAAATCTCAAGCTTTATTCGAAATCCAGAAAAAAAATCTAATATTGAAAACATACATAATTCGAAGAATAATATGTGATATCCAGTGTGATTCTTGGAATTGTGATACTGCGTTATATAGTGATTGAGACTTTTGCTTTTGTTTGTGAAGAGAAAAGATCATTGAGCTTTACGATATTTTTTGTTCTATAAAAACCTGACTTTCTTTCAGTTTATGTGAAAAATCACAGTTTGCGTCTCTTCTAATAACTAGTGACTTTGAAATACACGTGTTTAACTCTAGTACAATGTAAAACGTATCTTATATAAAACCTATGTACGTTTCTGTTATTATGTTCATACCAAACGGTGATCTCTGAATTGTGATACGGCATGAGCAAGCAAATAATCAACTGTTCGTTTGATAAGGTTTAGTCTTTAGTAGTTTTTGCGAATACATGTTTATTTTTTATAATAATTCTTCATTTCTTGTACGTCGCTCTTCCGCACTTTTTTCTTCCGCACTGAGTACAGAAAAGTGACACAAAACTGAAATGTGTGCGAAGAAGTGGTATTTTCCGCACGGACATCTTAAATTTGGCGAAGTAACTAAATAAACAAAAATGACGAATCTCCTATTTTGTCCATGAACTGGGCGCATCTCCAAAAAAATCAAGTGACAAAGAAAGTTCATCAGAAAAAGTTGCCTATATTTTTATTATAAACAACTTTTATACAGGTCAATTTGCTGTGAAAATACTTTTTGAAAATCACTCAAAAAGAGTTTATTTTGGAAAAGACCTAGGTGTTTATCACTTATCAACATAGAACAGGGCTTCAACATTAGGAGTTCTCTTCATCGAATTCATAAACCATTGTCTCATTTTCCGAATCAGATTCTTCTTCGAACGATATGATCAGAGGAGAGAGAGTTGAAGACGTCAGTGATTCCCATATATTTTTCAATCTTCTCTTTTCCTCAGCAGCATTGTTGATGCTTGAAATTGTGTTATTTTGCTACATTTTGCAGGTGAATTTTGAATGGCCGTTTGCCAAAATATGTGTTCAACTTTATAGTCGGAGAGGTGAGGGACCAAATGTGCAACAGTCTTATTAAAGCTGAAATTTTGACATAAGGTCATGTTTAGATCATATATCAATAACTCCGAGTCAGCCAGATTCCCTAACAACTGGCCTCGGGAGGGTTTCAAAATTGTAAAAAAACTTGTAAATTGCAACTGTTTTATTGAAGCTAAAATTTGGTTTGTGGTTAGTATATGCAAGAAGAATCTTTGTGAGACAGGTCAGTCAGCTGAAACTTGCAACAATATCAGTCAGTCAGGGGCCTAAAGTGGTCAAAAAATCTTGTAAATGAGAGGGTTTTATTAAAGCTGAAATTTGGTTTGTGGTTGGTAAATGCAATAAGAATCTATGTGAGAAAGGTCAGTCAGCTGAAACTTGCAACAATATCACTCAGTCAGGGGCCTAAAGTTGTCAAAAAATCTTGTTAATGAGAGTGTTTTATTAAAGCTAAAATTTGGTTTGTAGTTAGTAAATTCGAAAAATCACTCGCACGATTGTACTATACCTACTGCATTCAAGTCTCACAATTCGCAAGCAAAAAGGTACTGTTAAAATGACGTTTTTTCCTTGACGTTCTTTAGGTGACTGACAGCGATTGTGAGATATACAAACTGACTGACCATAGTTTTCTTGTTTCGAATAAGAACTTTGAATTGTATGCAAAATTCTAGGTTTGATAAAAAACTTCCATTAACAAGATTTTTTGACAACTTTAGGCCCCTGACTGACTGACATGTTCACATTTCAAAATGTTAGCAGGGTATGAATGAGGCGAATTTCTGTCATTGAGACAGAAAGGGGTTGGCGTGAGCTGTCGCTAGTTGTTCATTATATAGTCCGTTTCACTAGGGTTTATACTCACGTCATTGATTGTCTCTCCTTTTCTAACTCATGGAGAGGTTTAAAAACAGACTGAAACAGAATTAATGACGTAATAAACATCGGTCGTTACTAGCATCCAAAATGGCCGCCGAGCAACAGCTGATTTCTATCATCTCAGAATAATAATAACCTAGAATTTGGTTATGTGATCAAGTGATTAATCAAAACAATGTTGTTGTCAAAACACAAGCCAGTTAACTTCTCCAATGTCACAGTTTTGTTGTATAAAATGCCTCGTCGGTATTCAGAATGTGAACAAAATACGATAAAAAAGTTTGTGGCTTACATTACAAAGGATCGAGATGCTGAAAAACCTATGTTACCATTTGAGGCAGTTTTGGAGGTAAGTTATTTCATAAGACTAGTTCTTTGTACCTATCCATTTCCTATTCCATCTCCTGAACTTTTGTAGAGAGTATCTGATGCCCTTTGAATTGAAATTACAACTCTTAAAAGATCAGTTCTCATGGAACCAGAATTGATGAGGACTTCAAGGCATCCACGTCAATTGCAGTCCAGAGATCAGAAATATAGATGAATTATTGGGGCGGTCATGCGTTGTTGAGAGAAGAAAGAAAGGGCCAGTATTGTTATTGAATGAATATTTTGGGCAGACAGAATTTGACATTTTTTTAGTTTATATTAAGTTCCGCTGGTACTTGTTTGTAATAAAATTACGTTTATTATTTTCTTATCCCATAGTAAGGAATGTGACTTATTTATCACCTTATGATTGGGCAGGAGGTGGTGTGTTGCAGTTGATAACTGATCTGATTTTTTTTTCCATTTTTCACTCCCCCTCAAATGGCCGTTATTTCATGAGTTATGAAAAAATTATTGATAATTTATAATTTTTTTATAACTCAAAATAACGGCTATTAGGGTGGTTGGCAAATTACAAGGAGAATCCCTCGGAGAATCCTTTACACCGCATACTCAAAAAACACGATAGTTTTATGCTTTGTTTTTTTTGACACTATCATGAAACTTGGAAAAATACATGCACTCTGTAGAATCAAAATATACACTCATGGTCGGATAAACAGCATAATATGCCTAAAATCTGATGAAACTTTGATATTATAATATAATATAATATGATAATCGTTTATTAAGCTCATAAGCCTTACAAAGGCATCCTGCTTCAGTTATCAAAAAATTATTGGTGCATTAAAATGGTTCAATCAATCTTTCATTTGATCGGTCATGGCGATTTTATTCAAAATATTGTTTAGGTCCCTCTTTTCACGTTAAAAAAAATGTAAGTTTTGGAAAAATTGGCTAGCACCATCCGAAAAAGAAAATTTGTGTACCCTATGAAAATTGAATAAAATCGCTGGTTTAGTGAAGTGACAAATGGATTCAAGTTCTTTGATGCACCATTACATCTTTGATAACTGTTGCAGGATCAATGTTTTATCAAGTTTTAGGCTGTTAATCTACTTTTGGCCACCAAAGTGGTGTATTTCTTTTTACCTAATAATACATACAAAAAAATGCTGACTAGCTGATTTCTCGTGGGTTGATGGTCGTCCAGTGAAGGGGGGACGTCCACTGATAAGAATAAAACTCGACTATTGTGGGTTTTTGCGATAGGGGTACTTTCTTAGTTTTTTATTAAAACATGTTTGTATAGGAACGATTGCTTATTAGTATACTAAGAGAAGTCTGTTTTGTGAACTATTATAAATAGAAAACAACCCTTCGCAAAAACCCACAATTGTGGCGATTGTGATCTCTTTGGTTTCACTTTCCCCGATTAACCCCAAAAAGATCAGCTTCTCAGCATTCTTCTTTTTTAATAAGGATATTTTCACTGGACTTCTATATGAATGTATTTTTTCACTCTCTCGAGCTTGCAATCCCTGAATGTGAGGATTTTTCAAAAACTACATATCTTGCAATTCCATTCTACATGATTTTCTCAATGCACAAACAGAAGCGAACTGGAATAGCGTTTGCGTCTAATGGTAGAATCACAAGCAGTGCACGGATCGCTCGCATCCGGATGGCCGATATACTACACGCGACTACGCTTCCAATGGATGATCAGCCTGAATCCAAAATCTAAATGGAAAACAATTCTGAACGTGTTCTGGAGAGCGTTTTGGAACATACTTGTTCGGCTTCAATACAAAATTTGAACGCTCTTGAAACTATATGAATTAGCTACGACATACGTTTTTTTTCAAGTAATGACGTCATCGATGACGTGAGTATGAACCCTCGTGAAACGAACTGTACTATGATTGCGACGTTGAGTGAAGTCGGTTCGGGAATTACCTGGAGACCTCCGTTCCGAACAAGACCTATCCTGCTTTTTTTTTGAAAAATCTGTGGTTGTCCTCAAGCAAAGAAGGGATAACGGTCACCTTTGACAGACTCGTCAGGCTCTGGACGTGCCCCTGTCTTTTCCAACCTCAGATATAACACAGAGATCGTCCAAATATGAAGAATGAAAAACGTACAACCGGTTGCCGGTATATTTGAAATCCTCGACAAATCTGAGTATTCAGGAGAGAGTGCTGAAAAATATTTTATCGCTGAAGACATAATATAGTACTGATGATTTTTTTGGGATACTTTGGAGTAACCACCACTTTAATTCAATTTTTCCTCAGTTCAACATTTTTATTTATCATATGTTATCCTGTCATTGTTCATTCGATATACCTATTACCTATATCATCTCAACTTGTTCTGTTTATATAAGATATAGTTGTCGTATGCTATGTCAATAGAGATTTTGTATTTTTTTTGTTTTTTTTTTTATATGATTTTGGATGGCTATATCCAAGAAAAGTATACCAGTTCTGGTAGGTATTGTATAATTAACCAATTTTTTTGTTGTTTTTGCAAAGCTTTTCCATTTGATGATAATAATGTATATTTCCATTTTCTGGAAATATTGCACAAGCAAAAATTATGTTTTGATTTATTTAATTGAAAACCAAACAGGCCCGCTATCTAGAAAACGTGACAAAATTCAAGATAGAGAAGTTTTTAATTGGTTTGTTGGGAGGCCTGACGCGCTTCGATAAGTTCGACTCATTTCCATTAGCTCTACATAAAGTTTCAGAGGCGTTGCTTGTATTTAATTGTAAATGGAATACAAAAGACTGAGATACGACCCTACCCATTTTGTTTTATTCGAGTTCGTTGTTAAATTGAAAGCACCACATTTGTATTGTTCTTGAAAGTCTATAACGATAGCTAATGTTAAATATTATAATCATATGACTATCATTTGAATTATCATCATCTTTTCATTTCCGAACAGTTTGTCGGTATTTCGCAGAAATTGACCATGAGGTTGACTGATAGTACAGACATGAAAAAAATATCATTACAGAGTATGTATGTTTTTTAACTGAGGGGCAACACAATAGGTGGTATTGATAAAAATCATGTACGTGCTTGTCTAGTGGGTACTACTAGCAGTAGCATCTACCTTTTAGTGGCAGCTGATGTTTGAAGGATTCACTAGATTTCATAATGAAGACAAAATGGTGGTACTTATAGTATTTTTCACTTACACCATCACTAGTAGGTACCAGTTCTCGACATGTATTGAGATTCTGGTTTGAAAGGTCAGATAAGATATATCTGATTTGTTTAAGAAAATATCTTCATTTTAGTGACATTCCAATGCTCCGCCACGCCTTTTTTCACTTTCTTTACCAAGAAATGTTGGGCAATCCATTCAACGTTTTGAGGCATCAATTTACAGACTGTTTACGGATATGGCTTGAAAGAGAGAGATACAAATATATAAATATTTTTTTCAGAAAAGAAACTCATTGTTCACGAGAAAAGTTTCCTTGTAAAAAAAAACACAAAGAGTTTGATTATTGGAATATGTTGTCAGTGGTGAACTCCCTTCAGAATGTGAACAAGTGTTTTCATACCAAGCTTTTGAAAATCTAGTGAAAATGGGTTTTCCCGAATAAGCTCAAAGTCATGACAAAAAGTTATCAATACAATATGAAAAAGTTCTTTGGAATGAGCACTCATAGATTAAAATCGGATAACTCTAGATGCTCTACCTTTTAGTGGCAGCTGATGTTTGAAGGATTCACTAGATTTCATAATGAAGACAAAATGGTGGTACTTATAGTATTTTTCACTTACACCATCACTAGTAGGTACCAGTTCTCGACATGTATTGAGATTCTGGTTTGAAAGGTCAGATAAGATATATCTGATTTGTTTAAGAAAATATCTTCATTTTAGTGACATTCCAATGCTCCGCCACGCCTTTTTTCACTTTCTTTACCAAGAAATGTTGGGCAATCCATTCAACGTTTTGAGGCATCAATTTACAGACTGTTTACGGATATGGCTTGAAAGAGAGAGATACAAATATATGAATATTTTTTTCAGAAAAGAAACTCATTGTTCACGAGAAAAGTTTCCTTGTAAAAAAAAACACAAAGAGTTTCCACAAAAAATTCTAAAACCTATTTTTTCCTACTTTTATTTTGAAGCAAAATTTCAGAACAATTTGCCTTTATCTTTAATAAAGGGGTTTGAAAAAGTGTGAGATAATTTCTGTGTGATCAAAAATATTTATTTTAAATTTTACTAATGAAAGAGTAAACAAAAAAATTCTGGAATAAGAAAAAATAAATGATGATCTTATGAGTAAGTCGACATTTCATGATTATTGGAATATGTTGTCAGTGGTGAACTCCCTTCAGAATGTGAACTAGTGTTTTCATACCAAGCTTTTGAAAATCTAGTGAAAATGGGTTTTCCCGAATAAGCTCAAAGTCATGACAAAAAGTTATCAATACAATATGAAAAAGTTCTTTGGAATGAGCACTCATAGATTAAAATCGGATAACTCTCAAATCAAAGGTAAAAGAAACGATTTGTTAAATAATCATTTTCCCAACATCTGCGCAAGGTGATGCTTTCCCGCACGCAAAGCTTAGATGAACGAGGCGAAATAGAGTTCGGATATGCTTTAAGGTCAGGAAAGAATTTGCGCATGATGTTTCAGGAAGAATATGTTTTCTACGAGCATTCACGAAGTCGAAACGAAAGACTTTTGATGATATGTTTAGCTTAAATTACCAAAGTCTCAAACAAAACTTGGCAACGATACGCACTGTTGAAGCAATTTATCTGTCAAAGTTGTCAGAGGCCATTTTGCATCAAGTCGTTCCTCCGCATAGGCAATCGAAATCACGAATCCGCGAAAAGGTTGAATGAGTATTGTAACATTCGAATTTGTATCACGTTTTACAAAAAACACACCTTGCGGTCAATTGAATAATAATTAGTATAAATAAAAATTGTTCATCACCGTTTGTTTACAAGACCACACTCTGAAAACCTTTCTATTTCTGTACTATACAGGCTGATCAAACTTAAATTTGCACTTTTGCTAACTTCTTTATTATCAAAGATACGAGGACGTTCAAATGAGAGAACATGTAGTATTATTGCTGCGGATTAATGTCATGCTATCATAAAAACAGTCAAAGATCGCCTTCTCGATTAATTACAATTTTTCATTCATGTGACACTGTGTATACTTTTTTCATAATACATTGCCCTCTTTTTTCTGAACATAAAAGCCCATCATGATTTTTCTCCCTGAAACAAAAATAACACTACTCAAGAGAGATATATACGGGGTGTCAGTTTTGTTTTATGTTTAGTACAGGGATCTCGGAAACAATAGCAGATAGGAGAAAGTTCAAATGAGCAAAGATTTGCAAATTTGTAAGCCTCCAGAACCATTCTGAATTTCATTAAATTCGACAACCGTCAAAAATATTTAAAAACGGATTTCCGGCGATCTTTTAGAACGCCTCTAGCTCCACGAATATTATTTGTAGGAGAAAGTGTTAAATACTAGAGTCTAGAAAAAGAGTACTCTGAATAGAATCACGATAAAACATCTTTTGTCACACTCGTCATTTTAACATACTGGGTGTCAATTTGTGAATTTTCCACCTTGAATAAAGGGCTCCCAAAAAAATAAAATAAAAAACTCCTGGACTCGTTGATTTTTGTTTCGAGGGGAAAACAATTTGTGAGGGTGATATTCACCACAAAAATGTTAAATGGTAGGGAGGTCGACTGATTATTTATTTTGAAGGACCTTTGACCCTGATCACAACTGCCGAGTTTCTGATGACTTTCCTCTTGATATGACAGCCCAATTTTTTCAATTTCTTTTTCCTATCCAATAAATAACTAACCGCAAGAGTTAACTTCTCCAAACTAAGAGAATATCGACACCTCATAGGCCAAAAGTCGTAACCTTCAAAATTGCTAAAAACGGTTTTATTCCAGAATTAGATCCCTAAATTCGAAATACATGAGTAGTTCAAAGGACGTAACCCACAACAATGCATAAAGATATAAAAACCCATCATATAATTCGGTTTAACCCATAGAGAAGTTTTAATTTGAAATTTATAAGGTTTTTTCGTCCTCCTGAAAAATTTACTTTTTGTGGCTTACGTCATTTGGCCAATGGGGTGTCGAGATGATAACGAACAACGAACAGAAGATATTTGAAATGAGCTAGCACTCAATTTTTTCAGCGAAGATTTATTTTCCCAATTTTTTTTTTGTGAAATACATTTTTGCTAAAAAAGATTGAGTAATAGCTCATTTGAAGGTCTATTGTCTTTAGCTTGGAGAGGTTAACTTTTCTGGTTAATTATTTTTTGGATACGAAAAAAAATAGAAACAATTTTTGACGAGCTGTCATATCAACAGGAATGACAACAGAGATTTGAAACTTGATAGTAATCAGGGTCGCAGGACCTTCAAAATAAAGTATCACGCGACCCCCATTTTTATTTAACTTGGCGTGAATATCCCCCTTGCTCAGAGGGTTATGTTGCAATGTTGAAAATGCACCTATTTTCAATTATTTATTTCCCGCTCGAAATGAAAATCGACGGATCCAAGCGCTTCCATTTTATTTTCTTGGGAGCCCGTTATTCAGGGTGGCAAGTTTTGAAATTGAGACCCTCTATGATATATGTATGTGAACCTATGTTTTTCTAGATGGAAACCATATTACAGATTATCCTTTTCAAATAGAGAATTTTATGACTAGTCCAACGATATATCATATGATAGGGTTTAGTTTTATGGGCGCTTTTTGTTTTTTTTTCTTTTTGATTCACGTTTCAACTGAATGCGGTTAATCCAAGCATTGATGGTACGGTTATCATAGTTATTTAGTAAATTTTACAACATAATTATCTAGTTTCTGAGATCCCTGTACCTACTAAACATAAAAAAATCTCACTCTGTATAATAAACGTCAAAGTAACATGTTTCATTGATTTGATTGTTCCAAGATGAGTTCAACCAACAAAATACGTTCAGTACGATATAATAAGCTGGAAAGCAAATAAAGTTCATTTTTTATTCAAAGTTACAGTGACAGATCAAAATTCTAGGTTAAAGGTTGGCAAACATGTTTTATTACGATGGTCATAATTTAAACTGCGATTTGTTCCTTTTTGCTATGTTAAAAATGTATTTGATTTGACTGAAAAAAAACGTTCGAGAATAGAGAGTGATGATAATTTTGGAATTGATGATCAAAATCCTTCTTTTATCGATAAAATTAAGTCCATCATCAAATATTTTATCTTTTCATTTCAATTCATTTTGCCAACCTTCAACCTCCAATTTTGATCTGTCAGTGTAATTTTGTATAAAAAATGAACAAACAGTCTCAATATAGTGGGGATGCAGTCAGAAATTGGCCAGGGGAAGTAAAAACAACTCTTTAATGCTCAATCAAGCTTTCGAGAACTTTATTTTCTCTTCATCAGGATTTTCTATAAAGTAAAAATGACAACGTGTTACAAATACAATTGACATTTTTTTTGTACAAAAACTCACATCCTGCACGTTTCCAGAGTTTGGTCGTGATGTAGTAAATTAATAGATCCTGCATTATGATGTGTGAAATTGTAAGCTGTGATCGATGACGAATTTCGGTATTTTCTCATTTATGTTAACCTTCTTTAGTTCCAACCCGCAATGTTGAGTTTTTGTACAAAAAAAATGTCAATTGTATTTGTAACACGTTGTCATTTTTACTTTATAGAAAATCCTGATGAAGAGAAGATAAAGTTCTCGAAAGCTTGATTTAGCATTAAAGGGTTGTTTTTATTTCCCCTGGACAATTTCTGACTGCATCTCCACTATATTGAGACTGTTTGTTCTTAACTAGTCAGTCAAGACTACCCATCCACTCTAAAAAATGAACTGTATGTATTATTTTACCAAAATTTCAAATTTGAAGGCAAATTTTTCAAAAAATTTTAAAAGGCATATCTTCGTTATTTTTGGTTTTAAGAGAAAATTCATGCTTTTCATTTTCTGAATTTCACCTGAGATGAGATTCGTAGTATTTGTCGACTCTTTTCCAGTAAAGCTTCTAGAGTCAATTTTATTTTGTTGGAGCAATTTAAATATACATATTTTGAGGTAATTTTGATTTGGTTGATACTAAAGTATTTGTCAGGTTACCACTTTGATTAATACACAATTTCATTTTTCTATTTTGAAACATGTATCTCAATGTGAAAAAAAAAGAGGACGATCTGTTTAAAAAATGCAAAGTCCAGTTAAATAAAAAAGAATGTGATCCATTTGATTTATTGGCTCTGACGAGCTCATTCAAAAAGTTCTGATTTTCCTTGGATATGTTATGATTATCAGAAAATTAACACATAGACAAGAGATCTCGATATACCATTATATCGCAGGCTGTATATTCTCCATGACTACCTAAAAAGAAAACTACTTTTGATTCTCAAAAAGATCACTTCAAAGTCAGAATGACCATTTTCGTAAAAAAACTTATTTTTTCTGGATTCATTCCAATTTAATGAATCCTATTTGCTAGATCAGAAGACGTCAAATATTGACTTTGCCAAGTCAATCCAGAGATATTATGTTAGGATATATTTATCGTCAATAGCTCTCTGATTAAGGTTTCTAAGCTATATCCACAGACGACCAAACAGGATCAGATATTATGATATAAACTGTCGGTCAGAAGTAAAGCATTAGCCAAACATTTGATCAAACCAAATCAAACTTGTGAAAGTTATGAGAAAAGGGTACATTTCAAAATTTTAATCCATTTGTTTCACGTGTCCTGTCGGGTTTTCCCAAAACGTTGTTTAGTGCCTTATCGCGTGTGAAAAAGGGTTATTAGTAAAAGTTTACTTTGTTTAACTTCCGATCAATCATTCGAAACGGGAGCAAAAACTATGTTCTTTCTTTAAAGTCCACAGTAATTGAACAAAAAATAGTCGAAACAAAATTCAAGACCTGATAAAAGCTATCGATTTCTCATTTGATCTGCAAAAGTTGACCATTTCAAAATTTCATATTCTTATTGGTTCAATTATTGCGACATTTTCATTAAATAGTTCTCACGCCTCTTCCGAATAGTGCTAACCATTTCAAATAAAAGTCACTGCATTGATAACTGCATGATGCAGTATCAAGGTTTTATCAAGGCTATGCGACTGTTGCTCTACTTTTGACCGACAGTGTATAATATTATATTTTTTAATATTATGGTCAGTATTCGGGTAGATCGAGTTGAAGTAGGTATATCTTTTCCTTACCTCGGTCAATATCATTCAGTTTCTTGGTTTGTATAATATGGGAGGAAACTAATATTATGATCATGTAAAAACCTTTTCGAAAAACTTTTTGTTATCTTCATATTAAAATTTGATAACTGTAAATCACGGAAAAATGTCAACATTTTAGTCGACGCCTATCACTTGCTTGCCCGCCTTTTTTAGGTCGTGAGTGAGCCTGTCGGATGAAGATAACTGATTGAAATCATTTAGAACTCGCATACACGATCGTTAGACTGTCGTTAGATTGACCGACCCGACTTTTTAGCGAAAATCGACAGTGAGAAACTGACAGCACAATGAACATTTTCGACTTTTTCCCGATAACGGAACTTTCTGTTGAAACAAGACTTATAGAAATAAACTAACCAACTTATTTCAACAAAACTATGAAAAAAATTGTTCTTATTGCGTCATGATTCGTGTTTGGAAAACTTGTCTTGTGCTCAATTTCCAAAATAAATAATTTTTCGGGCACTTTTAACACACATGTGCGTTTCTGATCAATACGCACATCACCAAAAGTCTCTTACCACCACCCGTAAGTTTCAAAAAGGATGCTTTTTGTTAATCCAATCACTATTGCTAGAGATCTAAAAGTGTTCACAAAAACGCTTTCCCGTAATTTAAGATAATAATGTCTCAAAAGTGGTTCATATCGATATAACGTGTGAAAGTGGACTTTGATTTCTTCTTTTATCTTTGCATGTTGAGGGTCTGTCTATGCATCAGATCGCGGTTGGACTAGAGATTCCCCGTCACCTCAGTTATCCGTTTGCACCAGAAAACAACTGATAAAACCACCAACAAAGATCGGAATCTAACGATTCCGTCGTAGAATCGAACCATAACGGTCGCAGCCGCACCTGTCCAAACACTTTCAAGAAGAACGTGAGGTCGAATAATTTCCAAAACCACAACACAGCGGAGATTTGATAGAGCAACGTCGCGATGTAGAAGATCATTGAGAGTACCCTGCTTACTTCTCAGACACATAGATGTTCGTCTACAGTCGGCACAGTAAATCAGAGACTGGATTTGAGCTCGATGTCGAAGTGTTTTTTTTTCGGACAAAACCAGATTTGGTTTGGTTAGCGATAGTCGGCGTCAGAGAGTTTGGAGAGGATCAGGGCGATAAGACAGACTATCTTTTGTCGAAAAAGTCGATCCATTTCAAGGGGGATCAGTAATCTTTTGGAGATGCATAATTCATGAATGTCGTACGCAGCTTGGTTCGAAACACCAGGATAGATATGTTCAAAACATTATCGAACTCATTATATGTCCTTACCGAAATGAAATTGGAGACAAATTCAGTTTCAAGGATCACGATGCTAGGCCGGATCATACGAGATGGGTACAAGATTCTCTGGAGATTGAGTATATCAAAGTATACCGTGGCTAGCAAATTCGACATGAACATGAACTCCATTGACAACATGTGGGATTTCACGCGGCAGAAGCACACCTAACTCGTGTTCAAACAACGGAGAATATTTATCTCCGTAGAGCAGTCGGCGCTCCATTGTCTGTCCAAACGGAAACGATCAGACAGGCACTGGAGTGGCAAACGGTACGTCAGTTCATGAGAGTCAAGGCCGCGAAAACTTTTGATCTTGCTGAAATGCACGAAGACCCCGCACTCAAAGCGCTGGTGGATTACGATCCATCAGAGCTCTTAGTGCGGCCGCGAAAGAGACCAAGAAACCAACTCTAGTTGGAGGTTATTTCTTTACTTATACCTGGGAGATGCACTAGCTAGGGCGACCGCACACTGAGAGACAAAAAACGCACCAAGGCGCTAATTATAAGCTAGGACGAAATCCGTCTTGTACGCGATTCACTGCTGGTAGAGGCTTCCAGCTTGCTCGTATTTTTATTTTCTTTCTCTTTTTATTTCGTAGCCTTTAGATGCGACACATGGTTAGGACCGGTTTTTGGCGCTCCTACCCATGATAGAGATGCCTTCGGAAGGTAACCCGGTACCAAAGAGTCAATAAACTGTAAGAAGATTGGAACACTAAAGGGATTATCCCTGACGTTCTAATGCGTGGGTGGAGTTTAGTGGGCGAACCCCACACTACCCTATGGTCTCGGATCATAGGGTGTCTGGTTTTAGATTCTCCACCCTTGGGCCGGATCCCATGAAAAAAAAAATAAAAAAATGTGGGATTTCGTAGGACAAGCAATCCTGAACAAAATCAATTTTTCCAGCACCCTCCACGAACTCACACTCATGACCCAAGAAGATAGGAACAACATTTCAATAGATACCATCAACGCCCAAATTGTTCTTATGCACAGACGATTCAATACCTCACTAGAGAACAGAAGAGGACACATCGATCATCATCAATTCTTTGGATTCTCTCCAAAGAGCTTTTCTTCTAGATTTCGAATTTTGATAATCATTTTATTATGCACTATTTTTCGTTTGCATTTTCCTTGTTAGTTAGAAATTCAATTCAGTCAATCTACATTGGATACATATCCAAACTAAATATGCTTCATAATACACTTCTTGACTTGAAATATTATTGTTTCATTTTGACAAATATAGGAGCGTCCAATACTTATGGCGATGTGTGTAGATACAGTTTTTACAATACGTCTATGAATATTTGACATAACTGGATGATTAGTTATTATTCTATTCAGATGGCATCACACATGTACGATCATTTCATTCTACCTTCAATAAGTTCAGCGGAAGAAAAGTAGGTACGACGTCATTACTCTGTAGATTCTGACAACCGGTTGGGTGTACCGCGACAACCATATTCGAAATTTGCACTGGATATCGTAGAAAGAGCAGGAGTCATAGAGAGACAAATCAAATGTAAAAAAATATATATTTAAACTTCAACACACTGGATCAAAACGTAGCACTTGTAGACTTAGCACTATTTCAAGCTCTAGTCATAAATACTTTCAAAGAGTCACCGTTTTCCATTTGTACAAGATATTTGGAAAAAAACCCTGTATAGAGGACGTTGTAGGCAGATGCATATTCAAGAGTTAACTGAGCATCCAAATGTGGTGGTGGTGGAAGAGACGAATTTATCTTTTATACTGCTCTATATTGATCTTTTCTCTCTAGTCAAATCAGAATCACATCAAATCAAATGATTTACAAAGTGCTATTTCAGTTTCACGTTTTCAGGGAAATTACTGTTTTCAAACTTATATGCAACACCCTATTCAAACGTATATGAGGACACATTTAATTCACTTTGCGTTCTCAACTATTTCCGCATCGTGTGCATTGAAACTCTTGTTGGTTTCGTGCTGTTCGATAGTTTTGCCTCTAATCAGTCCTTGGCACGAACAAGCTTCGACTATTTGATAAAATATACTACCATTACTCTGATTCCGACCAGAACCTTTAAATTAAAGTGAACGTGACGCTATATAGATCAGTTTGTTATCAATGCCGCCAAGAATTGTGTAGATCTGGGGTTACATTAAGGGACATAACCATCTTGTGATGGTATATTATGCAAAAATGTACCAACACTGGGATTTGAGTCTGGTTATATGGATATTCTGGATTTTATTTTTATGTATTTTCATCGTTAGTGGTTAACATTGTTGGTTGCTGTTTGCGATTGTATGGAGTATCACTGTATTCATTGAGAAATTTATTGAAATGTGAATTTGTTATTGCTTTTTACTATCATAAGATGATTTTGGATATTGATCGTGATTGAGGAATGTCATGCTGTTTGCGTTAGCCATCACCAGATGTAGATCTTTTGAGTGAAGGAATATGGAGAAGAGATTTTCTTTATGATCAAAAGTTTTTCATTTGGAAGCCTTGTTAGTATCAGAGGTTCTATGTTTCTAGTAGCATGATTGAGGTCCGTCAATCGCCTTCGCAACAATTATTGGGAACCGCTTTGATTAAGGGTTAACAACTTACAGGACTTTGTCTTTTAATAGCAGATTGTGAAGAGTCCTATTTTATTTTGGTTTTCTCAGCTTAGTAGTACTGCTCAACTTCTAATATTCCTATTTAGCCACTGTGAAGTGACTTGAATATGTTTGGACGAATACCCTCACAAGCTTGCTTGGATCTTCTCAGTTTCTGCTACTTCTTATATCGGGACAAATAATATCAACACTTTTGTCATCGGGTTACCTGAGCTATGGGCATAAGCATAAGGATATTCACAACCATTGCGTTAAATTTATTTTATCTTGCAAATGTTCCATGTTTATCTGTGATTTCGAATCATTGACATAGAACTTGATAGATTCAGAACCCTTTGGTTCTGAAATATGATTATCCATGATTCAGTACCGGTGTCACTTCTTGGATTAAGCTTTGAGAACTGGAATCTCACCCATCATTTCGTGATTACTCTGATATTGGTTGGTGACAGGTCCTAAGTGAATTAATCTCAAGAATAAATTATTGTTTGGAGTGTCAATGGTATTTCCATTGATTCTTTCAAATTCACATCAAGTCAGCTTTATGAAGTTTACATCATAACTGATATCCATCGAGGGTTGTATGGATATCAGTGGATCTCTACTTATCATGAATTCATCGAAACTTCCGATTGTATTAGTTTTTGGAGATCCGCCACTTTTTTGCTTATGTGCGTATTATTTCTGTGAAGTCACCAGGCGCAACTGTAATCTATGATGGTGGAGAAATAGACATAGATATGAGATAGACATGAAAAAGAAATTTTTGAAACGAATTTTATAAGCATATTATTCAAGTTCATTCGGGTCGACCCGGTAAAAAGATTCATATCCGATCTGAAAACATCGCGCTATACTGTTTTTCTGTTTTAAGCCCTGGCGAACATCTGAAGAGATTAATTGGAAGTGAAATAAGGTCTAGCAGTAATAATGCCAGTATTATTTTGAGAACTTCGCATGCGCATTTGCCTCGTTTGATAAGGCTAGCGTTAATAACGTTTGTGCTCGACTTTATTACGGCACCAATAAAGTCGAATCGTATTAAGGTTATTTCGGCGTTATTTTGACAAGTGGCAGTTTTTGGCATTTGCCAATTGAAATTTGTATGTTTACATGTAATAAACGGAGTGGTTTTCGATTTTTATTTATATCAGGTTTTGGTTTTCCTGCATGTTCTCAGTATGTGCCGTGGATATAAATCAAAATAAGTTTAATGAGTGAGCAGAAAATAAACCTGCTACGATTCTGTAACGAGGATGATGTATTGATGTAGTGCTCTTCCGTGAATTTATCAATATACCTATCTACGTAAACTCAATTATTCGAAACTTTGAAACTCCGAAACAGTAGAGATTTAAAAAAAGATAAACCAGAACATTGAAACATTTGAATTGATTGAACATTTATTCCATATCCTGAATCTGAATAAATGTTTGAAAAACAACAGGCGCTTTAGATACATACATTCAAACGATCAAACACAACATCTTTTTCTTCAAATTCTTCATCTCTTTCGAAAAATATTCACGGTCCTCAATTGAGAAATAAGGGCACATTTGAATTTCAAGAAAGAAAGAATAATATGAAATAGTTCTATCACCTCAGACACATTAGTTTATATACTGGTTTTTATATTACGTACCTATTTATTTTTTCTACCTATGTCTAGACTTCAAGAACCTAAGAACGTCTGTCAAACAAAAGGGTTAAGGGCACGAATCCTGTATAGGGAGCAGGACTGAAGAAAGCAAACACTCTCAGGGTCGGGTGTATAAACACTTGAATTGTAGTTCATTGTTGATCTGCAGTTGACTCAAGAATTTTCATGTTGAACTGCAGATCAACAATGAACTACAGTTCATAGTGTTTATACAACCGGGCCCCAAAAGCTGTTCATCATTTTGATGGTCAAAAAATCAAGACGAAGGATGTCCGATAATTTTTATCAAGATTGACTTTTGAACATAAAGCTTATGTGATACGGGCATAAAACAAATAGCTTATTGTTTTTGGTTGGTTCAGTTATTTTCGTGAAACTTTGGAGTCAGGTATCAAAACATCCCAAATCAGCGATCTTCTACTTTATTGATGAAGAACTAGTTTCAAGTCTTCAGTGGTCAGTACAATACATAAGATACTCACTCTCAGTATCGACTAACATCAGATACATGCAAATGTATTATGAAAGCCATATCATTATAGTTACAAGTAGTAGATCTATTCAGTTTCAAATGATAACCTGGAAAGTTTCACATGACACTTGTTGTTGATACATTTTTTAATGTATGCACGACTGATAGCCCTCCAAAATGCAGGATCAAATCAGACTGATGAAATCCAATCGCCTGATCTATGTCACTTTCAATCAATCTACCCCGCAAATATAATTTTCAAAATTTGATTAGGTGACTAATCCATTCACAGATTAGCAGTTGAATGGCGTACCACTAATACTGACCAATTATTTCGATGAATAAATTAACAAATTATCGAACGAGACATGCTAACAAAAATTATATTAAGGATACCTGCTACTATGATTTATATCATTTTATGGAATAATATGTAGAAAGGTCAATAGAATCAGTGTATGTTCGTGAATGAGAATATTGTTTTTCAATATGTTTTTTGTTCCTCAGCAATCTACTTGGTCTTTCAATTGGTTAATGCAGTGTTTGTCAAACATCTGATGATTAGTGAATTATATTGCACCAAAGAAATTTGATAAATTTTGCTTATTATTTATTGAGTCAATCAAGTAGCAAGGACCAATTTTGTTCAAGCAAATGTTGTGGATTTGAACACTGGCAGTGATTTCATAATAATAATGGTTTCACCTTTGACCATAAAAGAGTGAGTTAATTCATAAAAAATTTCCTATCTGATATTTGCTTACTTACGTTGAAATGAATTAGCAAGTTTCTCAATCTTTCAAGAATGGTTGAACATGCTCCATGTAGTTGGGAGGTCCTGTAAAGATGAGAAAAACTTATATTGATATTTTTGCTGCTTGTTATTATTGACGATGAAATGTTCTCTGGAAAATATATCAACTGTACATGAATATACAGGGTGTTTATTAATTGAATGCCGATACTTGAGGGTGATAATCCTTGGATGATTTTAAGACAAAAAGTTCATATGAACAAAGGTCCGCAAGAGCTCAGTTCTCAAGATACAGGGTGTTGAAATATTAAAAAATAAATGATTTTTTTGATATTTCTTTGATACTATTCCAGATATCTTTATGAAATTTGATACACGTCTTCTAGGCTTCAATATGCATTTTGTGATGTACAAACAATTTCATTATTTTTACCAGTGGCGTCCGTACGGGCTTTGCACCCAATATTTTTGGAGAAAAAACTTGTACGCCACTGCTTCCTTCCAAAATAAAAATTATTTTAAAAATTTCCATTAATTTTTGAACCAATTTGTTCTCTTGATTTTTTTCCGTCCGGCGCATAGTTTTTGATTGAACAAATAAAAACTACTTAATTGCATTGACACCCTGCTGTGTCATCCAATATTTTTAAATCAGTGGCGCCCTCTCTAACATTCGCATGCATTTTGATGCATAGAGGACGTGTACCAAATTTCAAGAAGATATCTATGATAGTACCAAAGTGATGAGGTTTTTTTTTTAAATTTCAACACCCTGTATCTTGAAATCTATGCTCTTGCGGACCTATGTCCATATGAACTTTTTGTCTTCAAATCATCCAATGATTATCACCCTTAAGTATCGGGATTCAATGAATAAACACCCTGTATATTTTCATAATAGATGTGTCAAGATGGAAATGAGTGAAGTTTTTGAATTGACTGCCATCATTTTGAGATAATCATCATCTTTGTTTTTGAAATATTTTGAATTAATTTTTTGAAAATATCCTGTACTGCCTTGAACACATTCCATAGTTTTTTTACGTAGAAAACCTCTAAAAAATGTCTTTACAACGCCTCAAATTTTTGGAAACGTCATCACCGGTATTTTACTTCAGGTTTTGAGAGCCACTTACGAAACACAATTATTTGCAAAATAATATCAATATTCCATGTTTTCGAAGACACAGGTCAAGATCCATGTTTTTGAAGTGACAGATCAAGATAAATTTGGGTGAAGACTTGCCACTAGGTAAAAGACATATTATTCGAACGTCAATCTAGACAGATAGATAGATAGATAGATAGTCATATGGAGAACGGAAGCATGCGCCATCCTTTTACTTAGGCGACTCGGGTAAGCCCATTGTAACCTCTTTCGGGCTTCACTCATACAGCGTTGATATAGTTCAAAACTGTGGCAGCCGAGCATCCTCCTATTGAAGTCTAGCTATCTCTGTCCTATAATTAATTCTCGGATATTCACGACAGCAGAGCAGTGGAAAGGGACATGCTCAGCACTCTCGTCGTTCTCCTGGCACCCCCTACAATTCGGATCTGCTACCACACCCAAGGTGTGAAGGTGCTTAAAATGTCTCGTAAGCATTGCTGTCAGTTTTTTGAGATTGTTTCGCGAGAGCCCAAGGAGGTACTTCGTTCGTGCGGCCTCGGAGTCGTGTATAGCGGCACTCGAGTGCCCAAACTGTCATGTCTCTCCTCTTCCTTAGAATCTCGTCTGTTTGCTTAGTGATTCCGCTATTGATGGTCTTTGAGGACAGCGGAACCAAGGTCTTATGGTTTGAAAAAAAAACATGTTATTTTATTTTCTCAACATCTTATATTGCGAAAACGAAGGGAGATTTCCAAAAATGTTATACAATATTTTCGTCTTGAAATTTGGTAAGGATTCTCTCCCTTTCTTTTGTCAGAGAGATTAGAAGACACCCTGTCCATATACCCATCATTATTATACCTATGATGGTATCAACACTGCAAACTAACATGCGAATCAACACTTGTGATCCGCTCGCTCCCTGAATGCGGCCATCATTTTGACAGCTATACTTCAAGATGATAAGTTCGTGAATCTCACCGTCCGCGCATCTGTCAAACGAGTTCTACTCCCATCCCATTTCTCTGGATGGTCCTATCTATGGAAGACTGTAACTAGGAGAGTAATCGAGATGCATAAAAGTGGTCCAGGTTTCCAATCGTAATTCAGCTTCAATTGTTATCCCCAGATGGCGAAAAGTCGTTAGCGATTTCAAGTCAAACAAAAATGTTACCCAGGTAACATAATTGAAACAACGTTACGGATACTCTATCAAAATGCAACAATTTTTATTGGCTAGGTTGCATCAAAACTCTCACAATTTGATGATAATAGGTACCTGCCTATGAATATATTTCTTTTTTACCTGATTTTTTTGGGTATTTCGCCACACCCTATCAAAAAACAATCAAACTAGTGGTAATATACCGGATCTTCTATATTACCTGAAAAAAATTCTATCAGTAAACAATAAAACCTAACAATATCAAACGTTTCAAAAGCGAATTTGCTTTCGTCGTCAGTGGAACCTAAAAAAGAAACAATTAATTCAAATTCAAAAATTATTCTACGTTTTTTCAGGATTTTGCAGTAAAAAATTGTGTTTTTTTTTTTTGTGTTTTTGGCACAAAATGTCACTTTTACTGACATTGAAATGTTTGGTGTTGATTGTTTAACTTCATATATGTTCAGTATTTATAATTCATTTTTTTGGGCTATGTTCAATTTCTTAATAAAGGTAACCATGTATTACTTAGATTTACAGAGCAAGTTGCTACACATTCGTTAGAATTTAACATTATATATGCACTTTCTTTAAGTTTACGTTTTTTAGAACATGGTTCTTTTGTTAAGATTTTTGAATTATCCCAATTTATTCTATGATTATTATCAAATGCGTGTTGACAAATTCCCGATCTATGAAATTCCCTTTTTTTCATGTATGATTTATGTTCTTCAATTCTCTTTTTTAAGGGTCGTGAGGTCTCTCCAATATAAAATTTATTACATTCACAAGGAATTTTATAAATTACATTTTTAGTGGACTCATTTATATTATCAGGTCGAGTATTTGTTAAATTAGAGCGAAGTGTGTTATTAGTTTTGAAAATGGTCCGTATATTATATGTTTGACCTAAACGTTCCAGTTTATGAGAAATTCCAGGTATGTATGGAATAATTAAATTAGTTATAGGTATATTCTTATCTCCTTGTCTAGGTTGTTCAAAACTATCAAAACACTTTTTAATAAAATTTACGGGATAATTATTTTTTGACAAAACATCTCTAATGAAATCTTTTTCGGATTCAAAATCGTCATTATCAAAAATTATTTTTGCTCGATCATATAAACTTTTTACCACACCCTTTTTAATATTCAATGGATGATTGGAATTGAAATTGAGATATCTATTTGTGTGGGTTGGTTTTCTATAAATTTTGGTTTTGAAATTTCGAAGATCTTTTTTAATTAGTATATCTAAAAAGGGAATTTCATTATTTTGTTCTTTTTCAATTGTAAATTTAATCGTGGGTTCTTTATCATTAATGTGAATTAAAAAATCATCAAGTTTTTGTTCATCATACTCATATATAGAAAAAATATCATCTACATATCTCCACCAAATCATTGGTTTGTATCTATATGTTTCTACATGAATTGTTTCAAAATGTTCCATGAAAATATTGCTTAAAAGTGGAGATAAAGCAGATTCGCTTTTGAAACGTTTGATATTGTTAGGTTTTATTGTTTACTGATAGAATTTTTTTCAGGTAATATAGAAGATCCGGTATATTACCACTAGTTTGATTGTTTTTTGATAGGGTGTGGCGAAATACCCAAAAAAATCAAGTAAATCATGGATGCGCCACCAAACTACAGAGCATATCTACTTGACAAATATATTTCTTGTTATACATTATTCTGAATTTTATAGAATTTTCATTTTTTTTGTTCAATTGCATTAATTGATAGAGTAACTGAGTGACGTCATATCCTTCATTGACAACAGTCATCATTGAACAAATCATGGGCTTGGAACACGATGCTGCGACGATTCAACCTCAATTTTTTCCTTACAGAGAATGCATTGCATGTGGAATGTGAAGTGGAAATTTGGAAAAAATGAATGAAAATGCGATAAAACTATCTTGACAAATTATTGACAAGCAATGAACGTTACCATCACAATAAATAAATAAAAGCGCTACTATCAACAGCGCCCTCAAATGAACTAAGCAAAAAGAGGGACAGATTTTCAGGGATATTCGTATGTCGATATGTCTCCTAGTTATAGTCCTCCATAGTCTTTTCTACAGTGACTTCTTGTTATAGTCACTGTAGTCCTATCTATGTTGTCAAATATATTCGTTTGTTTTCATAAGTAATTGGATGTTTTTGAAAAATATGTTATAATATGATTGGCGGGATGTCGTTACAATACACATAGAGAATGTTTGGTAAACTCACAAGAACTCCTCTCTTTTCAATCCAGTTCTTGGAAAGACATTGTATTTTATAATCTTGAACTATGTCGATATAGCCGATTTTATATCTTTGACGGATAAATTTCGAAAACTACTTATCAATCGCTACAATATTAGATAAATATTTTCTATTCACGAATGGTCATCCATCAAAAATCTGCCCCATCTATTCAACATAAGAAAATGGGTCAATAAATCAATTATCAATGTCACAAGCTTGAGTACGTTTTGAGATAAATTCTAAGTGCATTATTCGTGATCTCACATGAAGCAGTTGTTTTTGTTCATGTGAAACACATCCAGAAAAATGTGAAGTAAGTATATTTTTGCGGGTACATTCTATTGAATGTTTGTCGCTTCAAAAAAGTGATTCGTACTGTAAGCCCTGTATCTTAAAAACTTGAAGGGCTATGAAAATTTCGTTAACGACAACTTTAGCTTCACAAAAAAGTAGCACACCGTCGTTCAAATCGCTACTTTCTTTCTATAAAAACTACGTGGTTACCCCGCAAAAGTATCTAAGCAAAATGGGATACCCTTTACAACGTAACTAAATGAAACACGTAGGCGGGTATTTTAAATATCTTCAATATTGAATTTTGCAGTAAATGCAGCTAGAGTTTCAAAACTTGATCTCCATTTCTTACTTGTCCAAAACTTTCATTTCCATATCTGCTCAAGTCTCAAGTTACACCATCACAGTTATTGACAATAGAATGTTTTCGAGGTAACGGGCACTGCAAGGTGCTTGGTGGACATAAAACTACCAAACTTATCACAAAATGTGTGATGTACAGGGTGTCCCAGCAAGGGTGGCCACCGGCCATATCTCAGAAACTACTGGATCTAAAAGTTCAGGAAAAAAAAAATTATCACCAAAGTGGCCACGAGAAAATGCTGGGAAATATTTATAATTTCGAAATTTTTCCACTAGGGGGCGCAATCAAAGCTTAAATATTAAAATTCGAAATTTCTCCGGAAATTCTCAGATTGAGGTATATCTTTATCAACATGGTTAGAAAACCTAGACAATTTCACGTCTTTTTGGTACAGGGCTCATTGGCGTACCGATCTTCGTGTGAGTGGGGGAAGGTAGTGAAAGTGTAATTGTTCAAGTGGCTGTAACTTATAAACGACTTGTCCGATTTTGTTGCGTATAGGCTTGTTTGGAAGATAAATGTGAGTATATCGTATCCAGTGATGCGTGATTGTCTCCAGAAAAGTTGCTAGAAGGCGTCATTTGAATTATATAAAGATATACCTCAATCTGAGAATTCCCGGAGAAATTTCGAATTTTAATATTTAAGCTTTGATTGCGCCCCCTAGCGGAAAAAATTCGAAGTTAAAAATATTTTCCAGCATTTTCTCGTCGCCACTTTAGTGATCATATTTTTTTTCCTGAACTTTTAGGTCCAGTAGTTTCCGAGATATGGCCGGTGGCCACCCTTGCTGGGACACCCTGTATATTTGATCCACCTTGAACATTAGTCTGGAGCTTATCTGAATTTGAGTGTTTTTTTAACCATCAAACTAACTTGACAATGGCTAAATTATTAATGTTAACCAACTCATAAATTTCCGTCGCGCAACAAAGGGCTCATACTGAAACACTTTCCAGAATCCTTTTGCCAAAACAGTTTACATCAAATGTGATAAAATAAAAGTTACTGCAACATTCCACGTAACAGCATTTCAAAAAGGCATAAACTCGCAAAATGGTGACCCTGACTGGGTCTCGAGGCTTTATTACCCGGTGTCAAAAACAAAACGTCTCGAAGAATAATATGATGCAGAGTGGCTATATAAAAATATGAAAGAACTCTGTTAACATGCGGACCCTTGTTGAAAATAACGCCGTATAGTTCTGCTGTGGCTGACGTGAATTGTTGTGCAGACATTCCATTTTCTTAGCATTTTAAATTTATAAAAAAGGGACAAAAGAGCTTGATTGATGAAATCACAGTGTTGTGTATAGCTTACTCATTTTCTACCATGTTTTTGGTCACAAACGAATGAATGAAGATGATGAGTTCATAACAGAATCTATATTAGTTAGCAAGTGCATGAATATTTGGGATGAAGAACATTGATGCTTTGGGTTGGGTACTTCATTACAGCTGTTATGTAGATGAAATTTGAGTCCGGTTTCAATCCAAAAGCCACCCAAATCGAATTTTCATACTTGTTCACAATGAATTATTTGTTTGTTTTGAATTTGAATCAAGAAATAGTATACACGTTGTAATAAGTCCAATCACCATAGTCACTCTGGTTACAATAATACGCCAGTCAATATGGACATAACAAAAACCAAACATTGCAGATGCGCATCTATCCACGATGTTTTTATACACTGTACGGATTCCTGAATTTATACCAATCAATCCAAGCCTGAAAAACCATTACTACTCAAATTTCGCAATTGTTTCAGTTTTTTGTTTTGATAAAAACTGGTACCTCAAGAAAGTGAAATATTAGTGCTATAGATAACTGAACTTGCTAAAATTTGAGGCTGATTATAACTCCCTAGGCCTATTGGATTACTTACAGCATGGCAAGAATCGGGCGTTTTTTGAATAAACAGAAAATTTGCCGGTATGTTCATTTTCAATTATTGTCCACGTATTGGCTTAACCAAGAAAGAAGTATTGGAAAAAAAATAAAGATAATTTAATCAGGTTCAATACACAGTCATTTTTGCATCTGGTGGCAAGTCCTCCAGGAATGCATGACAATGCAGCCTCTGAGGTAGGAAGGAAAGCGGCCAAGATTGACTTTGGTCATTGCTGCCAATTTCAAAAATGCTTAGTGTCGTCGAGCGTTCAGGCTTTCTTCTCTTGCGTAGATGTTCATGAGGATCTTTTCCACTTCTTTCTTATTGGAGTTTGGATCAAGAAAAATACTATATAGGTCTATCCAGTGTTTTTTTAAACATATTCATTTGCCAAAAAAGCACAGTCACCACACACCAACTGATGACATGTATTAACAAAACTATCCCTCTTCAAAGCCGCATTTCTCAACCTGTGAAATAATTGACTGGACACTGAGCGCACTACCCTACCATCATTTTGATAGGATACGTATTGTTACTTTATTTGGTATTACACTTTTCTCTATTTGGTATTTCGCTATATTTTCAAAACAAATGAATATCGGATAGGAACATATTATTGATTTTTTCCACATTGTTTTCACGTGTATAGCTCCTGAAATTTGGTCCGTTTCACCGACTCATCCTGTACATAATTCATCATCTGAGTACCTCGCTTCAAGATCACACGTATGCAATTTTCACTTCCATGCTCTTGGGTAGTTTGAACACAATGTCTCAATTTTTTTTTGACACTTCTTCAATGTGATTCGTATATCTTGAAAGAGGTTATCATCGATTGCGTTATTCAAAAAAACATCTTTCACAAAAATTGCTGTTCTTGATTGTTCAAAGTCTTCTTCATATAAAAATGTATCGGTGTCTGGATATAAAAGAATAAAGACACTCGAGAATGCTTGGAGCGTGATATGTTTTGGAACATGGATCTTTAATGACAACATAATAAGTTCACACAAAAGTGCGTCGATCATTATTTTGAAAAGACAGTTTCTCTCTGAATATTAAAATTATTTTATTATTATATTATATTATTTACAGATAAAATGCCTCTATTTCCTGAATGTTAAAATCAAATGAAAATTAGCCAAGCTACTATTTTTTTGATAACCATCTCACTTGAGATCATGCTTACGCAAACTCATTTGAGTCAAGTATCAAGTACATCGTGGGTATATGCGGGGTATGTACTACCTCAATAATTATCCAAACAAGTGTCTAAAGAGGTCTTCGTAAAACAATTAGATGATTTTTAGATGTTCAACACCCCAAACACTCATTCAATTATCTACCCTAATCATCAGTACATATTTTCAGCCCTGGTCCAGATTCATGCGACTGACAAAATAATAAATCTTCTTGCACATGCGGAAGCTGTTTATCCTATCACAACTAACAGAAATTGATTAGATAGTCATCATCTTGGTGACGAACTATAAGTACTTAATCTCCCATAACCATTGATCTATTCAAAGTCAGTGCTCGAGTACCTATATGGGATTTGATAGATCGTGATCAAAACTTGCTGACTATAATGCTAATAAGGTGAAAGCGGTTTCTACGGACGGCAATGTGCAAAGCGTTCATCGCTTTGATTGTTGGTCCAAAAACCGTGGAATTGGCGAACACATCGAAAAAACGCATTCCATTATCCTCACTCCTCCGTACCAAAATTTTTTGATTCGTCAAATGGATGCATCAACGAAAAGTGAGAAGCGGGCTTCATTGTCCATGTTCGATGCGTCAATCACTTCGCGATATCCTTGAAAAATATGAAATTTTCCAAGCAAGTGTCTCGGAGCTTCGGCAAAAAAAAAGCAAATGAATGTTGACTTTCCGGTAAATGAAATACCCCGTTTAATTTTGTACCAAAAATAACTTCACAAAGTTTAAAAGTTCTTACTGAGATGCTGTCAAAATTTCCGTTTCTTGACTGTCGCCATGGAACTCCGCTCTTCTCCTCTAGTACAGTCATGGAGGTAGAAAGGGGTGGAGACGACATCACGTGACTAAAATGGAATCACTTTTGCCATCTTACTGAGATCGTTTTGTCAAAGTGTCAGTTTACATTTGTAGAACAGTTTTTCCCAGTTTTAGCTGTCTTGTGAGGATTATTTTGTGATTTTTGTGTGTTGTTACATTTCTCAATTATTGTTTGATGTGCCCTGAGGAGTTCTGCGAGTAGAGACGCTATCGATAAGAAAAAATCGACTGGAATCACATTTCATAGGTTGGTATAGCATATAACAGGACCGGGATATGAAATTTGTGTCGAGTTCACTGAAATATTTATATGGTTGAGATTTGTAAATGTTTAATCACATAATATTGTAGATGCCAATGTTTTTTCCAATTCACTTATTCATGGCTATGATCAATTTGTGTTGGACAATCATCGGTATTTACTAATAAAAAGCATTGATGCAAAGTGACTAGATATACGAGTGATTTTTTTTTTAATAGATCTTGTAATCTTAAAGCTAATAGTATGTAGAAGACATAAAAGTAATAAAACTATACTATCCAAAGGAAAATAAAAAATTCTCAATTATCATCATTCCTTTCTATTAGTCACCTTGCATCCTACTACTTCTTTCTATCTTTTTCATCGCATGTTTAGACCCAATCTTATCATTTCAAGGATTCCGGATTGTGGGTTTCCGGGTCAATAAAAGCTCCAGGATTGATTGCAAGCTTGTGTTAACGTTTTGGTGTACATTACACCTTCATCAGGGCTACATAAAAACAACATTTTTGATCAAAATGTAGGCACAAGTTTTCAATCAATTCTGGAGTTTTCATCTTGTTTCTGCAGATTCCAAATACTTGTTAATTTCTTAAATACATAAAAATATTCCAGAACCTTTCTAATCTTTCAAAATATAATAGAACATGTTCGAATAATTATGAGTACAGTCATCGAGATAGAATCATAAGAGTCGCTAAGGAACATTCAAACAGTGATAGAAAAATGGGATCGGTTGGTGGAGCTTAGTGTAGCGGCAATATGGCGACGTAGACAGGGGCGAACTGACCAAAAGATAAAAAAAACTTCCGAATTGTTATTCTAGATTTAAACTTTATTAGAATTTATTCACGGTAACATCATATTTTTGATTTATTGATCATAATTGTTTCAATCGACTATTTACTATTCTTCATATAATGTGTGAAGTATTTTAAAACAATCCGGAGAAGTATTTTCCAATCGTGAAACTTAATTTAATATTATGTACAAACCAAACAGTACTGGAGTGGATACTTAACAAAACAATAGGAGGTACATGAAACTAAAACGAAGCTACAAACAACAGATGTATAACAATTATTAGTTGCGCGGAGAGTTATGCTCTAATAATACAAATCATGCATGTAGCCCTGATGAAGGTGTAATGTACACCAGGGGCCGTATTTTCGAAACCATTTGACACCAAGGCGTATACGACATAGAGTGAATGTCGCATGAAAACCGATTGACCCTATTTTTGAACCACTCTCGAACGGTCGCATTCGACAATTTGTCGCATACGTTCGCGCGAGTGGGTCTGCACCATTCGACTCTCAAATGTCGCATGCGCTTTTTTCACTTGATTGTGCAAGTTTGGTAGATTTTGTCATCAGCTGCTGTTATATCAACACAAAATTTTGAGAATATTAATAAATGCTATTTTATAAGGAATAGTTCACTGTTGATTCGTGGCTTGTTTGATTTTTCATTGCAACAAGACACTAAATCAGTACTAAATTGATGTTGATTAAGAGTTTCAGTGGCGTCCCAAGAGAAAGTTTCACGAATAATATTAAAAAAAAAAATTTGCGTCACTGACTATTTTTTTCTCTTGATATTTTTTCATATATTGCTTCGTTTTCGATGAAAAAAATAATGCAAACTCCTTTTATTATGTGGAGAAGTACCTTGTTGAAATAAAATCAAGTTCAACGAACGAAGTTTTGTTGAAATAATTCGAATGCCGTCCGTATATTATTTTCGAATCACTTTCGAACGATTCGTCTACGAACTAGTTCGCGTTAGTTTACCACCAGTCGAATGTCAGTTTTTGGATGCGATTTTATTTCAAACTTTGAAGTGGTTTCTGTCTATCATTTGCTGTTTGTAAATGTAATGTAGGTAAGTTGTGTCTGGTTTCCTTTAAAGTTTTCAATAGTTTTGCAAATAATGCGATTGTCTTACTTTCCTCAAATTATTAGACAGAAGCTTTTGAAATGGCTAGATTGAATTATCTAATTGAAAGAAATGTTATTGATGCCCTCGAAGAAGCGGAAGAACTAGCGAATCGCAGAAATAGAGTGTTCCACCCCATTGCTGATCCGCTGGAAGAATATTCAGATAGTCAGTTTCAAAAATTATATCGTCTGACAAAGCCAGTTACCTTGGAGTTGATAGAAATTTTAGAACCCTATCTGACAAGACGTTGCATGAAGTGGTGGATGCCTCAAATAGGCCAGAGATATTCCATCATTATGTTCATTTACCTAGGAATATGGATGAACTACGGTCTTTGAGAGACAAGTAAGCACAGTCTGCGGTGTATCTACCAAAAATTAAGTGAAGCTTCAACTTGAAAAGTATCACTGAGTCTTCACACAATATAATTTGTATAATTTTTTTTTAGTTTCTCCTAAGCAGAACCAATATCCTGAAGAAGCATATGTCAATCGTAAGGGATATCACTCAAAAAATGTTCATCTGGTAAGTCTAATAAATGAAAAATAACTGGAAAGAGATTGGTGGCATATTACTTTTAAATTCATATTTTTTTCATAATACTTCTTGGTTTCTTCTTTTTTATTTCGAATAAACTACTGTAGAATAAAGTACTTTCTCCATAATATAAAATATTATACTCCTGCTAATCCTTTTCCAAAATATGCTTTTTCCACGGTTGGGTTTAGATACATTAATTACTGTGATATTTGTTGTCAGTTACCGAATTACAAAAGAGAAACGCTTCCAAGATATTTACTCTCAAACTTCAAATATTGTAGAGGTGCTAATTGAAAATTTTTAATTCTACGTTTGTGATCCAGACTTGAAAATCCTAAACGTTTCTGCAAGGTATCCTGGAATTAGTCATGATAGTTATGTTTTCAATAATAGCGCTGCCTACAGATATATCAGGGATATCCACAATCATGGCAATAGATCATTTTCATTTGTGGGTGAGTGAGGCAGGCAGCTATCTAGCTAGTTAAATACTGCAGAGAGATAACAGAAGTTCTTTCATTCCAAATCAAGGTTATAGTAGTAACATTATTCAAAATTTTCTGTGAATTATGCCTTATAAGTAAGAGCACAAAAACAATTTTTCAAATGAAAATTTTTACAAATGTGTACAATAATTTTACAAACAAAAATTTGAAGAGGTTATCAACTGACAGCCTATTTAGATACCAATAAATAAGTTTCTCTTCTTGTACTGTTTTCAATATAGACTGCATAGTTAACGATTTTTTTATTTTTAGGTGATGCTGGGTATGCCTCAAGGGAATGGATGCTAACCCCAATTTCAAATGTATTACCGGGAACGCCGGAATACATATATAATGAACATCAAATGAGAACTCGATCTGTTATAGAGAGGTGCAGTGGTGTACTGAAACTTCGATTTCGGTCTCTTCTGCTCCATAGAGTGTTACACTACGATCCAACCTCAGCATCAAAAATAATAAATGCGTGTACTGTACTGCATAATATGTGCATTTCAAACAATATTGCTCCAGTGGAACTCGGTGATGAAGAAGAAGACAATCATATCGAAATTGATTATGGCATGTACGATAACGGTTACGCTAATAACATTCCTGTGGAAAGAAATCGAGATCCAGAGCTTATAGCTGGTAGAAGGCTCCAACAAATGTTGGTTCGAAATCATTTCCACAATTAACAGAACAATCCTAAAACATCATTATTGACCTCAACAGAAATGCAGCTCATGTGATATTCTAATATTTAAAAATTTTTTGTTCAACTTGAATCAATTTGCTTTTTTAAATACTAATATATAATATGTATTGTTAAATAGTTTACATAGCACTCATGTGATTTGGGTTTAAATATAATAACAAATTATTTTTCCCAATTTTTATTTATCAACTAAAGAATAAATAATCGTACTTGTCGTTCAAAACAAACTCACGTGAACATATCTATAACTAGTTAATAGTGACAGTGATTATGCCTCCTTATAAATAAAATGGTCCACTAAAAGTTTAAAACTTTCGGCAATTGACTTCAAGCTTTCTGCCTTAGACTCATTGGCCTCCACATTCCTTTTATACATCACATTTTGCTGTTCAATTAATTGTAACAGCTTATCATTGGCTTCTACGGTTTTCTGTAACCTTTGCAGTTTTGTAGGTGCTGGTTTTTTAATAGTTTCAGTGGAACCTTGACTGCATTCAGCTGAACTACTTTTAGGGGTAGGAGCTGCCACATCATGGCAGTCAAAGTTTGAAGATTGATTTTTGGACTCTTTCTCAATATTCTCAATTACGACTTCTTTATCGATAAAAGAAAATTGGCTAGCCGATTCTTGTATGACTGGATCTCCATCCAATAGAACTGGACCAATGATTTGTATGATCTTTTTATCATCGCTGTCGAGGACGGCAGGTGTCTCAGGTCCACCTCCAGTGCCCATTCGATGGTTTTTGATTTCAGTTTTCTTTTTTTTTGTTTTAGACTTCATGTCTTGCCAGGTCTAGAATGAATTGAAAAAAGTAAGCATGATATTTCGAAATTGGAAAGATATTTGAAAAAATGGAAAAAGTCTCGAGGTACGACCGTAACAAATATTAGGGCAATATTAAAAAAATGATGAATGGTTAGAGATAGAGATGTAGATATGGGGTGAGGGTGGTAAGTACCACAGCAATTAGGCCAAACAGCAGGCTAATTGCGCACCTTCAAGAGGAGTCTCCAAGAGAAGAGAGGTTGCTTTCTTGGATCATTGTCGTCAAGCCTTGGCCATTTAACGTAGGCGACAACTTAGTCGTCAAGCCACAGCATTTTTAGCTTAGGCGACAATGTAGCCCAAGAACGGTCCCGTATTCGCAGTTCTAATTAAGGTGCTGATTGAGGACATCCACTTGTTTTTAGATTGGGCAAGTTTTGGTTAGTTTGAGTTTTGATAAAGTACATATCATACTAACACGTATCTTACCTTTCGCCACTGCTTTCAGTCTTTATTTGCCCCGGGAAGGGCGTTTAATTTTTCACGGAGCTGCATCCACAGTTCTTGGGCTCTTTTACAAGTGAAATTTGCCGTAAATTTTCCGGATTTTAATTCCGGGAACTGCTCCATAAATGCTATGAGCTCTTTTTTTTGCTCCTGGGTAATATACCCACAGTTTCCTTTCGCTTTATTTTTTGATTGCTTCATCACAAATCACAGCCGGAAATATAATTAAACAAATCAAACCCAAATTTGAATTTTCAATTTTGGCTTTGACTCTTCACTTCACTTTTATATTTAGGTTAGTTTCACAAAGTTCTTTTTCTTCTTTTTTTCACTAGTATGGCCTCTATTCAGCACTCGATTTTGCGTCGTTGTCAATGCATTTTGTTGTAGTATACGAAAGAGGTGTCGAATGCCGTTCAAAAATACAATTTTTCAGGCGTGTGCGACTTTTGCCACTCGACTTATGTCGCATGCAACAATTGTTGAATGGTTTCGAAAATATGGGCCCAGAACGTTAGCACAAAAAAAAAGATATGCAATTTTGAAAATTATACTTTCTACCCAAGTAGTAGGATGCAAGGTGACTAATAAAAAAAATGATGATAATTGAGATTTTTTTATTGTCTTCTGGATAGTATAGTTCTATTACTTTTATGTCTTATACCTACTATTAGCTTTAAGATTACTTGATTTATTAAAAAAAAATAAATCACTCGTATATTTAGGTACTTCACATCAATGCTTTTCATTAGTAAATACCTTTGATTGTCCAACACAAATTGATCATAGCCATGACTAAGTAAATTGGAAAAAATATTGGAATCTACAATTATAATGTGATTAAACATTCACAAATCTCAACCATATAAATATTTCAGTGAACTCGACACAAATTTTATGCTATACCAATCTATGAAATGTGATTTTACTGATTTCAGTCGATTTTTTTCTTATCGATAGCGTATCTTCTCGCAAAACTTCTCATGACACATGAAACAATAATTGAGAAATTCAACAACACACAAAAATCACAAAATAACCCTCACAACACAGCTACAACTGAGAAAAACCGTTTCACAAATGTAAACTGACACTTTGACAAAACGATAGCGGTAAGATGGCGGAAGTGATCCCATTTTAGTCACGTGACGTCGTCTCCACCCCTTTCTACCTCCATGAGTACAGTCGAGATTCCAGGGTTGTCAATGCTAGATATCCTTTCTACAATATCATTCACTAATAATTTGAAATAGAATTGAAAATCATCTACGCATAGTTCAAGTGGCACTGAATTTATTTTATCGAGTAACCTATGCCAAAATCAGCTAAAAGATATTTATTGGTAGTAAACCCAAATGATATAATTTTTGAAGTGAGAACTTCTTTAAACTGCGCTGAGCACTTTATTTTGTGGGTATTGAATAAGACGGAGCCGTCACGCTCGATTATGTCACGCTCCTTCGGGTAAAGTCGGCTTGAGTCGAGTGAGTCATGGCCGCATACAGAACATTTTTGATGAAGTGATTCATTATAAATTAATATACCCATATAAAGAAGAAAACATGTATAAGAAAATGCAACCATCAACAAGAACAAACTCGGGACGACATGACATACGATAATCATGCGTGAAATGATTATAGCTTTGATCCTCGACAATCGACAAAAATGACATTAAAATGAGGTAGAATTGACAAATCGACAGCAAGATGCCAGTGCTCATGCCGTTTCACAAAAATTGGTTGCGCAATGATCGTACAACAACAAAAAAATGTATTTCGTATTATTAATTTCGCCTTTGTGACGTTTTCTCTTCTGTCGTGCACAAGAGGTTTTTTTGCTCGTTAGGGGAGTTGTTCAAAATAATAAATATTAGTTTTGGCTTTTTCAATTCATCAGTGTCTTCAGGGGCTGGCTTGTCTATGCAACAATGGGAGGGAGTGGAGCACACTCACGGCTGCGTTGGAAACCAGTCTAGGGCTAACCTCCCTGGACATACACATCAAAGGCCAGTGATTTGGCCATGCTCAAAGCCTTTAGAGCAAGGCTCAACGGATCATGGCGCGAACCCACTGTTAGATATAGTCCTGAACAAGAAACTTATGAAATATGAAACTGAAAAATGATTAAAAATAAACAAGTTAGAATAAGAAAGACTTATGTTTAATAAATAGCGAAAAGCAGTTGAACATTCCTGAAATTCTCAAACAGTTTTGAGTTTTGGTTGGGTAATTATAAAGATTTGATACATTATTTTCAAATATACTATTTGACAATGGCAAGGTGCCAGATCTCAGAAACTAGGCATCTCAGAGTCTTGCGGAAAAAAAATTACTGGGTAATATAGATTTGAGAAAATGCTGGAAATATACCCTGGAGAAGTTCCCAAGTAACAAGATGGTGTAACGGTGCTGTCAAAACTTAAATTTGCTGGTTTTTCGTGATTTTTGGATAGATACAAATATGAATGAGTACCGCTATGGATTCCTATGAAAGAGGAAAACCTCCTCTTTGAAATGAGATGAATATGGCGTCAATCGGTTGGGTTGTTTCAAAGTTATGGGCTTTCTTGCGTTGTGAGGTTTGACAGCTGATACCTGTCTTATTTGGCATGCTAAAAAAAAATCAAAAACAAATTTGAAGGAGATTTCTCAATAAATCCATAGCGGTACTCATTTATATTTGTTTCTAATCAAAAATCACGAAAAAACAGTAATTTTGTGTTTTGATAGTGTAGGGTCTACTTAATTGTCTAGTACCTCTTGACGGCGCGACCTGCTTGCTCTCTATTCTCGTGGGTCGCGAAGCAGTGTATTCAAAAGTGTGTTGCAGCTTGCAGCTGGTGGTTTTACATACACTCTATTCACTACTTTCATTTGTGCTTGCAGTCAAATCACATATCATGATGTAATATGTTTTACCTGTACCAGTGACATTGATTCAGTTGTCATAAAAGCGGTTCTCTGATCAAGCTCCTGCCGTTTTCATTAATAAGACCCTAGACAAACATAAAATCCTACAATAGCAACGTTACGACATCTTGTGGCTATCTTGGGAACTTCTGATATATCTCCAGCATTTTCTCTATTCCATATTACCCGGTAATTTTTTTTCCGCAAGTCTCAGGGATGCCTAGTTTTTGAGATATGGCACTTTGCTATTCTTAAATAGACACCCTCATGTATGTATAGAGTGTGGCCATTTAAGTATGCAACAAATGAGAGTTTTTTTAATCAATTGCAAAATCAAAATTCACATATTGCAATTAGTATGATTGCAAGTAAAACATCATACACGACGGCTCAAAAAAGAATTAATAATTGTATTCGAGTACCCTCATTTGAAAAAAAAAACAGCAAAATGTTATAAATGGAAAGTTATGCCTAAATACCAAAATCGCGTCTCAGGAAACGTTTATTTTATTTTTGAAAATCACAAATCTTTCCCCCAATTTCTTTTTATCTCACCACCAACACATTCACAAACTGATCAAAATCAAATCAGTGTTGCAACGATAGAAGACACAACTTTGAAATTTCGCAAGAGGTCTTCTTAACCTGGTGAATCATCAGTTATCATATTATGCATATTAAAAAAGTCTTACCCAAAGTGCAAATAATGAAATTTTGGTTCTGCACTTGATAAAAAAAAACTATATGTTGCACACTTGAATGGCCACACAGTATAGCATCGGTTTTGATTCAATGTATTTTTAAAACCCGTTTATACACCATTAGTGAATATCATTGTTAGTTTGTAATAATGTATCGAGCCTTGTTTCTTTTCCTGGGTTTTTTATACTTTTTCATGTCATGTTTTTTCGAACTAACTTCAAGGTCTTATGATGCCCGGATGGGCAAAACACGTGTAACCATTTGATTATAATTTGTTGACAATTGAGACTTTGACTTCGAAATTTATTAGACTGATCAACCACATAATCTCCTTGAGTGAAAAATGGACTTCATAATAAAAGAAGTAATTTCCTGATAAATGGTGATCCTTTTTCACAAAACTGAACAAATTTTGTTGTTTCGACATGGCGAAAATCCCAATTATAGATTTCTGTAAATCACTGGAGGATGAATTGCAGCCTCTTGTTGTAGATAACATGATACCCTATTTACCAACTGAAATTATAAGAAAGGTCTAAAGAGCACCGAGCAGTGTCAGTTGCAATATAAAGAGATAAATTGGCCGATCGCGAATGGAGATATCCAATAGATCTTGTAGACTTGACAGGGATGGATTTCGTATTTCCTCTTTCTATGCTACAGATAAGCCCGGTCTCTCAAAAGCAAACATGTTGAATCAGGATAATTGATAAATTATTCCGGTAGGCTTGAATTGGGGTAGCTGAAGCATTATTGATAGAATGAGTTATGAGGATACCCCAATCAAGTTAAAAAATGATCAAGTTGAAATTCTATGACAAAAACACGTTCTTTCTAGATAATGATGCATCTTAAGAGAAACGTGCATAAAAGTAAACATGTTACGGTCAAATCGTCTAGGGAGAAGGATAGGAACAAGTACAATGTGATGGATGTGAAGTTTGTGTGAATTACTTCCAAAACCTGTAGTACCGATCAAATGTATTTTGTTTTTGTTTTGAGTGGTGGTTGAGCATTCGAGGGAAAAAACGCAAACCCTGACTGAGCAACAAAATTCATTGGCTCGTGGAAATGCGTGGATGAAATGAATTATTAGAAAGCAAACATGGATCAGAGTGTTTCGGTCGACGTGGCACCAAGACCAAATGCCTTTCTTCCACGAAAAGTTGACGTAGTAGAAATGTTTTCAATCTTTAATGTTGAAACGAGAATGAATATTATGGAATGTGGACGCATTCCTCGACGTTCATGAAGAACGTTCATATTCATAAAGTCCGATTCTGTTTTCTATGAATCCCAGACCATTTTATTGTAAGAACCAAATTAGGGGAGTTACTAAGACTGCGAGATCAACTTGACACTTTCCAAGTGTAAATCAGCTTCGCGAAGAAGAATGAGTTGAATAGAACTCTAGTGCAAGATGTATGTGTTATAGCAGTGTCAAAACTCCACGATCTGGAAAAAAGATTCGAGAATCGTCACCAAACTTGATAACATGGTTTGAAATAGAATCAGACTAAACTGAAGAACTTACAGTAAATGCGAAAAAGATCATTACGTCATCCTTAATACTCAGTAGGATGTACCAGTATTTAACCGATGGAGGTTCATATGTTAGTGAGCATAACTTTTCATGGCTTTGTGATGATAGGGTTTTAGTTGATGACCTCACATGATCACAATGTATACTTGATTATTGTGTTGCGATTGTCTGGTTTCCAAACTCTCTTCCAACACCTTAATTCAATACTTAGTTACATTAGGTGAACACAACAGATTTAACTTCTTTACACGCTACTTAGTCTGGGGCCGAATTTTCGAAACCATTCGAAACTAAGGCGTACACGACATAGAGTAAATGTCGCATGAAAACCGATTGACCCAATTTTCGAACCACTGTCGAGCGGTCGCATACGACAATTTGTCGCAAATTTGTTCAATTCTCCAAATAATCCGTATACGAATATGCATTTGATTTTCCACACCATTCGTGTACGAATTCAATTGGAGAATTGAGCACCTGCAACTTTCTGCAACCTGATATCAAGCTATCTACCTTGGAATCATTGGCCTCCACATTCCTTTGGTACGCAGCACATTTTGCTGTTCGATGAATAATAATTGTGGCCATTGATTTTTTTCATTGGCTTCTACAGTTTTTTCCAACCTCCACAATTTTGAAGGTGCTCGTTGTTGAAAAGCTATAGTGGTACCTTGAATGAATTCAGCTGGACTAGTTTTGGGGGTACATATCATGGCAGTCAAAGCTTGTAGATGGATTTTCGTTTTTTTTTCAACATTCTCAACTATGACTTCATCGTCGGAAAAAAATTGTCCCGTCGATTCTCATAACGATAAATCATCCATTATTCTCAAGAAGGACTGTCTTCTGTTCAATGAAATTGGAAAAGAACACAAAGTCTATGTCCTCAAGTGTCACTTGAGAACATGGATTTCATGCAACAGAACTGGACCAATGATTGCTATGAGCCTTCCAACATCACTGTCGGGTACGGCAGGCGTTGAGGTACCACCTATACAATGAGTTTCAATTTCCATTCCCTTTTTTACCAGGCTTCATGTAAATTCACCTTTTGCCAGTCTTGATTTGTTCCGGGAAGTGCGTGTATTGTTTTTCGAAGCTGCATCCACAGTTCTTGGGCTGTGGGCCTATTAAGTAAAATGTGTCGTTAATCTTTCGGATTTCAATGAACTGCTCCATGAACGCAATGAGCTTTTTTTCGCTCGTTATATAGTCAATTTTCTTTTGTTTTACTTTTTGATGGCTCCATAAAATCGAAAATATAAACAATAAAACACATGAAATCAAAACGCGACTTTGACTTCTCAGTCACTTTGACACACACACACTCGACTTTGCGACATTGCCAATGCATTTTGTTGTATTATGCGAAAGAGATGTCGAATGCCATTCAGAAATACAATTTCCAAGTCGTATGCGACTTTTGCCACTCGACTTATGTCGCATGCAACAATTGTCGAAGGCTTTCGAAAATACGGGCCCTGAATCGATAAAATTAATCAGACATTTGTTCATCTCAATCTTGCACTCTTGGAATCAGTACGATGTCGTGTAATTCGACGATTGGCGTCCATCTTGACAAGTTGAAAGCAGCGCGTAAATAGAGGTTTTGCGACCGTTGGAAAATAGGATATAAGCGCTCGCCGGCCTAAAAGACTTTTGCAAGATGTGCAATGTATTTTGAACAAATGAGATTTGTGCGTCGATGACAACCATTTACTTGTTTTTTAACTATTATGATAAGCTCGTTATCGATTTTGATCGGCTCTATTATCCGATTGTCCATGAATTTATGACTTGATACCAAGCATTCACACTTTTTACCAATGTATTCGAACAGTATTGATTGATGAGTTTCCAAGTTTTTTCAAAGTACTTTTGGATATTTGGTTACCACACGGTTGTAGATAAAATACTGCATATGATAATACCTATGGTAATTAGGTTATTAACGCTCCACCGACTCGGTTTGCGAATTTCATTCAGGTGCGGTAATAACCTAGTTACCACACTTGATATACAGGGTCTACCATAAAGTTGAATACATATAAGAAATTTGTTCGTTATTTATATTTTGATATTGTCATACTGTAAAATTCTCAGACGTTTCTTTTGCCTAGTTTTTCATATACAGATCGATCTTGTTCCTGGTGGGACCTCTGCATAACATTCAGTATTCAGGTCTCTTCTCAATCAACAAACGTATTCATGTGTCATGTCATATTCCAAGGACTTGCAGAACAAAAAACTAGACGACACCAGACAGATCTGCAAATCATCCAGAGTGTATCTAGTTTATCTCAAAGGAGCTAGCTCATCAAGATCAAATCATTCATAGACTGTCAGATAATGAAATATTTTGCTGACTTACTTCCTCGTCGGTAGGATTTTAACCATTGAAAATAATATAATTATTGAGCTCCAAAAATGAAAATTTAGCGACCGCAAGTGTGCTAGGCATACCAAAAATCTCTTCGAACTATTGTCCGATCGGTAAATTTTTCTCAACAGGTCTGCTTATGTGAAATTTTTGCCAGGTTCTTCATGATATCATAATTCATTTTGTTGACATGTTGATTGCCAGGAGCAAAAAAATGCATCAGCTTTACAATGATATTATTTAAAATCCCAGCGACGAGAAAATCACACATCCATAGACAGGCATAAAATCAGGACTTATCAAGTTATGCGGGTGTTGATGAAACAATACCTAACTGAAGAAGGTTGAATGATTCACGTCAATTGATACCGGATTCATCATATCACCGTTTCACCTTTATCTTGTCTTTTGTCGTGAGCTCAATTCAATTATATCATTCACTTCACAAGATTTCTTCCAAGAAGTTCAGAGGTGAACATCAAATGCCGACGACTGTTTTTGACTTTTTAAACCAAAAAAATCTTATAGAGATACAAAATCAAGTAATCAAAATCTCTCAAATTCTGTTTTCAACTCCTAACGATCGAGCACAATATGGAATTCATAAATATGGATCCACTGTGAAACTACAAGCAATAGTTCAAGCATTTCGGCATTTTTCTGGTTTTTTATCATTGCTATGAGCACTTTCCTCAACGATGCAATAGATGGAAAAGAAGAGCAATAGATCACACAATTTCTCATGAAGTACATTACTTTATTTTCATGCCTTCCATGATGTTCCAAAATCTTCTAGTTTTTGTTTCAAATCCATTCACGGTTCCTTGATCACTTCCATCTCTTTGGTTAGTTCGGATTAGTCGACGTTACCGCAAAGAATCAGATGTGTGTCTGTATACCAAATTTTGTAATGAGAAAACATGTCTTTGACAGTATGCGAGAAACATGATACTGAAACACACAAGATATGATCGATTGCTGGTCGAAATTATAACCAACTCGCACATGTCGTCACCGCGTGCTTGAAGTGAGTTTAGAAAAGACTCGACTAAGAAAAATGGAAGAACAAAAAAATTTTGCGTTTCCAGATCTTGCTGCAGACGCAAAAACGATATTTTTGAATTCACAACATAGTATTCTTTCACACAGTGTTATAGATCTCGAAATTCTGAACAAAAATTGTTATACACATAATGTTCCCATCTCAGCCGTTTTCGAGCTATAGCGCATAATAAATTGAAATATTTGCATCTGTGGCATGCTAAAGAACTCAAGCGATTCAAGATAGAGAGAAACGATCTGCACTTTCTAGTCTAAGCTTTTCAAAAGCCATCCAAAGATATTGAATTGATTCTTGTCAAAAGATGTCAAGATATGTCGAAGAAAGTATACTGTTGACGCCTTCTATTCAAATGATTGAATAGTTTTTGAAAAGTTAACATGAGGAAGTGCAGGCCGTTTTCTTGAACCGGATAGATTTTCTTGCATGTCGAAAATGCAAAAGTCTTAGTTTATAAAACGCGATATTTCGAAAACGGCTGAGTTTAACATTATGTGTAGAACAATTTTCGTTGAGAATTTCTAAATAGTACCATCATTTGGTACTTTTACCTGGAAAGTGTTGCAGAAGTTTTGAAAATTGGTGATTTTTTAGATTTCGATATGCTCTTTCCGAATTTCAACTTTGCCCCCCCGTATCTCTGCCGCTTGCGCCGTGACATTCGAAGAATGGTACCCAGAAGCAGTTTTTTGACAATTTCTCTTTTTCGACTCATTTTACTATGAAATCTTGTATATGTCACAGTGAAACCTGGTAATCAGTAAAAGCCAACTGTTACTAGGAAAAGTAAGCTTTTCCTGATTTGGAAACATTTAGCTAGTGGATGTTGAATTCGATCGACTTCATCATACTCTTACTAGTAACTTTTAGCATTCACGTAACTATTCTGGTGAAAACTGCTACACTGAAAACTATAATCGAATTCACTGGACGTGATTATGAATATCCTTTTTGGTCCGAGTTGGAATTCGCCGACATATCAGACACTAGGGAAAAAACGAGAGTTATGAATCGCAGGTGTACAATGTGAACATTGTTCAGATACCGTATCATAGAAAATACTTAAGTATTCTTAGTAGGGGGTTAGTTTGGGTTAGTTTGGGCTTGGCAAAAATTTTGATGTCGCGTGAGCGACGAGCGACATCATTTAGTGCCCCTTGCACCTTGGGTAAGTTAGAAGGCGGAAATAAGTTGTAGAAAGTACTTTTCCTGAATGCTTTCACTGAATTCCTAACATTTACTGTAACATATACATAGAATGAAACATGCCTTCCATGAAAATTTACCACAATTTATAATGGTAATAACTTTTTTTTTGAAGAATGAATAGTTTTGACGTATAAGCGCCTCAAATTTCAGTTCATCCCTCGTTTTGACCAAAAAAAATGTCCACGCCACCTTGAAGTAAAGTGTGCGACGCTTTTCTTAAGTCGAGGTATCCCTAGTGAACCTCACAGTTCCAGAATAGATCGTTTTGTCCTTCGTTCTGCTGTTCGACATCGACCAAATGTAACGAGTTCATTGTCTTCAGAATAGATCAAAACTTCACAGACCAAAATATTTTCCACATCGAAGACGATTTTTGAGCAAACGTGTAACGAAATTAGGAACGGAGAGAATTGCGATACAACTTATGGTCCCATAGCGGATGAAGTGGAAAATATTTGGGTCAGTGAAGTTTTGATCGGTACTAAAAACAAAGAACTCGTAACACTTGGTCAATGAGAAACAGCCAAACGAAGAAGAATACTATACAATTTGGAATTGTGAGGTCCACTGGGGATACCTTGATTTAAAAAACAAACTCTCTACCTCAGGGTGATGTTTTATGGCCAAAACGCATGTTGAACCAAACTTTGCGGCGCTCGTAGGTACGTCAAGACTATTCACTTGACAAAAAAAAGTTTTGGAATGAATTGTATTTTCTATAGTTTTATTTTGTGGATACATGTTTTCGTCGTGAAATGAGTCGGAAAGGAGATATTACCAAAAAAACTGCTTCTAGGTACCATTCTTCGGATATCGCAGCGCAAGCGGCAAAGATACGAGGAGGCGAAGTTGAAATTCGGAAAGAGCACATCGGAATCTATAAACTTGTAACGGTCTGAAAAGTACCAACTCTATCACTTACAATTTTCTTGAAATCGACCTTTAAATCGACAATTAAATGATTAATCAGCAAATCAATTAATTCTGCCAATTTTCCTGTCCACGATGATTTAAAATCAATAATTCCCTACTGTTTTCTGTTGTGTTTCTTTTCATCTCTTTTTATCTTCAGAACGATTTTTCCATAAATTTCCACATACCCTGATTTCGACATTCTTTCACCATTTTCGTCTATTTCGACTATTGTTTTTTAATTGATTATCTCCACTTGTTTCTTAGGTCCAATCTTTTTTCTACAATTCATTCCTGTATTATTTTAATTTTGCTTCATCACATTTTGATGAACTTGACAACACCTTTTTTCCAAGCAGCCGCAGTAAAGTCATTTTTGAAAACTTCGTGGAAATAGGTTTTAACGGATGTCGCCCGTTCGTCCTATTCACCCTGGTAAACGCCAATTTTGGTACGTGATCCCTCACTGAACAGTTGCTGGAGAAAATAACTTCATTGGTTATTCGAGCCGTTTTGAGTGGATTAGAAGTTATTAGTCTCTAAATTCAACTCTCTCCATTACCTTTTATTGATTTAGGGGCTGTTTATCAATTGAGAGTTAACCAATGGGTTAGCCCATCCTGGGTCAACTTGGCCCTTGCCAAATGTCCAATATTTTGAGGTTATTCTAAGGTTATTGCGTTAGCCCAGGGGTTTACTCGATTGATCAACAGCCCCTTAGTCAGTATTTTTGGTTGATTACCGCGGAGAAGTGAAAATCTACTTATGTCGGACTTGAGGCAACAATCTCAGGTGAGAATCACGTTTGCTTCTGGTTGTTCATCACCCTCAATTTTAATATTTTTACATGATGTATGATAGAAGTCACAGCCATCGCAATCACCCAGGGTTACTCAATACCCCAAAACCAAAAACCTAGGTTTGGCCGAGAACCATTCGAAACCAGTGCAGCCACTCGCAACACGCATTTTCCGACGGAGTGAATAGTGTAATACCCTTGAATTCAGGCAAGCTTCAATACTAATTCCATTTCACTCGTCTATCAATCTATTTCTTTGAGCTACAAATATTAAAACTTTCCTTTTCACTTGGAACTCACTTAGTTATTATCAAAGTAACCAATTTTCTCAACCATTTCTTTTCAAGTGTAATATTCTTTTTTCAATACATTTCGTTTGATCAACTTGCTTTTTAGTTGTCTGGATATCGACTTCATTATTCGTATCATTTTCTAGCTTTACGTTATTATTTAGTAAACTTGGTGTGAAGTTGATGATCGCATATACCAGGGTAGTTACAGAAGTTAAGAACTTTGAAGTTACACTTATTCTTGATCCAAACAGTTCCAAATAGCATGTCTTTTTCTTTTATCAGTGAGTGGTTTAGTGACTGGCCGAGTTTCAAGTAGAAGGCGAAGTAGTAGGAAAGCAGTCAATGATAAAGTTGGGCAGTTAGATGCTTGGTTTATTAATCGTCAAGCTTTCGGGAGGCATTTCCTCCTTTCATCAGGACAACTAGTAGTTATATAAGGGTAACGGTACCATCACAAAATAAAATATAGAGGGCACTTACCAAAATGTGAGTAAAACAAAAAGCACTTATCACTCATATAGGACACAGATTAATTATTATGAAGTTGTACATTACGTGTATAGTGTGTGAATTTGAAAGAAACATAGAATTGTGATTAACAGAACATAGCTAGCCTAATAGTAGTTTAAATTGATGGAAAGTAAATACATGGAATAAAATAATATAATATCAAAATGTTCGGATGTAAAAGATGAATGTGACTAGAATTATGATGAGATTTAAAATGATTTGAAATGAATAAATAGATTAAAAGATAAAAGAAATAGAAATTATGGATAAAATGACAGGAAAAAAAGGATAAAACTGGTAAAAGGGACTATGCACAACGTTAAATGACAGACATTCTGGTACAAACTGAGAACAAGGAGAATCACCAACAATAAAAAACACCAACCAAAAACTGCAAACTGATCATTGATAAGGTGTTGGTGATTCCCTCTGTGTTTGTATGTTGGAACGGCTGATCAGTGGGATCGTGGGGATCTATACTGGATGGTGAAGGAAACCATCGAGCAATTCACAATGGCAACATAGTACTATGCAGGACAGGAACACCAGCTTTTTGCGCGCCAATAGATTTTTGTATTGGAGAGTGGACAGAACTAAAACTTCCATTTGAACCTCACTTTCGACAATTTCCACATGGCGTTGCACATTCAGAGAGTTGTGATAGGAGCGACATTGACAACATTGTTCGCTTTAACAAAAGTGAAGTGAGATGGTGCTTACAAGTCGATGGTGGTGTTGGTTGTATTGGGCACCATTGCTCGTTTGTGCACTTCGAGTAGGTAACTATATATCGTGCTGAGGTTTTGGTAATCCAGTTGGTTATTCAAGTTGTTTGGAGTGTTCTTGATGTGGACCATCTCCATAAACAGGCGTTTGTGGTAAGCGTTGGAACGGGCCAGTACTTTGACATCGTCAAAATTAGAGTTGTGACCTGTATTCGTGTGGTGTTGGGCGAGTCCACTTTTTTGCTGACGTCTCCTACAATCACTTTTATGGGATGCTAATCTGGCTGATAATTTTTGTGACGTTTGGCCCACATATGAGTACTCACATGCCATGCAGGGTACCTCATAGACCACATTCTTCCTGTCTTTGATGGCCAGGGGGGTTTTAGTTTTGACATAAACCAAGCCTACCGTTTTGATTTGTTTTTTTGAAAATTTTGAGCCCTCATGGTCCAGAATCCTGATTTGTTCAGGGGTGAGATCGTCAAGGTGAGGCAGTACGTAGTAATATATTTGATCTGCAGGTGGCGGGGCAGGTGGCAGGATGATGGGCAGTGCGGGTTCCTGGATCTGCTCGAAGCCATGTCTAGTACTGAATAGCAGTTTATTCACCATCTTATGTGGCTACGAGTTGTCCCTCAGGATGCGAGCTAGTATTTGGAGAGACTGATTCTTTTTGGTTGGATGAGTGAGTAGTACTGCTCTGCGTTTGAGTGCCAAAATCATATTTATTTTCATGTTCCAGGGGTGGTAAGATTTGAAACTGATAAACCTGTTTGACGCCATGGGCTTGCGGTACCAAGTTGTGTGGATGTGGTTGGTAACCGACCGATGAACCCTCATGTCCAGAAAAAGGATGATGTTGTCCACTCCATCTTGACAGTGAATTGAGGGTGTGTATTGTAAGAGTTGAAGACATCCAGGGTCGAAGCCACCGAATCCCTCGGTAAGGCGAGTATCAAATCATCCACATATCGTTTGAGTAGAGGGACTTGTAAGGGTAATTTGTCTACACAGCTTTCAATGAGGTCGTCCAGAACTTAGTTGACAAGAATGGGTGTTATGGTGGATCCCATAGGTGTGCCCAAAATTTGCTTGTAGAAATCGTTGTCGAATATGAGAAAGTTGGAGTTAAAAATGAACTCCATAATGGTCCTTATACATGCCAAGTCGAGGGAGCAGTGCTGGGCTATCTCATCCCAATGTGCAGTAATACTGGCCATGATGACGTCTAATGGCAAATTGGTGAACAGTGATACGACATCAAAACTTACTAAAACATGATTTTCAGGTATGAGGAGGTCGTTTACATACCTGCTGAACATGAAGGAGTCTTTGACGTGGTAGTGGTTTTGATCGTCATAAGATATTTGGAGATATTTGGCCAAGGTTTCAGTGGGGCAATTAATGACTGATACAATAGGTCTCATGGTTAAGGTTGTTTTGTGAATTTTGGGTTGGGTGTAAAACCTAGGTGCCCTTAAAGAACAGAACGACCTCTACATCGTGCTCAGTGACAAGGGCAATGTCACAGTGGCGATTTCTAAAACAGAGTACATCGAAAAATCCAAAGAACTGTTGGCAGACCCAAAATATCACTTCAAACTAAGGTCCAATCCCACTGCCACCTTACAAGGCAAGGCAAATCGGCTGGTCAAGATGCTCATGAATGCTGGACACATAGATGGGGCGACCTGCAATGAAAATGATGAACCACAACACCGTGGCGCCTAGGTTTCACACCCAACCCAAAATCCACAAACCAACCTTTACCATGAGACCTATTGTATCAGCCATTAATTGCCCCAATGAAACCTTGGCTAAATATCTCACGGACATCCTATCGTCGGCTTATGACTATCAAATCAAAGCAGATATGTAAACGACCTCCTCATACCAGAAAATCATGCTTTAGTAAGTTTTGATGTCGTATCACTGTTCACCAATTTGCCATTGGACGTCATCATGGCCAGAATTACTGCACATTGGGAGCCCAGCACTGCTCCCTCGACTTGGCATGTATGAGGAACATTATGGAGTTCATTTTTCACTCCAACTTCCTCATATTCGAGAACGAGTACTACAAGCAAATTTTTGGCACACCTATGGGATCCACCATATCACCCATTCTTGTCAACTACGTTCTGGACGACCTCATTGAAAGCTGTGTGGACAAATTACCCTTCCAAGTCCCTCTACTCAAACGATATGTGGATGATTTGATACTCGCCCTATCGAGGGATTCGGTGGCTTCGACCCTGGATGTCTTCAACTCTCACAACACACACCCTTAATTTACTGTCGAGATGGGAGTGGACAACAGCATCCCTTTCTTGGGCATGAGGCTTCATCGTTCTGTAACAAATCACATCCACACAACTTGGTACCGCAAGCCTATGGCGTCTAACATGTTTATCAGTTTCAAATCTTACCACCCCTGGAACATGAAAATAAATATGATTTTGGCACTCAAACGCAGAGCAGTACTACTCACTCATCGAACCAAAAAGAATCAGTCTCTTCAAAAACTAGCTCGCATCCTGAGGGACAACCCGTAGGTACCCACATAAGATGGTGAATAAACTGCTATTCAGTACTAGACATGGCTTCGAGCAGATCCAGGAACCCACACTGCCCATCATCCTGCCACCTGCCCCTTCCCCTGCAAATACACTACTACGTACTGCCTCACCTTGGCGATCTCACTCCTAAACTAATCAGGATTCTGGAACATGAGGGCGCAAAATTTGTAAAAAAACAAACCAAAACGGTAGGCTTGGTTTATAGCAAAACTAAAACCCCCCTGGCCACCAAAGACATGAGGAATGTGGTCTATAAGGTACCCTGCATGGCATGTGAGTACTCATATGTGGGCCAAACGTCACAAAAATTATCAGCCAGATTAGCATCCCATAAAAGTGATTGTAGGAGACGTCAGCAAACAAGTGGACTTGCCCAACACCACACGACTACAGGTCACAACCCTAATTTTGACGATGTCAAAGTACTGTCCCGTTCCAACGCTTACCACAAACGCCTGTTTATGGAGATGGTCCACATCAAGAACACTCCAAACAACTTGAATAACGAACTGGATTACCAAAACCTCAGCGCGATATATAGTTACCTACTTGAAGTGCACAAACGAGCAATGGTGCCCAATACAACTAACACCACCATCGACTTGTAAGCACCATCTCACTTCACTTTCGTCAAAGCGAACAATGTTTCGCTTTTATCACAACTCTCTGATTGTGCTACGCCATGTGGAAAAGTGAGGTTCAAATGAAAGTTTTTGTTCTGTCCACTCTCCAATACAAAAATCCATTGACGCGCAAAAAGCTGGTGTTCCTGTCCTGCATAGTACTATGTTGCCGTTGTGAATTGTTCGATGCTTTCCTTCATCATCCAGTATAGATCCCTACGATCCCACTGATCAGCCGTTCCAACATACAAACACAGAGGGAATCACCTACACCTTATCGAGGATTAGTTTGCAGTTTTTGGTTGGTGTTTTTTATTGTTGATGATTCTCCTTGTTCTCAGTTTGTACCAGAATGTCTGTCATTTAACGTTGTGCATAGTCCCTTTTACCAGTTTTATCCATTTTTTTTTCTGTCATTTTATTCATAATTTTCAACTCTTTTATCATTTAATCTATTTATTCATTTTAAATCATTTCAAATCTCATCATAATTCTTGTCACATTCTAGTCTCATCATAATTCTCATCATCATTCTCATCATAATTCTAGTCACATCCATCTTTTACATCCGAACATTTTGATATTATATTATTTTATTCCATGTATTTACTTTCCATCATTTTAAACTACTATTGAGCTAGCTATGTTCTGTTAATCACAATTCTATGTTCCTTTTAAATTCACACACTATACACGTAATGTACAACTTCATAATAATGAATCTGTGTCCTATATGAGTGATAAGTGCTTTTTGTTTTACTCACAATTTGGTAAGTGCGCTCTATATTCTATTTTGTGATGGTAATATTACCCTTATATTACTACTAGTTGTCCTGATGAAGGGAGGAAATGTCTCTCGAAAGCTTGACGATCAATAAACTGAGCATCTAACTATCCAACTTTATCATTGACTGCTTCCCCACTACTTTGCCTTCCACTTTTTCTTTTATGTGAGTTTTATTCTTTGAGTTAGTCAAAACGTTGAATTATATTTTAATCTCACTTCTTACTAGTTTTGCAAATTTTTAAACAACCCTTCTTTCTAAGGTTTTTCCCCTACCTACATAACTTTCTCAAGTTTCTATTTTGAACAAAGTGGAAAAAATTGTTTTGACACACAAATCAACAGACACGTTGAGGTGCAGTTGATGCGCATATATCTAGCTAACCAAGTTGTAAAACACAGATTTTTCTCAAAAGCTCTTGCTCTCTTAACTTTATTCAGTTTGTGATCAAAGTGCCCAATCACAGCAGAAAGATTTTCAGTTTTTGCCAATAAAAACCGATGACGCCTTCTACTCACCTCGAGCTCTCCAACGTGGTGATTTGGAATTTATTTTTATCGAGCAAGTTAGCCCTGGCTAAAATAACTAATATCATAAAAGCGTGGCAAAATCACAAATTTTCAAAACTTCCGGAAAACCTTCCAGGTAACCCGTTGTTTCCGCACCAAATGAGTGTACTATAACACTGTGTAAAAAAAATCCATGTTGCCATTTAAAAAAATTTCGTTTTCGTGTCTGCTGCGAAATCTGTCAACGCTAAAATTTGTTTTTTCCTCATCTTTCTTAGTTAGGTCATTTCACACAACTTTCCTTCTGGAAGTAGTTACTAGTCTATCTCTCCAAATAAAAAGTTGGTTTATGTCAGGTTTTGGAAAATTACACTGTATAAATGAAAAAAACAACTCCCGTTAAATTTGTTATCATTTGATGTACGAGTATTGACAAGGATTACAAGAATAAATCAACAATGACGTGTAGTTTCAACGCTCAGCCAATCTGGTGGAAGAAAAGAGATTTACCAATAAAGTATTATTTTGATAGATGGCTAAATATATTTTTCTTACCGCATTCAAAACATTCCTTCGAAGAGAATGTAGAACTGTGGAAACAAAGGTAATCCGTGAAAGAAACAACGCTTGTCTTCAGCTTGCAATAAATCACTAGCTTTCTCGAATAATTTCTTCTCAGCCAGACGAAAAATCTATATTAGTCATAGCGTTGGAAAAAGAGCTGTAAATATAGAGACATTTTTCAAGCCAACGACCATCATTTTTTTCGAAGCTAGAACGTCTGGTCTCATTTGAATTCCTTGAAGAGAAACATCAATTTGGTAGTTGAAATATGACAAAAATTGACCATGTCCACCCATAATCTCTGTGTTGTGTCAACGTATTTCTAAGGCGATATATCAAAATGTAAACATCTTTCAATGTTCATGGCACACTTTGTGATCAATAAGACTACTAAATTTTTGTCTGTTGCATGTTTTGACGCCATTTTCTCGAAAATCGTTTAAGAAAGGTACCTATTTGATATGTCTTATAAAATATACTCACAATTTTTAGTATCGATCAATCAATCAAAACACGCTTTATTGTGACAGATACGGATATTATTTCAATCACAAAGCGTGAAAAAAAGAACTAAAAAATCTAGCATGTGCCAAGGTAAATAAATACAATGTATGTAGTTGTGCCAGCAAAGTACCCGTCGAAATAAAATAAAGAAAAAAATGATCAAGTTGACAAGGCATTTAAAACATAAAAAAAAACGAAGATTTAGAATCAAAATATCCAAAAATAAACGGGGCATTCTGTTTAAAGAAATATAAGTTAGGTTGATATTTTGGAAGATCGTTGGTATTTTGTTTTATTTTGCAAACAGGAAAGCGAGATACCTATACAATTTGGTAATTCATTTTCAGCGACGGGGTGCTAGTTCTCGTTAACTATCCATCCATAGAGACCCACGAAAAAAATCTGTAGAGTTATGTGCCCAAGAAAAAATGCTGGAAATAATTTCAAGTTTCTGAGATCGGTACGGTACTATGTAATCAAAAAATTGACATAATTCCAAAATTTTCCCCATTGAACTACTAGAATATTTACCTAACGAGTGCGATAAATTAGTTTTTGCCGCACGAGTCTGGCCATAGACTGACACCTCCACCAAAAAAACAGTGAGAAAATATATTAGTTACATAATAAAGATATTATGAATCAACAATCGTGAAAAAAGTATTGTGTAAAACTCGCATGGAATGATTTTTCTACTACAACAAGCATCGAATGATACTCATTCCATGCTTGTTGTATAATCTACTTTTTCCGCACGGCTGTAGAAAAAAGAATATTGAAGAAATTTGGGACGATATTTTCTACAAAATTGCTTCCCTACACTTTTCCCTTGGTTCTCAAATAAGACAGCTACAGGCCGTCAAACTTGATGTTACTAAATTGCCTGTAATTTCGGAGTCCCTAGACCGATTTGACTGTTCTTTGGTTCGTTTTGAAAAGGGAAATCCGGTCTTTCCGATGCATGTGCTTGAGATCATTTTTATTTGCTAAAGCCGACCGCACAACCACACTAATTGTTAAAGTCAATTAGTGCGGTTTCTTCAAAAAGTTGAAACCGCCACTGTGAATTTGAACATGTCAAAAAGATATACTTCAAATCTGTTCTGATTCGCGTAAGATAACGTGTGTTCTGGATGTTGAAAAAAACCTTTTATCTAATGCATGATAGTTATAAGTGTCATTATTGATGTTATTTTGGACAAGTAAAGTGTAAAATAACACACTAGTGTGTTATAATCAATCCATAACTCACAAGTCACTAGTGAGTTATGGATTATAACTTACGTTTCCATGGTAAGCAAACAAACAACCTGTCACTTTCTCGTGGCAATCAAACAAACAATAACCTATTTTGACAAAAATGTAAACATGTCACTGTCTAGTCATTCTGACACTGCTCACTTTTTTGTGGGTGTAACTTGGAAAGGAACCATCTGAAATCTTCTATGAGTAGCATTCCTACACATAGCATCTTTCCGGGGATTTCTGCATAAGTTTTCTTTGCATTTTATCTATCACACAGTAGGTTAGGTTAGATAGTTTGTAAAGAGCCATTGGTCGCGTTTCTAAGACGAAACAGTTCCAGGAGCGCTCAATTGGCAACTGTTGAGTCTTATGAATCACTGTCATCAAATCCGATAGGTTCCCATGTTCAGTTCGCTCGAAAGCATGACCATCTGCTAGCAAAGTAGCGCGTTATTATCAGAAAGAGTGGTAAGAGTTCCACAACTTTTCCTTCTTATGAACGCGACTATCATTCGATATTAGATATTTTATTCGGTATGGAGCAAAGTCGCGATAGATCAAGATTCTACAAATGGCCCTTCAAATAGACGATGAACAAGAATAGCTTAAACAGCTTATTACCTAATTTTGATCTTCTAGCTGTAACAGATTCAGGTCTTAAAGATCAGCAAAGCTCGTATGTGAACGGAAATGATGTATTGTCTTGTGGAGGTCTGTACAGACTCAGCAGATACTGTAATAAAAAAACTGTGATTTTAACTCGAAGAAGATGATCATCCAGAAGCTGTGGTAGGTCACGAAAACAAAAATTAATGAAAATGAAATGGGTTCTGCAGGAACAGAGAACAGAGATTCAAGCATCCAAAATGTGACATTCTGCAACCCATGAAAAAAGAATTCAAGGATATCATGTTACGGATGCAAAAGAAAGGGCAATAATGTAACGAGGAGTCTTTTTAAGGAACCTAGATGCATCAGAAAACTTTGTACACATGAACTTTCGCAGCCAAAGGGTAAAAGAAGCTTTTTGTATGCACAAATTTCCGAAAAGAAGAGGAAAATTATTCTGGGGCTTGACAGGAAAAAAAACTTTTTGTAAAAACTTCAGTTTGCACAAGGGATGTAGTAAGAAGATGAAAACATGTAGAGAACGAAAAGTTCGATGAAGAAGAGTATGATAAAAGTCTACATGAATCTGATGGAAGCAAAGTGAGAGTATGTCGTTCATTTTAAATAAATACACTAGAAATCGAGAAGTCAATGAACAAAAAGGGGGAGAAGTTTGCAGCCCAGAAAAAGAGAAAAAAGGGACCAAACAATTATCACGAAAAGACTGATACATGCCAGAGGGTGTCTGAAAACAATAGGAATGTGCAAAATGTTTCATGTGTAGAATATTCCCATACCCCCTTTAGATAAGATCTAGATCAGATTTAAAAATTTAGTTGGATCTGTTGCCAAAGATTCCTAACCACTATTGTTGCGCATCATCTAAAGAGACGTAGACGACTGTGAACTGAACTTCAATAGGTAAATGAGGTATTTGAAGTTTAAAACGTTTGGTGCGGGGAGCGAAGAATCAGATCATGTGGAAAAAAGTATCACTGTGATGTGCGATGTATGCTCTAGCTACAAGATAAATTAAGTTGATGACGACGTATATTCAGATCACTTGATGAAAAAAGATGAGAGTGACTGTGAATGATAAAAGAACTGGCACTTACAATATATTCACAAAACAATCTGTTGTGTCCCGAATCTTTTGCATCAAACACTATTAAAACGAACCTCAAGTTCACAATTTCACTTTATGTTTCGAATAACAAAGATGTTTGGTTGTATGTTTGGCAGGAGGTGAATGAGTTACAGCGGATCAATTGACACCATGCGTTATCGACTTTAACAAGTACACAAACTTGTGAACACTTCGTACTTGTGATATTCGAGAAAGATCGCATTTTGGCTAGTGCTTTGAATGACAGCAGTAAATCTCAGTATCAATATATGACGGTTTTACCTGAAGAAGGGTCATACAAAGAGGAAAGCTGACAGTATTCACGCAACTTAAAAAAAAATATTTCAAACCCCTCATCAATTCAACCTCCGAGTACATTCCAAGAATGAGAACTTGACGTCCAGCCCAACGCTACAACATCCGCGTACTGGATTGTTGATTTTTCCATTTCACACTTGAAATATAAATGATATTTTGGTCAGTTTTTTCCTTTTCCTGTGAAATCAAGTTTAAAGCACATAGGCGTGCTGGCGTGGTGGCTATACAACGATATGCTGATGTTAAGTTTACTGAGTGTATCAAATTTTCAGAAGAATCAAAACCCAAACCAAGGAACTATTTGACAAATTGAACGTTAGTAAGATAAGTGGTATCAATTTTGGTTATGAATAAAGCTTGTGAAACACAGATGTGATTTGTGTGTTTTTTTAGCCATTAATCAAGTGCAATTTTATTTTACTGGTTGCTCATAGGGTGATTGCATGACATGAAACAGTTTCTTCTGTTTAGGAAGGTCTGGATTAGTTTGTGAGAGTTTTGTGGAGTTTTATTCCAAAACTGCCGTCCTATTCTACAAGATGTGATTGGATTCGTAACTTATTCATCAGCAACTCAAATTCAACTACTTTGAATTACTCTTAAGTGAGTATTCCTATTTCTCATTAGATATCAGATGGTATTGGCCCCCTCGAAAGTAATCCCGTTTTCGTGAATGGATATTCTCACGTACTTTGGTTGAGCGTGACTTCCCCCTCAAGATATAATCCAAGCAAGAATTCTGATGAACTGAATAATTAAATCAAATCGACGGTAAGCGCATTAATGGTGCTGGAATAACAACGAGGCAGTGAGATAATTGCGTTTTCTAATAAGTGGCGGGAGCATTTTGCATATGTCGTTTCTTCAACATTATTCTGAATGAGTGCATTAAGAAGATCAAGAAAGACATTGTTTTCAAGAAAATAAGTGTATCTTAGCGGCTTTGCTCAGACAACTTAATCTGTTGTGCAAATTATGACAACGCATAATCTTTAACTTTTCAGAGAGACTTTGAAGCTTAGCTCATGTAGCAAGAATATCGTAAAGAAGTGTAAAAGAAACGTGATAATTATTATAGAATTGCTCAAATGTATTTAATCGTGTCAAAATTAATTTCCAGCCATCAGAAAAAAAAAGTTGGTCAAGTTCTATTGAAACGATTCTATCCAAATTGAGAGCCGATATTTCAATGTCACCTTGAATGACATTTGAGCTCAGGTTTACTAAGTGTGGATGTGAATTTTCAAATTGTAAGTAAAAGTAAAACCTGGTAATCAGTAAAAGCTAACTGTTACTAGGAAAAGTAAGCTTTTCCTGATTTGGAAACATTTAGCAAGTGAAAGTTGAATTCGATCGACTTCATCCTACTTTTACTAGTAATTGTTAGCATTCACGTAACTTTTCTAGTGAAAGCTTGCAATGAGTCATAGGGCAGGTGTGAAATAACAGTAGTACAAATTTTAGTTCCTCCCCTTTATTGCCCAGATACCTCTTGGTATCATTGTTTTTTTTTTGTTATGTGGGCCTTATTTGCACAAATTAAACACTTTAAAAAGTAACTCAATGAAGTGAAAGGTTGGGAATATTCTACAAACTGACAATTTTGAGGAATTACTAATATACTACGAACTTATGTTAAGATTACTAAGTATGTTGTGCCAACGGAAAATTACTATTAATACTAAGTAGGGTATATGAGACGTAGTTCCTGCGTTATGACGAAATGACGATATTATTATGAAGATATTATGTAACCAGTTATAAACTTAATGAGTACTTGCTGTGGCGAATTATAACAACAGTAGCCAGTGAGGTATTGCTTGCTGCGGGCCTCAAGCGGTATTTGAGGTGGTACTCCAATCACAGCTAACTCCAATTGATTCGGCCGCCTTGGCCCTTTCCCAGTCAATGATCTGGGGCTGCTTTTCGAGTGGTGTGGTGGCTTCCAAGCTTCAATCAGGTACACATACGCCGGATTTTAACCTCAAATCGAGCATGTACCCGTTTATTCCATTAGTACATTGATTTGGTTCAATCCAATTATTAACCAAAAACTACACATCAAGAAAATCCTAATTAGAATCTTTAAAAGATTGAGATTTGGTGAAACTTACCCCTCTGGGCGCCTTGCCGAGTCGAGGGTGTCAGTGATACATGAACAGCTTACATTTAACAAATAACACGAAAAAGACCAAATCTCCGCATTTCGTCGAATTTATAACATTTTGATTTAATAAAAACTGATTCTTTGTGATTGGTTAACTTTTGGCGGACTGTCACAATTTATTACTTATTCTACTTCCAAACAAATTCATTGGCACAACATCATCTAACCTAAATGTCAAAATACCCAGAAAACTTCACTCTACTGGCAACATTGCCGAAGGCTTTTCGTAACTATATAAATAATAATTTTATTTTGAACGCGACAACTGGACCGTTGCATAGCCCCACCAGCGATTTATTTTTCTTTTCATTACCCCAAAGGAAAAGAAGTGGAAATTGCTACAGAAAAAATAAAACATCCCCATACTGACAAAACCTTTAAATTGCAATGAGCTACCAGTGTGTCTGAACGATATTTTGAGGCCCATAGCCCCACCAAAGAGAAGGCAACAAGGCAACGCAAGGAAGAAACTGAAGGAAAAACAAAAAAAAATTAAACAACTACTATTTCTATATTACTGGAAATATATAAATATAATAATGTAATATAATAATTACTCTCCAAAACTCTCCGTTGTAACTTTTTAACACAATATACACTTAACATTAGATTAGACACTACATTAAACACTACATTAACGTCGAATTTGAGCGTCAGAGGTACAAATTTTCAAGTTTTTGATATTGTTAATTCCCTTCCTCTTTCCATCTTGAGTCCAGAGATCATAGGTATTGTCCCCAATACAGGAATGTATAACAAAAGGTCCTTCATAGAGACAAAATAATTTTGAAACTTCTTTGTCCCGGGCTGATGAAAGATTATGTGTTTTTAGCCACACTAGATCACCCTTATTTAGTTTTGTCCTTGATTTCCCTTTCTCGGCTTTGCTTTTCCTGATATGAGCCCTTTGCTTAATTTTTTTTCTAGCCAGTTCCAGACGGGTTCCAACGTTTGAGAAATTGTTACCGGCATTGTTGTCGGAGCTTGAGGGCTCGCTGTTGGTGCTTGTTGGAATTTGAAAAGTTGGTGGAGTCTGGTAAGTTTAGTTCTTTCCTGATGAGTACCTCAGGATGAAAGTTCTTTTCAAGAATAATTGGAGGAAAGCCTGTAGAATCATGGGTAACGCAGTTTAATAACAACTCAATTTTCGGAACAAATTTAGCCCAACCAGAATGTTTATTGTGACAAAATAATCTTAGTAATCTTGCTAATTCCCTCATTACTCGTTCTGACGGGTTTCCTTCAGGATAATGCCTACTACAATGAATCTTCTTGATCCCATGTTGCTGCAGAAGTTGTTTCCATCGGTTCCCAGTAAATTGTGTCCCATTGTCCGAAAGTACTCTTTTTGGCTTTCTCTCATTGGTGATGTAAGTTTCCATTTTTCTTGTAACTGCCCCTGCCGTCTGATTCCTGATTGGATAAAGTTTAACGTATTTTGTGAATACATTCAAGACTACAAATATGTATTTAACACCAGCGATTGTTGATGGTAGGCTCCCAAACAGATCTACAGCTACAAGGTCGTCCTCGTCCTCTGGAACTATAGGATTGAAAGATCCCATGAAGGCTTTGTTAGAAATTTTAGTTTGTTGACAAATTTGACACGCTGCTACGACTTGCTTAACTGTTGATTTCAATTTTTTTGCCGTGAAATTATTTGCAATTAGTTTCCAGGTTTTCCTGTAGCCAAAATGTCAAAATACCCAGAAATCTTCACTCTACTGGCAACATTGCCGAAGGCTTTTCGTAACTTTATAAATAATAATTTTATTTTGAACGCGACAACTGGACCGTTGCAAGCTGTTAAACTGAAAATTATTATCGTAATTATAAATATCCTTTTTGGTCATAGTTGGAATTCGCCGACAGATTAGAAGCTCTGGAAAATACGAGAGTTATGAATCGCAGGTGTACAATGTAAACATTGTTCAGATACCGTATTATAGAAAATACTTAAGTATTCTCAGTAGGGGTTAGTCTGGGTTAGTTTGGGTTGGTTTGGGTTCGTTTTGGTTAGTTTGGGTTAGTTTGGGTTTGGCAAAAATTTTGATGTCGCGTGAGCGACATCATTTAGTGCCCCGTGCACCTTGGGTTATTTAAATGGCGAAAATAAGTTTTAAAAAGAACTTTTCTTAACTGCTTTCAGTAAAAGTTGATTTGATAAAGTTTCTCCAACATTCACTAGTGAAAGTGTACAATATTCTTCAAAATTTAACATTTCCCAACGGATCAAGTAATTGCTAGCATCAACTAGTAAAAGCTAGCTTTCACTGAATTCCTAACATTCACTGTAACATATACATTTGATCAAGATATTTCGTTGGCTTTCAAATAAAAAGGAAACCGAACTCCACTTTAATGGAAACATGCATTCTATGAATTAATTTAACTGTACAAATTTTGCTTATATCATGGCAACGTTTGACGGTCGTGAATTAAATTAATTATTTAAATTCCCACTTCCAAGGAAAATAACTGCAGAACGAAGCCCGTTAGCAAATATTTTATATGAATATTCTCCAGCCTCTTGGCTTTCGTTGAAAGCCCTATCAAATTTAGTCATGTAATTTTTAGAAAGCAGTGTATTTATTATTTCATACAGTCGTGAAACCATTCTCACCTTTGTCATACTGTGGCGAACGCGCTATTTTTAATTAAAAGAGACAGGTTTGTTGTCAGACCAAGCCGTCATTCTGTATTTTTGGTATCACAAACGGTACAATTATTGGTGTCAGAAGTTTGTCATTTGTGTTTGGAAAAGTGACTGTCATGGCGCCAAGAAAGCTGGACCAGCTATCACTGAAAAAGCTGTGGGACGAGCTTGGGGAGCGGGACTTGGATAGCACCGGTGAAAAGGCTATTTTGATGAGGCGGTTACAAAAGAATCTGCAGGACTGTAGAAAAAGTCCAAGAAAATATTTGCATTCATCAAGGACAGCTGGATGCATTGAGGGCTGGTGGCAGCTGTCAGCATGCGGACGATGTTAGGAGAAACGCCGACAAAGAAGTGTTATTGCAGAAGAGCTAGTTTTCACAAGCGTGAAGATGTCCATTTTCAGGTAGTTAAAGATGTCAGTGCCCGGGAAAGAAGTATGTGCCTGGTAACAGCTTTAATAGAAAAGGACAATTCGGATGAGTATCGAAAAAGTGACCAAGATTGGTTGTACGGTCCGAGACGTTGCAATACCCCCTGGAATATAAAGGCCAGAGTGCTGATAGTGTGACGCCATGTTTAGTAGATCGTTTCCATAGTAACTTAACACGATCAAGCATTAAACGCGCATGATTGCCAAGATTTTGCATACTGCGAGCTGTCATTGTGACATAAGAAGTCATAACATTCGAGAATAAGGTGGCGGTTACACTGATAGAGTTGTGTCGATCGATTGCCATAATAACCAGCACTTCAAATTTCACTTGACGCGACACGACGCGACTCGATATCACTTGATCAGTGTAACCGCGGCCTAATAGACTGCCCAAGTCTGACGTCACAAAAGTGAGTGTAGCTTATTATTTACTCCTTATTTAAATTTCATGGTGAAGTCTCATAAGGATAATGTTGTTGACTGTTTTTGAATGAGCAAATAAGACTTTTAACATGGATATTTGATTGGACGATAGTGATATTTACTGGAATCATATAAGTTTTCCACAAAGTAGGTGGATTTAAGTGTATAATTAATACTTGAAAATATTTTGAGGTTATCTTTGTCCTCTTTTTTTTGGCTTTTTCTCAGACTATACTCAAAAAAATCCCTTTGGAGCATATTTTCACCTTTCTAGTGATAATGCTGTCTCTAAAAACGATAATGAAACTATCAAATTCTCAAATATCATGATTTTGGAATCTACAAAACAATCTCTATCATAACCCTCCGAAACCTAACCTTACCTAATCATAACCTCAGAAAATTTCTTGAAGCATTTATTTATTGTCATTCTTGGCATTAATTATACACTTAAATCAACCAACCTTGTCAAAAACTTATATGATTCCATCAAATATCAGGGCCAGACATTGCTCATGTTTTGTGACGTCATTTGGTTTGTAAACAAACTTGTGTCATTTTCCCTGGTTCTATTGACGTTTCTGATTTGCTTAAGGTTATTTGGTTGAGATGCGAATCATTTTGTTGATAATTATGGCGCTTTGTGCAGTAGTTGGCTGAAAATCGGACCAGGTATCCAAAAAGAAGGTTCTCTATCGGCGCGGCGTGTGGAAACGTTTGGGAAGGCGATACTTCTGATTTGCCCATGGACATGAGAGTCAATCAGACACTGTTTTGGTATTTTATTGGATAGTGTGGAAACCGATAATCCAGCCTATCTATTCCAATACAATTCTCAGCACTATGATTGTAATTGAGAATTTTATTTTTGGTTGCACGTATTTTATTTTATTTATTTAAATTACATACTACTCCAAATAAAAAACTGATCAAGTATTTTATCGATTTTGCTGCCCATGGCTCTAATCACTTATAGAATATCACGAAATATGTTTGAAACCGTACATATCTCCAAAGCAGTCAATGCATTTCAAAATGCCACTCCGATCCAGATGACGTAGCAGAGCGTTGCCGGACGAATTTGAGACTCGATAGTGTCTTATCTTTAATCACTCTCGTTTAACCAAATATCATTGCTGAAAGTCTTATATGCTTGTGAAAAATTCGAAAACACATAAGCTCCATCCAATGTTGAGACGTCATGAATTAGGCAGTTGAATGAAATGATTATGAAAATAATCATCTATTCAGTGGATAATGAAAGTCCGCTGACAGCTTGCAGAAATCAAACCCTTGGCAACCATGCGCGCATTTTGATGCTCGATCGTGTCTAGTAACTATAAAAACGATCTTCCATGATCAATTTTTTTTTCAGGGGTTCCGGCTTCAAGGAGAGGGATCTGAAACCAGACACTCGAGACATAGAGTAGTGTGGGGTTATACCCACTAAACGTCTCCTCCGCATTACGACTTCAGGGATAAGCCCTTTAGTGTCCCAGCCATCTCATTGGATTAGACTCTTTGCTACCGGGTCACTTTCCGGAAGGCATCTAGAAATACAGGTAGGAAAGCCAAAAACCCGACTCCTACCTGCGCTGTCTGATCTCTAAAGGCTACGAAAATAAAAGAAAAAGAAATAGAAATACAAAAAAACTGGAGCCTTTTCCAGCAGTGAATCGCGTGCGAGACAGATTTCGTCCTAACTTACATACTAGCGCGTGGTGCCGTTTGTCGCTCGATTCTCCGTCACACGAACAGCACTCAGGCATCTATATTTCGAGGGGTACTGGACGTGGGCGTCAACTTTCACCAAAGCTACAGCAGCATTGGGAAGGGCCGTATATTGTCGAGAAGAAAATCAACGACATGATCTACCAACTCAAGAGAACACCGAATGGAAAACCTCGGGTGGTTTATTACAACAGATTGGTTCCATATCACTTACGCTGTTCTGGGACAAAACAACAATAATTAAGAAGGGGACATTGTGGCGAACGCACTATTTTCAATTAGATAAAAGAAGTGTATTGTCAGACGACAGTTGGTTGTCAAGTTAGTTACTTTTTCCAAGGCCGGGCTGGCGCAACGTGTAAAGCGTTGGGTCAGTAGGTAGGAACCGGCCGGTGATCGGGTTCGAGACCTGAGGTGGGCAGAGATTATTTTCTGTCCGACATTTAGTGGTATTCTCACAGTGGTTCCACTTTAAAATGTAGGGATGTAAGGGATGCAAGGAATGTAAAACCGGTCCCCCCTCCGTACCCTCGTGCTAATCCTTGTGCTAAATTCTGAACTTAAAAACCATGGAATGGTCAAAGAATGATTAAGAGAAAAAAGCTTGCAGGTTAAGACCGTGGGGACACCTCCTCAAAAATAAGGGACCACAATGGGCCGCCGAGTGAAAGCACTGCAAAGCAGAAAACTGTGGACCAGGGCATACTTCTTCGTAACCTTACCCAACCTAACCTACTTTTTCCATGCTGTTATTCTGTGTTTTTAGTAATAAAAACGGTACAATACTTTATGATAAGTATGTCAAAATTCAGACAAGTTAGTGGTTAACACGATCAATAAAACAAAAACTGTTTTTATTATCTTGTACCAGTACTGTCGGCTCCAGACTTAAATTCGATAGATATGGATTCGTTCAAAGACTACTAGGAATGTAGGTCACACCTTCTTGATGGCTTGCCAAATTTCAACATTAATCAAAACTAAAATGATCTTGTGTAATAATTATCAAAATACACAGCTAAAACTTGTTGTTGTTTAAACTTTGATGCTCCGAGATTATATTATTCCATCGATTATTGAAAAATTACTTGAAAGAAGATTGGAAAAATGCTTTATTTCATACGGTACTGTGAAGTATCATTCACTGGACTCAAAACCAGGTCAAAACCAGCCCAATAAATGACTTCACTTTACTCTTTACTTCATCAGAGAATGTTAAATTGGATTATAAGAAAACAGAATTTAACTCACTTTGGCAGTGGTAGCATGGTTTGGATGGTGACATCTCATGATCATAATCAATAACATAAAATTTTGCTTTCATAACTACCAATCTACAGGGTGTCCCAGACCAACTGGTCAATACTTATACTGCAAATAGAAGAACCAGAAATAAGAAGTTCAAGATGGGAAACCCATGGTCGGTAGTGTCCCGTTTTCAGGATACAGGGTGTTTTGTATTTCGAGAAAACCAAAATTACACGCCCTGTTTTTTGGACAACATTTTGTTTTCTTTCAAAATACTCATTGAATTTCCAATGAAAAAGGTCTCTTGAAAGGTGCGCCGGAAAGAAGCTATTTTGTTGGGAATTGAACGAGGTTTCAGGAAAAAGTATAATAATTGTTCTAAACAAATTATGTTATACCCTTTTTTTTTGAAAAATAGCGCACACACTCCGTCCCTGGACGAGGTTTTTTTTTCCAAATACTCAGAAATGCAATGATATCTAGTATTTGAACCCTGAAAATTTCATCAAAATCGGTCGAGCGTTTTTCAAAATAAATTCCAATATTCATTTATTTTCTAGGAAGCGGGACACTTCTGGCCATGAGTCACCCATCTCAAACTTCTTATCTATGGTTCCTCTATTTGCGGTATAAGTAGTGACCAGTTGATCTGGAACACCCTGTATATTACCTGGGTGGTGACATGATTTGGCTGGCGCCATCTCATGGTAAGAGTGTGAGGCGGATTGTCACCCTAGATGTGTGGCTTGACAAGAATACACCCACTCTTATAAACCGATTAAGATCAATAATCACAGTACGAAAATGAAGAAAATATTGTACGATACACTGCCGTGAAATGACATTAAATTATTCGTCTAGAAATTCCATACAAATCTAGACTCGTACTTCAGTATGTCATTTTCCGGATAGGTAACGTGAATAACTATCTAATTATTGAAAAGTTATACTTTTTTCCACATTCCTTGTATGCTCCAACCAATAACTCCATTGTCAAATTGTAAATACATTTAATGCCAGAAGTAGAGGGTGTCCCAACAAGAACGCACATCCTATTTGTGTAATAATGTGAAAATGCCGCGCAATTCAAAATGTGCGTTCCTATTGGGACACCCTTCACAATACAATAATAAAATTCAAACAGTTTTTCTTAAATAAACTGTTTGAAGTGTCCCTCATTGACAGACAAGCAGTATTCCTAGAGTATCATTCACATAAGGCAAGGTAGAATTAACGTAGAAGTATAAAATGTATGCAACACATGTACCGCTGTCGTTCACATTGAATTGTGGGGGTATCCTTCCGTGGTACACATGCGCACGTCCATTCCTTCAAACCAGATTTCCAGAAATTAATGTTGTTGTCATTCGACTCTCAAATTGTAGTACCGCAAATAGCGATAGGGGAAAATAATTCTCACCTGTTTCTGAAAATATCATGGTGCCCTGATCACAAAAAAACATGACAAAAAATAAGAGGTCTGCTCATCTAAGAAGACAAATTCTCCCGGATTGAAAATGCTCTTTCACGCATATTGTTGCTGGTGATCATGATTCCAGGGGAATGGGGATCACTGAACTATAGTGATTGCGTTATTTCTACTTCTGTCAAGACGTTGTTGTGAGTTGCATGATACAAGGTAGAATGTTTTGGCAGTGACCAGTGATTAAAGACTAGCATTTCTCTAATTGGAAGGAAATAGTTCTTGTGATCGAGATCTCCAAATGCATAAAAAAATTTGCCTTTCTGTTCCAGAGTTGAATAAAAGTACGCAATGATCTATTATGAAACTTCTTTTTCCTATGTTGATGCAATATTCCGTCACTAACCCCGCATAAACATTACTTTTGGTTGATTTTTTTCTATTAAAATTCAGATAAATCAAGATAGAAGTTTCATAATATGTCTTGTTTTGTCTTATTATTTGAGTTATAATGACCCATACATGTTCACACTTCCGAGCTGGAGCAAAATCATTGAAATGTAGATGCCAATAGCCAAAAAAAAATTATAGATATTTTTGAGAAACGTTTATATTTTGGGTCAAAGTAACCCGGCTTTACGTATTCATTTTCTCATTCGCAATTGATAGATTGCAAAATTATTGAAAAAAAATAAGAAACGAAAAGTTATCATGTTTGTGATACTTTTAAGAGACAAAAAATGTGCATTTATAATAGCTGATACAAAACTCAACATAAAAATCAAAAGATCACTGTACCGATATGATGCTGTAAATCTACATAACCAACTAATGCTGTCTCCAAGGAATAGTGACTTATCGGCTGTTAATGTTTTAGCAGAATGCTTTGTCAATGGTATCTCCAGTGTTATGAATGATATGTGTGCCCAGCCTCCTTGGTACGTGTTGAACTGAACATAAATACAAGAATTGTATCACTCACGAAGTAGGAGTTTTGGTGAGTGAATGGGATCCAATATACAAGAGGGCTATGTCTATGAAGGACACAGAATCATGGAATCAATTCAAGATCATCAGAAAACAAGTTGTATCAAGGACTTTTCAGACGGAGTATTCCCAACAAGATGGAATCATCCAACACTTATTCCCATATACAAATCTAGAAATCGAGATCACATCGAAAATTATAGAGGAATCTCTTTACTCTGCATCATGAGTAAAGTTTTGAATCTATCATAACAGAGGAGCTATTTCACTCATTCAAGGCTCCTGCTGTGGAGCATCATGGTTACTTCCGGAAAAGATCCTCAACTACAAACTTTGAGGAAGGTAATCCAGTAGTCACCATCTATACCGATTTTTTCAATGCATTTGACAGGGTAAGTCACAAGCTGCTACTGCATAAGCTTCAATGTCTGGGAGTCAGCGGATTAAACTTAGCATGGATTGCGTCTAATCTTTCTTGTCGAAAAGAAAGAGTAAAATTATGTGGTGCAGTTTTCCGCAAAATTGAAGCTACTTCCGGAGTTCCCAACGATCACACCTGGAACCCATTTTGTTCATAGTATTTATAAATGACATTACATCTGTATTCCGGTTCTGTGAGTGCCTACTGTATGCCGATGACTTAAAGCTGTTCCCGATGGTGAAATCCATAAGTAACTTGATACAGGATGATCTAATTAGACCAGATGAATGGTGCATACATAATTTTTTGAAGCTCAATGTAAACAAAAGTATAAAATCATGAGATTTTCTAGAATTTTCTAGAATACACCGGTAATATCTTCTTATTATACTCTTTGTGATAGAGATCTAGAATCTGTGATAGGTTTTAATTACTTTGATGTGATATTTGTTCTTGAGCGGAGTTTTAACCGACATGTTGATAGAGAAGATAGAGATACGATAGAAACTGTAGATACATGGAGAATATCAAAGCTTTAAAGTCACTGTACAACTCATTGGTGAGAAGTATTTTGGAATATGCATCTGTTATTTGGTCACCAATTTACCAAACTCATGTGAATAGACTGGAGAGAGTTCGATCAAAGTTTGTGAAGTTCATTCTCTACAAACAACATTTCCAATATAGGTACTGAATTATCACATGAAGTTCGTCTTCTGCTGCTCCGATATTCTAGTTTAGAAGCTCGTCACAGTTTCAACAATGTACTATTTCTTTATAAGCTTATTGATGGTGAAATTGACAGTGACCTCTTTTTGCGTACGTTAAATTTCCAGATACCTGTCAGATATACTCACCAAAGAAATTTATTCAGCCCTACTAGACACAAAACTAATCACGACAGATAGCTTTCATGGACAGAATGTGTAACGTTTATGACGACTTATTTGCTGATATTGACATTTTAGATTTAACTTTCGAATCAATTGAGTTGTAAGTCTTTTTGAGTGAGTTTATTCAGTCTATACTGTACTATTTGGCAAGTTTTCTGTAATGTACCATCGGAAATAAATTATTAAATGAATAGTCCAAGACTGTTATGGAGAAACCTAAAGATACTACAGCCGAAGAGGAATGTCTGGTCACCTGATGCTATCATCTTTAGAACAGAAACTGTATTTAGTGAAGCACAAATTGCAACCAGACTCAACAAATATATTGTTGATGGTGTTCGTGAATATGTTAAAAATATTACAAGTGATACAAATCCTGCCCTCAAAAATAATATACAATGTGAAGTGAATTTTTCTAACTGATTTGATTTCAATGTCTGATCTAAGAGGGTACTTGAAGTGTCTAAGGGGTCTACCGGTTGCGTATTGGTCAATGTTTTTCGCGGTTGATTTGAAGATCGGTGTTGTATATTACTTTTACTGATCATGTTTACCTGTTTCATTTTGTATGTCACGTTACATCAATCATTATCTTAGATACTTTGTACTGAATTCTTTTAGTTTATTAAAGCCTTGATTTAGAAGGTTATTCTCATTACAATTTAATAAACTAAAAAAAAACCAATGGATAAACTACTCAAGCCAGATCGATTAGAAATCGAAACTCATTCAAGCAACGCTGATCACCTATGGATCCACTGGAAACGAACATTTGAAAATTTCTTAGAAGCTGCGAATATTTCAGAAGACAAAGAAAAATTGAGCCTTCTAGTGAACTATGTGAGTGCTTCAATTTACCAGCCTATAAGTGAATGTAAGACTTATATTGATGCAGTTGACATTCTCGAAAAGTTGTATGTCAAACCACGAAGTGAAATTTTTGCCCGTCATAACTTATCCACTAGAAAACAACAAGTAAGTGAGTCTATTGATCAGTATTTACATATTTTGAAACAACTTAGTAAAGATTGTAATTTCAAAACAGTCACTGCTGAACAAAACAAAAATGACTACATCAGAGATTCTTTCATTCGTGGTCTTGCCACTCCACACATAAGACAAAGACTTCTAGAACATACCACTCTATCTCTCGAGCAAGCACATGAATCAGCTCGATCTTTAGAAATGGCTCAACAACAGTCAGAATGTTATACTACAGAATTATATATGAATTCGACAATCTCAAATCATTCATCAAGTCCTGCTCAACAATCAAATGAACAAAACGATGTAACACTTGCCACAACTCAATCAAAATGTTATTTTTGTGGTAGAAACAGACACCCTAGAGATAAATGCCCTGCAAGAGATGCCATTTGTCATTCCTGTAGTAAAATCGGTCATTTCACACAAGTATGTAGAACAAAACACCAAAAACTAACTCGTAATATAAATAATACCTCGGCTGCTATGATTGGGATGATGTCAGCAGCCTCCCCATCTTGCTTATCGAAAGCTATCATTAAAATCGAAGTCAATCATGTCTCAACAGATGCATTAGTAGATACCGGAAGCTCAGACAGTTATATATCAAAAACTATCACGACACAACGACGAATGAAAATTTTTCCTGCCAACTTGAATGTCACAATGGCCGCTTCATCTTTGAATTCTTCAGTTTGTGGATACTGTATTGTGAATATAAGAATATCAGATTATGTATACAAAAATGTCAAAATGTATGTCTTGGAAAATCTATGTTCTGATGTTATAATTGGTCATGATATTCTTCAAAACCATTCAGGGGTTGAATTCAGATTCGGTGGAAATCAGACAAAGCTTTCCATATGCAATCTAGCAACAGCAAACGTTCAACCATATCCACTGTTTGCTAATTTAACAGAAAATTGTCGGCCTATTGCTATCAAGTCCAGACGGTTTTCCACTGACGATTATGAATTTATAGATACAGAAATACGAAAACTTCTTGAAGAAAACATCATTGAGCCCAGTAATTCGCCATGGAGAGCACAAGTTCTGGTGACAAGTAACTCAAATCATAAGAAACGTATGGTTGTTGATTATTCACTAACAATTAACAAGTTCACTTTGTTAGATGCGTATCCACTTCCTAATATTGATAACATTATCAGTCAAGTTTCCCAATATGAATATTTTAGCTCTGTAGATTTGCACAGTGCATATTATCAAATACCCATATTGGAAAGTGAACGAATTTATACTGGATTCGAGGCATGTGGTAACTTATACCAATTCACAAGAATTCCTTTCGGTGTCACAAATGGAGTAGCATGTTTTCAACGTACAATGAACAATATTATACAAAATGAGAAACTAGCTGACACATATGCATTTTTGGACGACGTCACAATTTGTGGAAAAACTAAAGAAGAACACGATAAAAACTTACAGAAATTTATGGATGTTACAAGAAAATATAATTTAACACTGAATGAAGAGAAATGTAAATTTTCAATGACAAGTATCAATATTCTTGGGTATAAAATAGAAGGAAAAACAATCAAACCAGATGCTGATAGACTACGACCGCTGATCAATTTAGCAATTCCCACAGATGCTGCTTCTCTAAGAAGAATACAAGGTATGTTTTCACACTACTCAAAATTTATACACAAATTTTCTGAGAAGATACATCCCATTATTGATGTGAAACAATTTCCCATGAATGAAGAACAAATTCAATCATTTAAAAGGCTGAAACAAGATATCATTGATGCAGTTGTAACATTTGTGGATGAAAAAGCTCCATTTACAGTTGAGACTGATGCCTCCGAATTTGCTATTGGTGCTCAACTGACTCAACTTGGAAAACCAGTCGCATTTTTTTCAAGAACCTTATCAAAAACAGAACAAAAACATTCTAGTATAGAGAAAGAAGCATACGCAATAATAGAAGCTGTAAGAAAATGGAGACATTATCTGTTGGGACGTCACTTCAGTTTAATCACCGACCAAAGATCTGTTGCTTTTATGTTTGACAACAAAAGTTCATCAAAAATCAAGAATGAGAAAATACAACGTTGGAAAATAGAATTATCATGCTACAAATTTGATATAATATACAGGCCAGGAAATCAAAACATTGTGGCAGATACACTATCGAGAATATCAGCTGCCATTCGGCCTTCAACATCAGATAAAAATTTATATAACTTACACAACACAATGTGTCATCCTGGGATTACAAGATTCTACCATTGGATTAGATGCAAAAATTTATCATATTCATTAGAAGACATTAAAAGAATTGTATCCACATGTCCAGTCTGTGCTGAGATAAAACCAAGATTTTATAAAAACAAAGGGACCCTCATCAAAGCTACAGCTCCATTCGAAAGATTGAATATTGATTTCAAGGGACCCCTTCCATCTAATAATCAAAATAAATACTTATTAAATGTCGTGGATGAATTCTCGAGATTTCCATTTGCATTTCCATGTTCGGATATGTCATCTGCAACCGTAATCAACTGTTTGACTCAATTATTTTCAATGTTTGGAACGCCAGGCTATATTCATAGTGATAGAGGAACATCTTTCATATCTGTTGAAGTGAAATCATTTTTAACAAGTCATGGTATTGCTACAAGTCGTACGACCAGTTATAATCCAGAGGGAAATGGACAATGTGAGAGATATAATGGGATTATCTGGAAGACTGTTCAACTAGCAATCAAGTCAAGAAACCTCGACTTGAAGAAATGGCAAGATGTATTGGTTGATTCTTTACATTCAATAAGATCTCTTCTATGTACTGCAACAAATTCAACTCCTCATGAACGTATGTTCAATCATCCTAGAAGATCAACCAATGGTAGCTCAATGCCTACATGGTTGAGCACTCCTGGACCAGTTTTTCTCAAAAAGCATGTTAGACAGAGCAAGTATGACCCTCTAGTAGAAGAAGTTGATCTTCTGGAAGCCAATTCAGATTATGCTCATGTACGATTATCGAATGGGAGGGAAATCACGGTATCAACTCGTCATCTAGCACCAAGAGGAGATGTCACAGTGGCAAAACAAGATGATGAGTCAAATATACCTGAAGAAATCTCTCCATCGACCGATTCAGAAGAGCAATCTCCAAAAGAAACTCCCCCATCAACTGCAACTAAGAATAATGATGAAACCAATGGATCCTCCCGTGTTTTGGAAAAGAGAAATCGGAAACCACCTCCATATCTACAAGATTTTATCAGAAGCTGAGGGAGGAAGAATGTTGTATATTACTTTTACTGATCATGTTTACCTGTTTCATTTTGTATGTCACGTTACATCAATCATTATCTTAGATACTTTGTACTGAATTCTTTTAGTTTATTTAAGCCTTGATTTAGAAGGTTATTCTCATTACAATCGGATAATGATATTAATTTTGATTTTATCTATGATGGGTACAGTCTATAAGAATTCTACATAATGAAGACAATGAATGAGTGAAATGAGCGTGGAAATGCAGAATACAAAAACAAATTGTTGTAATATGAGCTCTTAACACTCGTTGGAAAGAGTTTTATTGTGATCATGTGAAGATCACTTTTTATTGTATCAATTTCTACTAATAGTATGTAAGGTGTTTTCTAAGTTGGGCTTTCCTTTCAACATGAAAGAGGACTTGAAAGCAAATTTCTCAAATAACATTTTCTCGAAAACTTAAACATGAAGGTTACGTCGCTGAATAAAGAAATCAAATTAATCCCTGTGCGACAATTTTCAACAGTTTCTTTAGACTTAACATTTGAATGATCATTTTGCATTTCCAATATTTATTTTTTTATTTATTATCATTACCTATATTTTTGAGTTTTCGAGAAAATGTTATCAGAGAAATTTGATTTTTTTATCAAGTCCTGTCTCATGTTAAAAGGAAAACCCCATTTTATTATGTACATACATAATATCACAAATTACCCATATCTCTGATCATATTATTTTGCGTTGCATTACATCATGCAAATGATTATTTTTCTGACTGTAACTTTTTGTTTGGAATCATGAAAACACAAAAGACGCCAAAACGTTGTGAAAATATTTTTTTAGAATCTGTTGATTGATGAAACAATTTTTGCAAATCAGATCAATGAATCTCGAAATAGCCCTTTACGTGTAATTTTTTCATTAAAAAAGTTTCAAAGTGACAAAGTGATGGAGTGTTTGGAAAAACTGGGTCCATTGATGAAACAATTTTTGCAAATTACCTGGATCAATGAATCTTGTCGAACGAACCCTTTCCATTTGATTTTTTTATTGAATACATTTCAATGTGAAATAGTTATGGAGTGTTTAGGAAAATTGGGTAATTTCATGAGAAAATATTCAGAATAAAAATATTTTTAAAATCATGCGATCTGGGAAGTGATATCTTATTTTGTATTGATGTTCAGCGAAAAGCATTTGAATTCGCACACAATATTTTAAACAACCCTCGTAAAATGCGAAACTTTGTCACAGTAACACATCATTTTTGTCAAAATGACAAGTCATAAGTGAACAAAAAAGCTGGTTTTTGGTTATGGAATTGATTATCTCAGCTTAGTTCAAATAATCTCAATACAACAAGATACATGGTTTTCTCAAATATATTATCCAGTGAAGCGAAGAGCGAAGGGCAATTATTATATTATTGGCTAGTACCTATGTAAGATACTTATGTAGAAAACAAAATATAAGGAGGTGATAAAAAATACATTAATTGCATCTCTTTTATATCAGATTACTAAATATATATCACCTCAAACAAATCCCAGCGCAGATACCACACAATACTCACCGCTTTGCTTGATAGTTTTTGTTATTCATGGTTTAAAATCAAAAATCATCGAAGTAAACAAACGACACGTGATCAGAGACAATGAAACGATCTAGCGGATCACATGTGTGTTGGTTTATTTCACCCACTGTTTGTTCAACGCTTTTCTGCGATAACGTCATAATCCTCTGTCTCTCTCGTACACATTTACAAAAATTTCACGTATGTCTGGATGAGGGTGGTTCTAATCAATTTGACAAATGTCACGTAAAGAGCGATCAATTTACGACATACTGGCAAACGTCAAATGCTGTGACTCAACCGCAGGAAAGCATTGAGGAAACAGTATGGGCGTGTTTTTCTTTTCACCAGAAATTCACCAGGTGAAAACATGATGCCCACAAAGCGTTTTTTTACTTGTGGTAGAAGTGTGATGGCCAACCACACCACGTTTTTAAATTACTGGTAAATTTCATTTGGTGAGAATCTGATGCCAGCAAGTCCAAACAAAGATTTTATGTGATTACCTTGGTTGATTTACGTTGATAGAGCACATTAGTCGATTTCGGCTCGTTTGGTACATGGTTTGGTACATGCTTTGGTCTGTCAAACACCTACCAACCAATTTCGGATCCTCGAATGATGACGTCACATCAAGTTTGGTGTGTATTTTGCTCTGTCAAAATGCCTACCGCGGTTTGCAGCACGGTTCTTTATTTGGTATAGTGGTATCTTTGTCTATTTTTCTTTTGTATCGCTCGGGAGTAGTAAGTTCATCGTGAATGATCAAGTGAATGACGTAGTGGTTGCAATAGTTTATGTTCTATCTGATCTAAAAGTTGGTTTGCTGGTAATTGGAGTTTAGTTCTTTGTCAGTGTTGTTCTACGACTATATTTACGTCAATCATTTTTTTCTCCAATTGATAGTTGGGAAATGGAAGAACGAAATGAGTGAATTCGGGTACGTTTATATAATTTCAAAACAGCCAAAACCATATAACTGCTTTTCTTTCAGGCATTTTTAGTAATGCGGCCAATACGGCCACAGTTTTTTTTTTACCAAATCATTGGACAAAGCTTCAAGTTTTAACTTTATGACGAATAAGACAGATGAACTAAGTAGTTGATAAACTATAACCTGTGACATATATTTTTTCAACTATGCTTGTAACTAAACATAAACAAATAAACAAAAAAGTTGGGTTATATAAACACTCTGCCTTTGACAGTTTTGACCAAACACCAACCAAACGATTTTGGTGAAATGTTGGTCGTGACGTCATCACCATGACGTTGCAGTTACCGTTTGGTTAACCAAAATGTAAACCAACCAAACAAGCCGAAATCGGCTATTATAACCTGAAAAACATTCTATTGTCAATGATTGACACAATCATAATAAACAAAGATAATAATGCACTTTGAAGGTTCGAGTTGTCGGGTTGGCAAGTTTTTAAAAGTTCGTCTTTGTTATCGATATTTATATGATATTATTTGGTGTCGTAAAATTGTTCGTCTGTGTCGTGATTCGTTATATTCAGTGTCCGGAAATCAAATTGCTATTCTCGAAGTTATTTTCGTGCCCAATTTATTCAGGATTTTCGGGAAAGTTATGCTTATTCATTGGAGTTGGTTTTTGAAACTGGTTGGGAAATTGATGAGAATTGTGTATTCGCGAAAAACCAGAAGGAATTCTAGTTCATTGGTGTTGAAAGATGTGCAGGTTTATCAGAATTCACTCGTATAAAAAAAATGTAACACTAGTTTCATTTTATTCACCAAAGCGTTTTTTTATGTCTAGTGTGGTGTATATGTTACGGCTAAAGCCCGCAATTGGATAGATCTAGTATTGACCGGATACCTCGCGTTTTTTCCAAATCTGCTGGATAAAGCGCGAAGAACTGAATGACTACGGGCATTTCTAGTTTTAGCCAGGAAGCAATGGCTAAATCACGAAAAGAAAAAGAACTCATTCCACAATAAGTAAAGTATTCTGTAATATTCTCGAAATAACTTATAGACTCTGATAGAACTAACCCAAACTAACCCAAACTAACCCAATTTGAAACAAACTAACCCAAATTGCGAGTACCAAATGCGGACTATTTCATATTTCTGGATTTATCCAAGGGAGGTTGGATAATTCCAGTATGAACCGGTTAAACGTGCTTCGTTTGAATAACTGGCTTTATACAGTCTGTATGGATAATTCCAACATTATCCGGATAATTCGCGAATTACCCAATATAAGGGCTTTAGCCGTGATATATTATGTATTATGGTGTTTCCATCAAAAGTCAGATGACAGCATCAGCTGAGGGCAAAAGTGAGTTTTTGATGGAAATCAACATAAAGTTTTGGTGGAAAAAAAACACGCCCTATGTATTATATACGAGGGTTGTCAAAGAATAACTGTGTGCGCGAATTCATATGCTTTCCACCGGATTTAATTATTTAAGGCTATAAAATGGAATAGGTAAGTCAAATTTTGTAAATAAATTGTTTGAGTTGAAAACAGCACTCTCCTTATAACAATTTGCCAACTATTTATATGAAGAAGAAACTGTTGGTTTTATCAGATAAATAATGTAGGTAGGTACACTAATTTGCACAAAAAATGCGTACACAGACAGTGAAATCATGTTTTTTTTAAGCAGTGTAATAGGCTGTCAAAATATTTACATGCCATGCACTTGAACTTTTTATTTTTTTTTTCAATGAAAACGATATATTGTGGGTACGACTGTGAATTTATTCACTCAGTTCGCTCAGAAAAATGTATATTAGTTTCCTCAAAATCCGGTAGCAGAACCATCTCTGGCCAAAACTTCTTAAAGTCGTCGAACCATTTTGATAAATTTTGACAATATTGAACCACAGAAAAACCATTTGGTTTTTCTCTGATTGAACATCATTGGCGAGCTCATTCCACGCATTAAGAATGGCATCTAATAGTTCTGCCTGATTCCGAGCTGAGGCCTCCAGTTTCTTTGGTAAATCATTTTTACCAATGGTCCCCACACATTCTCCATCGGATGTAGATCTCGCTATTTAGTCATTTACTTATTATTAGAGATCAGAATATACCTATAACTAATTTAATTATTCCATACATACCTGGAATTTCTCATAAACTGAGACGTTTAGGTCAAACATATAATATACGGACCATTTTCAAAACTAATAACACACTTCGCTCTAATTCAACAAATACTAGACCGGATAATATCAATGAGTCTACTAAAAATGTAATTTATAAAATTCCTTGTGAATGTAATGAATTTTATATTGGAGAGACCTCACGACCCTTAAAAAAGACAATTGAAGAACATAAATCATACATGAAAAAAAGGGAATTTCATAGATCGGGAATTTGTCAACACGCATTTGATAATAATCATAGAATAAATTGGGAAAATTCAAAAATCTTAACAAAAGAACCATGTTCTAAAAAACGTAAACTTAAAGAAAGTGCATATATAATGTTAAATTCTAACGAATGTGTAGCAACTTGCTCTGTAAATCTAAGTAATACATGGTTACCTTTATTAAGAAATTGAACATAGCCCAAAAAAATGAATTATAAATACTGAACATACATAAAGTTAAACAATCAACACCAAACACTTCAATGTCAGTAAAAGTGACATTTTGTGCCAAAAACACAAAAGAACACAATTTTTTACTGCGAAATCCTAAAAAAACGTAGAATAATTTTTGAATTTGAATTAATTGTTTCTTTTTTAGGTTACACTGACGACGAAAGCAGATTCGCTTTTGAAACGTTTGATATTGTTAGGTTTTATTGTTTAGTAATAGAATTTTTTTCAGGTGATATAGAAGATCCGGTTTATTAAAACTAGTTTGATTGTTTTTTGATAGGGTGTGGCGAAATACCCAAAAAATCAGGTAAATCATGGATGCGCCACAAAACTACAGAGCATATTTATTTTTAGTTGACCTCACCGACCATAGGTCTTCACTGAAGCGTGTAAGAATTTGTGTTTTCACAAAAGTGGATTATTATTGCAACTGACAAAACTTGACGTTTACTTGTCACCTTCATACACTGCCCAAACCAAAGCAATTTCACCATTTCAATGTACGCATTTTTTGTGCAAGTAAGTGTACATAATATTCATTGTAAACGTTTATCATTGTCTAGAGGCTTCTAACCAATTCAGATTCACATCTATTTCAATGCAAATTATTCTAAATTGAGGTTTTCACAAAAACCAAGAAGAAAACCAACGGAGGTGATTGATGCCTGTGAAGTTATCGGTAAGAGACTTCTAGATCTTATCAACGCCTCTTTGTATAAAGGTATATTTCCTGAATCGTGGAAGCTTACAGCAAAAAAGCCAGTACCTAAGATTGTCGATCCAAGGAGAAGATCAGACATGAGATCTATCAATACTCTACCAATATTTGCAAAAGGGTTGGAGTTGAGTTTGAAGGATCTACGGTTACAATACTGTGATTCAAACCACCTTGTGAAAGTGTTGTTCTCCAGTTGTTCATCTATGTGACAAATTTCTCAAAGCATTGGACTATGACAATTATGTCTCAGCTGTGTTTTAGGACTTCAAGAGGACATTCGAAACAATGGATCGACAGAACTTATCGAGAAAAATGAAAATTCTCGAGGATACTGGGACAGTTCAAAATTGGTTTACATCATGCTCAACTAATAGATCGAAGTCAATGTTTTGGAGTTGGGAATAGTACGTCCGATGTAGTTAATATGGATTTTGGAGTGCCTCCGGGAACTGTGTTGGGCCTTATACTTCTCCTTCTACATACAAGGTGTCAATTTGAAAAGTACCAGCATTTAATTGTGTTCAAATCAATGATGGTATGAAAATTTGGCGAGACCTAGATACCTCAAGCTGTCCCCCTCGATATCTACAGTGACAAATTTCGTCAAAACTCTGTACTTTTATCAGTTCAAGGAATAATTAATTCTGTTCGTTTGACAATTATTGTGAGGTAAGGAACTTCAATTTTGGAAAAAAAGTGATGTAACTTATCAAGAATATCATGAAAATTTCAAAAATCGCGAAATAAGTGGGGGTTGCCATTTGAAATTTCAGGGGTACCTATCCTGGGCGTGACAGTGTTAATTCCAGAAAAACAACAGATACCTCAAAAGTTATCTCCCTCGATATCTAAATTGATATGTCTGGACAAATTTCCATACTATCATTGGTTTGGACACAATCATATTTGATGATTGTTTTCTGGATCCTAAGACATGCAGAAATTTTTTCAGGTAAATTTTTTTCTGCTGGGAATGCACTCAAATATTTGACGCTTGATCGTTCGCCGACTACAACCACTGTCAAAATCTTTTTGACTCAAACATTTGATTCAACATTGAAGCAAAAATGTTCATAGTATCGTCTGGCGCCGGCTTTATGATGTGGGTATTATATTTGCGGTTTTCGCAGTGTAATTATGATGTCATCAGATATTATGCTATGACGTCCTCTGAGTATAATGATTTATTATGCAAATATTGGGTCTGTTCGTAGTACAATCAGAAACCAATCAAACAAGCCAATCAGCATTCAGCATTTGCAGTTTGCAAACTATTTCCGATTATTTTGACCAATCGATGATGCGCTGATCGATTTGTGATTGTTCTACGAACAGACCTATTATGTCACTCGCAGAACAATCACAAAATGTTTTGGTGAAACTATGAAAACAATATCAACCAAGTAAAAAGTGTTTTTGTTTAACACGTAGTGTCCATGTATCTCTCGCAATAATGGCTATTATTGCCTCGGAATGTTACTCTTTCGCCGCTACGGGGCTCATTTAGTGATTATTTTCAATGCCGACAAAAATGGGGTCTACATTTGATCTGTTGAGCAATCTGAATCGACTAACCCAAACACGCGAATTATTTTTCAAACGTAGTAGCTTTCACGAATATCATAATGTAAGTCGACTGAAACTAAACGAACTAAAAAGGAAGCTCACTTGAGCGACTAACTCAATGTGCTTCATAATCGATTATATTTCAATGAGTCCCGTCCTATTGAACTTTTTGCCTGATAAACTACGAAATGTAGCTTTTCACTCTTCAACAAATATTCAATAATCATCAAAGTAAGGCTTGCCTAATTGCAGTCATACAACTTGGAAATTTTGAAGAGTTTGCCAAAATTAATTACCTATCGAGACGTCAGGTTAAGTTTCACTTTGTTATGCTAAGTAAAAGGTTTTCGTGCATTAAAGGTAGCTTCTTGAACATTCGGAAAACACTTTGATCCCACTGCCGGTAAAATAAAACTCGGAAGATGGATTGTTGATGTTCTATAGGCATTTGATCTAACTTTATTCACTTGAATGTTACTCAATAAATTTGGGATATTTCAAAATTTGGGCAGTATTGTTGTAAGGATTACAGGTTGTGTTACTGATCACGCAGATCAAAACAGAAATAGCAAGTCTTATTTGAAGTGATCCTTATCACACGTTTTATCTTAAAGGCGCAACCGATCAACAAAAACCTTGCAAAATGGTCCTGACAAATATTTATTTTGTCATGTTAGGTACCAAACTTCACTTTATGTCGCAGTACATCACTAGTCTCATTGATCACATTCATAGCTCGTAAATATTCGAGGTTAGAAGTTCAAGTTTGAGCCAAATGCATCTACTCCAGATTCAATTTTATATTGTGGAACTTTAAACGTGCAGCTGAGAAAAATGAAAACATCAAATAGAGTATTGGTCAATTACTTACCTGATTTTTCCCCACCTTTTTGCTTTATGTGACGATTATATCAGTTCTCTGCAAAGAAAAAAAAATATTTGGTGCAAAATTGTATGCGACCAATAATTGATTTAATCATCAATAATTATTATTTTGTTGATCGTATTCCGTTGGTAGGTATATGTTTATCCACAATTCCTAAAATTTGTGACCATGTATAGCATATAAATAGAAAACTTGGAGAAGAAAATTCTGTAATTCCGTTTCAACTTGAATTGGGCTTTTGAAGTGGACTTATCAAGGTTAAGAAATTCCCCCACAGATGCGCACATCAATTTTTTTTGTATTTACAGTATCCGATTGCTGCACAAATACATCAACCCAAACCTCAACTAGAATAATGAAATCCAAACAAATGAATTTAACGGTTAAGCTATTAAAGCCAGAATGAAAATATCCTTCCATTGAGCCATTCTCTACGGCTTAAATAAATTCAAGTAATTTATATTTTACTGTCTCTTGGATCTTCCCAGTAATTTCTAGACGGGTTTCTATTTCCAGTTTTATGAGTATCAAAATGAATGAAGAGTAACTTTATCGTGAACAATATTTTTTATAAAACTCAATTTAACGATAAGTTCTTATTTTTATGAACTTGGGCGATAAAATAGATTTTTCTATGACTATTCAATAATAGATGTATTATACATCCACTTTCTATTGGTTAATGTAACTCGTTACTCATACCAGTGAGTTTTTTTCCATTACTCAATTGTTTTTAACCAATGGAATGATCTAATCTCATTACTCCACTGTTTTAGAGTCAATCAGAACATCCGACAAAATGTCATCCTTTAAATACATAATTTTGAAACAGCCCATTTGACCGTCCATACTTGTTTTATAGTCATTGTCACATTGTGTTAACAACCATACCTCACTTTGAGCGAACTAGTTCTCAAAGAGTGCCGTCCAAATGAAATTGAATATTTCAAAGTTCGCTTCAATCATTGAATAATCATAGAAAAAGTATAGTATTCTACTCGCGGAAAATGGATATTACTCACTCAGATAATCACGCTACTCGCTTATGGTTTGTAGCGCAAACTTCATCCTCGTGAGTAGTATCCACCATATCCCGCTCGTTGAATAATATCCTATTTCAATAACTATAACGATGTAGTTCCATGGTTTTTGACTAACGACTGATTTCAATATCTGAAGCTTTGAAGAATTGTGGGGATTTAATCCACATAAATATAAAAATAAAACGATATTCCGACGATGACTAGATCAATAGTTAAAAACAAGAATACAATTCACGGAATTGGACAGATAAAAATGATCGACGCGACAGCGACAGCGCAATGATTTTCTGAAATTTCATTAAACGTCAATTTCTTTTCTTTCGCACCTTGTCTTCACCTTGGGCAGTGTTCCCACACCACCCCCTCTGAGTAGAGTCAGTGGTCCAAAGTTGAAAGGGCGTCCATCAGTGTTGAAGGTTAAAAGATATTTTCTTGTGGCGTGACTATGTTCTTAGGGTTTGGTTAGGTGTCTGCTGATCTGAATCCGCCGGTTGATTAACAGGACTTTTTGCTGATGATGATGATTTGTTATGAAAAACGTCGTCGGATGTCGAATGTGCTGGTTTCAAACGGTTCACCTTGTCGAATCGGCTAATAACTTCATGTGGACCTGAATAAGTTTGATCAGCCGCTTGACTGTGTCCTGTCTTAGGAACACGTGACTACAGGAGATCTGTACAGGAGTGATTTGTCGCTGGTACTGGTTTGACTTTTCGACTGTTTTCCCTGAAATCTTCTAGGAAGAAATGCGGATCCTCAGGTGTGTATTCGTTTGTAAAAAACTCTCCTGGAATACTCAGTGTGAAACCGTAGAGATATTCTGCTGGTGATGCTTGTGAATCTTGCTTATAGCATGTCCCAACGGAACTTAAGGAAGCACTCGGGTCCATTTATTAGATATGTGGCAGTTGTTGGCTGTTTTCAAGGTTCTGTGCCATCGTTCTAACATGCCATTGGCTTGAGGGAGGTAAGCCATAGTCCGTGCCCGTTTTTTACCGACTAGTCATCGAATGTAGTACCTCCAAGATGCTGCATTTCGGACAACAGCTCAGATGGGCGTTTACCTGCTAGTTCTAATTACAAAAGTTCTGAATCGCTTTTCTCGAGATAGGGAAAAATGGTTAAGCAATGCTTCCTTTACAAAGCGATTCTTATCTTGCGCTGATGTATTGATAATTAAATGCTCAATGACCGATAGTGTCTCCTGATCTAGTCGTGCTATAACTTCATGGTATCTTGCACTGTCACCGCCCCATCCACAGCAAAAGAAAAAAAGAGCATTTGAGTCGCGAAGGAAAGCGATCCTGGTACTATCCCTCATCCCGCACTTGATCTTTCAAGAATCAAATAGCGCGTTTTTCGAAAAGCTTCAAAATTACGACCCACAAGTGAAATATCTTCCGGGGAAATGGGATGTTGGTGACCTTGTGGTAACAAAAGGCATTGTGAATAGAAAGATCATGATATGATTATTGGTCATAGTGCTATGAAGGAAAATAAGGCTGAGAAGAACTCGAATATGATTTGTAATTATTCAAGTTGATCGATGATTGAATGACAGATGAAGTCCTTTCTAGTACGAACTAGTTCATGAGCGAATGAAAACCGCATTATGGAAAAGGTGAAACGCCTTATGCTCTGGACAATCTTGTAATATAATGCTTCGAGTAATGTATAGTAGTACAAGTAGTAGACTTTTTCGAAATTGACCGACCATGATCAGTTTTGGTAAATGCGTGAACAGATCTTACATGAATTATGCATAAAACGTTGCTCTAGAGATCTGTGGTTTCTTCTTCCATGACAGATTATTAGATCAGTGCTCTAGATAATAAAGGAGGTCCAGCAACAGTGATATGTAATGGGCAATTTTATCATAAAAAAAAAACCGAAGTAAGCGCTATTAAAAGCGTCCATCAATTTCACAACTCCATCAACAGTGGTCGATATTCATGATAGCGACATGAACTGATGCTGTTAACTGATAAATACAACGGATAACAACACGACTGTTAACATTTCCAATAAATAATTTATACCTTTATTATTATACTTTATGAAAAGAAGTGTGGGATACACACCACAAATAAAATTTCATTGGTCTTTTGTGCTTATTCCAGAGAAAAAACGTGATAACCAAAAATATAAACAGGAGGACAATTTCATACTAGGCTGGAAGCAAGTTATAAATTTTTATTGTCCACCAGAGCGCATCGTTCCGCTGACTTTATCTTTTTCTAAATTGAAAACTATCTAGAGTCTTGATACTCGGAAGTCCACTTTTGTATTCCTAGTGTGTAGGGAGTGGCTGGAAAAACAACTCTAGGGTATATTTTTGTTATCAAAGCCAGGATACTCGTTTGGAAGTTAGTAAATACGATAAAGTTATCTGCTAGTTCGGCAAATCTCAAAGCTCAAATGAAGTAGTTTATTTGTATTCATTGTGAGACCTTAATCCTTCAATTTCATGGTCCATTATGTTTTCCAGAGCAAAAATTTGCTTCAGTGCTAAATATTAATATGATAGTGCACGTATTATTTCATAATCATTCCAAGAAATATTCTTAACGTGGTGTAGTGAACAGAATACACTCACTGTTTTTAGTCTGCAATTTGATTGGGACCGGTATTCATCGGGTATCAATCCATAGCAAAGAAAAATATGCATAAGAAATGTGGTCAAAATATCAAATAATGAAAGTCAACCCAACCACGAATAACATATTTGTCTAAAAAAATCTTTGTAAGACATATGATGAAAACTTGAATAAAATGCAAGAGCAGTTATAGTCTATTCTCACTAACTCAGTAATAGCTAAGAAAAACTGCGATATACATGCAAGAGTTGAGCTGATTAGAGATATAACATCGCATCAAGCTTTTCTGACTGAGTTACCACAAAAAAATAAAGCACTTTTAATCACTCTTCACAGGCGCCCAGGGGAATATGAGGGGGTACAAACTTGGAGTAGAAAACTGGTCAATTCAATGTAACCTTTCTTCTTATTAGCACTGACAATCAAAAGAATAACTATTTTTGAGGCCTGAGAGGCTTTGAATGATACGGATCTTGTAAGAGTTGGTGAGCTGACCAGACCAAAACTAGTCTTTTATACACCTACGATTAATTAATTTTTTTGTTTTGTCTTATGGTATTTGTCTCTTTTTCTCAACACCCTCAGACAATTGGTTGGAATCTCAAGTGGAGATCAAATCAGGCATCGTTTTTGAGGACGATTGCCCACCCTATTTTATCATTTTTGATTAGCCGTTACCGGATGATTGCGTTTGAAAGTCACAGCAGTATGGCTGGAAGTCCACAGAGCCTATCTTTTCTTCTTTTTCTTCATCAAACATTTTTTTGCAAATGTTCACGATGCAGAATTGTCAATTCAGATCTACTTGTGTCGAGTTGTTCAGTTCCTGGTGTGAAAATGGTTAGTTTCCTTCAGCTGGAACTATTTTCATGCATGGGAAGTTTTGAAATTCAAATGATAAAAAAAGTATCAACATGAAAATAACCCAATATATCGTTGAGTACTCAATGAAATAGCTCGAATCAGGTTCTTGGAAATATCTGTTGCAGGTCCCATCAGCTCCTTAAAAAAAAACTGTGTTGAAGACGACGCTGACGCGAAAAGTTCACACGAGATTGTAATCCACCCTAAAGAAGCAGATGCTTCAACATCTTTTTGAGAATATTCCTGAAAAAAAGGAGAGAGATCTAGGAAATGATGTTCCATCAATTCAACACACCGAATCTTTTGCCAAATAACCGTTTTCATTTTTCTTTCTTATGGAGATGTAAAACACAATATTTTTTTTTTGGAATGAGGAAAATTCGCATATATCGTCGACATTTTCACGAAGTGGCGTATCTCAAAAAATCGTATTTTGTGATAGGACCACAAACTTTTCAGCTAACATAGAGCTTTTTCAACTTTTCATCTGACAAAGTGCCGTATTTTAATCTGTTATACTTTGAGTATAACTCCATGAGATAAGACACTTTGTGTGATGAAATAGCTTTTTTCAATGTGGACTTTTGTGGTCCTATAACAAAATACGATGTTTCAAGATACGCCACTTCTTGAAATTTACGACAATATTTCCAAAAGGACACAATTAAAAAGGGTATTTTGGTTTGGGTATTGTCGGAAATGACATTATTGGTCCTTTATTTATTGAAAGAAACTTGACAGTCCAACTATACTTTTATGATTCAAGTTCGATCGATCTCTCTTGAAACTCTCATAACTGATAAGTTGGATACTCAAATTGATGCAGAACGTGATTCAAGTTTTCATAAGAGAAAAAAACTGACTTTTTCTTCTTGGCCATTCTGACTCTGAATGAAAAACAACTTGATGAATTTGTTGATCTGAAAAGACGAATCAGAGCAGCATGTCGATAAATTCTGAATTACTAGAAAGTAGTTCGAACAGACTTTATTACTGTTCATAGTGAAATGAACAATTTATGAGATAGTGTGTTGTTGGTAGCTCCCATGTGGCTATTAAAATGTTTTTCTCACTAACTGAAAGTTATTTTTGTAGAAGTGAAATAATCAACAAGTAGTATTATTGTTCAATCATTTTTGTTCAAATAATAACCTTTAAACCACAAATCTCAAGATAGTTCAGTTCTGACTGCTGTCATAGTAAGAGTCTATGACAGTCTATGACAGCAGCAAAAAATCATTCGCGCTCCAAAATGATGTGCAAGTTTAACTCCATCACCATTCAAGATTTTCAAAGTAGAATCGACCTTTTCAATAGAATTGAGCAAGCATTGAGTATATTTCCGTGATAAAAGTAGTAGACAAAATCGATTCTACCACGTCATCAAACACAATTCCTTCTTACATTCTAACATAGTCACACAACTGAAATATGGGCAATTGATTTGTTATGGAAAATCAAACCGTAAAAATTGCCTTTTTCTTTTTCACTTATATGTGAAGCAGAAAAGGAAAGTGTTACCTGGAAAGTTGTGTGAAGTGAAAAAAAACGAATAAAATGACTAATAGCGAGCTCTGTAAGTTTAGACTAAGCAGTAGGGATATTCTCGTTACAAAAAAAGTAGAAGAAAACCGACTTCACCACGTCAATGAACACAATTACCAGTGATATTTTATCATGTTTGCTCAACCTAAATATGTGCGGTTGACTTGTTATGAACTATAAAAGCATCAGAGCTTCGCTTTTCTTCAGCTTTTTGATTAAAGCATCTAGACCAATGGAGCATTAAAAAGAAATATCTATTGGAAAAATGCAGAGAATGAAAAAAAAAGATAAAACGAGCACCAAGCAAGCTATGTAGATTGATAAGTTGCCGAGAATAACTGAAAAAAACTAGAAAATCTATGTATTTCTCAGGAATCCATATCTCCTCTGTTTTTAAAGTTGTAATAGTTATTTAACAATTGATACTTGAATGTATTTTTTTCATTTCTTTAAATAGATCTGGATTCTCGACGGTTGGTCCAGTAATGATATTTAAAAAAATATTTCGAAACAAGAAGTCATGTTCTACAAACCGGCATTTCGATTTTGCTTAAAAAATCATGACAACTCTATGAAAAAAGCTACTGAATTCGAGCGTCAATGGCTAACCGCCCAAAGCAGGCAGTGTGGGGAGGAAGTAGAGGCCGACGAATCAGCAAAAATATACAGTGCGACTAAAAGAGGTCCCTATCGCATTTTTTTTTGTTTTTTCATTCTTCACAGCTTTCCAATTGACACTTTTTTGATTTCTTCATTGATTCAAATTTTATAATTGAAAAACGTACAAAACACGCCATTTTGGAGCTTTGATTGTTCATAACAAATCAAATGCCCTTATTTCTTTTCAGCAACCATGAGAGTATATCACTTGGGATTGTGTTTAATGATGTGATATAGTCGGTTTTCGTCTACTTTTTTGTCACAAAATATTTCTTATGCTTGGTGCAGTTAATTAGCGACAGAGAATAGAAAAAAATCGGACAAATCTGCGCATTCTTCAAAAATCCATGTACCCGCTATTTCCGAAGTTGTGGCGATATCGTCTTGCGACATGACAGACATTGGTGTGTTTTTACAATATGCAAAGGTTGGGTGCTGACGATCAAGTAGTTTTCTCACAATTGTCACTTGAACAATTTTTTTCATTGAGCTGTGGATGTTGGTTGGTTGTATCATGATGAAATATCCATTATTATACGGGGGGTTCTATTCAAAACTTGTTCTGGTATCTCTCATATTTTACCCAATTATCACCGTTTCCATACATATCGAAGACTCTGTATAATTAAGGCTGCTGAACATGACGGCGAATGGCTAGACACCTGAAACATGCAGAGTGGAAGAATGATAGATCTCAAAAATCAGTGAAAAGATCCATAATTTGTAGGTGGATGCTTTTCTTTTCAAGTTCAGAAGCCTTTTTTATGTAGTCCCATAACCAAATACACCCATGGAAGATGACACAAATTATGATTCTCAACCCAATAAACCATAACTTTCCAAATTTTAACATTTCATTTTGTTTAATTTTATCAAAAAGATCAAAAATTTAATCGTGATTTAAACACACTGTATTGGCGAAACAAAGCATTTTCGAACATTATGTCCGTCTAAAAAAACATCATATTTTCTTTCCTTGAATCAACCTTTCAATTAAAGATACATTATTTCACGGTTATCCGATGTTAAGCGTAAGGGTTGGTACAGAAACGTGATAGATGTCGAGAGTTACATCCATCTGAGTAGTGCCCTCCTTATACCGGTTTCGTCCCGGATTTGGACTCATCAGTAAGGCAGCATGGCACCACTCACATCAATGCAACTCTCGGCACACGGTTCTGTATCAACCCTTCCTATCTTTCTCTGTCTTTGGAAAGATTCATCACAAATTTAATTGCAGAACAAAAAAAAAATATGGCTAATATTGTAACTCGATACAAGAAAAAGGATCATCAATAAACCCCCGCGAATTCTCACCAGAAAAAATGTAACTCTGGCACTCAGATCACATCATAAAAAAATAATTCTTCAAAATATAGAATGAGGGGAATTTGGGCCAACTACAGACACAGGCACGAAGCGAGCATTTTCTAATTCCATCAGACCGTCATCTACAGTGACTCGATCGAGTCACTGTACCGTCATCCAACCGTCTATCAAAACAAAAATCTCAAAACATATCGTCTGACGTAAACTTGACATTTTTCTCGAAGTGAGTCAAAAAAGGTTTTTTCTATAAAAGTCATCTCATCATTTTACACAACGAATTCATGTCGAGGTTAGGAGCTGATTCATCTGATAAAAAATCATGCAAAATTTTGATCTCCAAGATACAGGGTGTTGGGCAAGTATATGGCATGATTTCCCGAGCGTATAGGCAATAACTCTAGTTTGTCATGATTTTTCTTTGCCTCAAGTGACGGAGATACAGAGCGATGAGTACCCCCATCGATCCAATTATTCAACCCCAACTAATGATCCGGCTTGTATAATTTGATGAAATTTTAGTATGTTGTGTAGACTATGAAGACTCTTAAAACCATAGTGAAGTCAATATTATCAATTATTGTTAGAGGAATCAAGAATGCACTGGCCACCAAACCTTTTGAGCCCAATGTTTGACAAGTGTCATTTCACAGAGCTTTTGTTAACAAAAGAAGTGCTTCTCTTTTTTTTTCGATAAAACTGATCGTTTTAGACAAAAAAGATTTTTCTTTTACACGTTATTAGAATAATTCACTAAAATACTCACTAGACTCCAGTTGTTGTTACTGCTGGTATTGAAAAACTTCTTGACACTCTTGGAGTGGTTGACTGTACTAGAATTATTGGTCAAAATTAAAAAAAAAAAAAAAATGAATTTGATTAATTTCTTTTTTTTTTTAAATTTTCAACTAATTTTAGTAAAGGCAATCAATCTGAGAGCATCGATTTTTTTTTCACTACCAACAGTTACAACAACTACTGGTGTCTCGCCGTTATGGTCTAGTGTATTATCGCAATAACGTGTGAAACAAAAACCTATTTTTCTCGAAAACACTTATTTTTATCGAAAAAAAAAGAAGAGCACCATTTCTGTTAGGAAATGGTCAGAGTATATGAAAAAGAAGCTTCTAGCTCTGTAAAATGACACCTGTCAAAAATTGGACTCGGAAGGTTTGGTGACCAGTTCGTTTCTGGTTCCCTCTACAATTTAAAATATTGACTTTACTATGGTTTCAAGTCTTCATGGCCTATACAACAAACTAAAATTTAATCGAATAATACGAGCCAGTTCATAAGTTAGAGCTGAAAAGATAAATCGATGGGTACCCCTTTGAGGCTCTGTATCTCCGTTAGTAGCCACTTAAAAAAAATCATGACAAACTAGGGTTATTTCGACCTCCCGTATTCGCTCCCGAAATCAAGCCATATACTTACCGGACACCCTGTATGATTATCATGTCAAAGCGGTTACGGATATACTTGATAGAAGAAAAGGATTTGTTCGCTTAATTCAACTCTAAATGAACTATAGGATAATATGCAGTTATTTATCTACGCGTTTTTATATTAAGCGTGCTACAAGTATCAATGCAATACACTGTTTTTTTACCCATTTCAATCGTGATAAAATACCATATTTCATCAGTTCCATATCCATGGTTGAACATAGGTCGGTCAGTTTAATTCAGAAATAATTTAGTGTCAACTCCTGGATTTATTTGCAAACACATAGGGGTAATTGGATTGTACGGAGCTTTCGAATTTCATAATCATAATAATTACCGCTTGATTCAATTAATGCACCAATCATTGATGTTATTGAAAGTGACATAGAAAACAAGTCAAATGCAAATGTAAAAGTCAAATTCAATATTTTGTTGTATATTCAAATAATCCAAGAAAAGTTGGATCTCTTTAATTATTTCAACATCCATTTTGTTTGCTATGAGCCGTATAAGTTTAGTCAACTGAAAGAAGAAGTTGATGATCAGACAGAAAACACAGGAGCACTAGTCCAACATATTTCTTAATCCAATAATTGCTTTTTTGACCGACTAAATTTGTTGGGAAGTCTCTTAAAAATTATCAGAAAAAAGTCCTATTTCAACTTAGAAAATCAAAAAATTTCATTCGCGAAACTGCACGATGACAATAAACCTATTTGCAATTGGTTGTATTTTCTTTATTGCGTCAAACTTGAATAGTATGACATGCGTAATGTGAAACCTTGAGGTTATTCTCCTTCTAGGTTTATTGGGTATCTACTCTGAACTCTGGAGATAAACTTGTCAGAAATTATTCATGGACTTTGCTGAAAATATTAATGATGCGAGTTTTACAATGAAACAACTTCACAGCACACATTCAAAACCAAGCTTGACATTTCCTCTGTGAATGTAATATTGTTTCTTAAAAGGATCCATACAGCGATTAGGATCATTTTCAGGAAAATCACGTTCTCAAAATAGCAACTTTTTGTTGCGTTGTACGGAATAATCAATCAACTTTTTTTTCATTTCTGTACAATAATCATCATGAAAACGTGTATCATGACATCATGAGTTATGAAGCACAACAAAGCAATAATAATCCAAATAATGAAGTTGATTTAATAAACTCGTGAGACACATCAATCTGAACGTGATCTGTCCATGAATATGTGCTGACAAAATATTTTCAATCCAACGCTGCTCAAAATAATCATACACAAATTATGTTTTCAAAAGTCCTTTATTTTGAACTATAAAGTCCTATGGTCCGCTTCCAAATCAGTGATGCAACAAATGTATGGTAGTTCAACTTAATTCAATATACCCATTCAAGCTATAATTGAATGAACGATATGTTCGAATATTCAATTGGTAATTCATTGTCCACTTTGTTCTTTGCCACTTAAACAATGTTATTCTCAAATTAGTACTGCATCAACATATTCATGATATCAACAAAATGTTTGTTTAGTTTCCAGATCGCTGTTGCAGACGGCAAGATACAGATGTATTTCTAGTAAAATGTTATATTCGTGATATTATTCTAACATGCTGATGAGGATGTTCCCAATTATATGACAGCTTTGATGACAGCATTTTTTTAGCAAAAATATTTTATACAAGGTGTGTCATGTAACAGTGGCTGACACCAACTTTTTTATCTTGAATACAACACCCCTATACACTACCAAAAATATCAAACGAAGTGTCCCACCGTTTTTTCGAAAACGTTATCATTTATTAATTATCGAATTGATTCCATCTGGCTGATAAACACTGTATGTTGACCCTTTGACTTCTGATATGCGAAAATATACAAAACAACAGATAAATGTCAAAACATTGATTTTCATGGCACATGTCTGTTTTCGATGAGATTTTCATGAGTTATTAGAAAAACAAAATAATCTTCCAAACTATCGGCTTTTGGGAAAAAAAAAGAGAGAATGAATGAAAAATTCGTAAAATGATAAGCTGAACGCGACTAAGTAGCAAAGTTCAGGGGGTGCTATTTAAAAAAATCAAGTTATGGTGCTATGAAGTTTAAAAACATCAAATTGTCACAGCGAAGTGATACCAGGATAAAAATTGACGTCATTGTCATTAAAAGATACTCAAGGCAGGTGCTTGAACACTGGCAAAGTCTAACCTTGATATCTCAAAAACGAAGTGCTCTTTGGTATCTTTAATTAATGGTTGCAAACGCATTACTGTTCAAAAGAAGTGGAATAACTTTTGAAGGGTTGAAGCGGATCAAACAACTAAACGGATTTGAGACGCCTAAAAAGGTGCAATTTGAAATATTTGAAAATGAACAAGGATGGCCTATAAAAAACCATGTTGATGCCTGCTTTGCAAACATGATACACTGAGTCCATAAAAACGTTTTTACAAACTGCAGTGGGGCATCCTGTATCCAAATTTATGTTGCTCATTCCGATATCTTCAACCGTTTAGGCGTAATTCAGCGTTCCCATTTCAATGACTTCTTTATATCCATGATAATCGGTTCAGCGGTCCTTGAGTTATAAATGGTGTAACTCACCCAACTTAAACATCACAAAGTGAATATCTTCAGAGTTGACTAACCGATCGAAATCACCAAAAGAAAATAGAATTCTACAATAATGAGTCCGCCTGGAAAATCAAACACAAAATACCCATAAATCGATTGACAATGATATATTTGACGCATATGAAGCGACACAAAACTAAAAATCGAGCACCGTTCGTTGAGAGCCTTTTCATGCAACTTTTTTCCATAAAAGACGTGGTTATCATTGAATCTATTCCTTAATCTATAAGAAAAGTATTCAGACCAAGTATCCGAGATATTGCCGTCACAAGAAAAGTAGAAGACAACGAACTGTACCACGTCATTAACACATCAACACCTTTATTATAAAGGAAAGACAAATGGCAACTTGTGACATGTTTTCAGCCAGCAACCAGTAATACATGAAAATGTATCTCGCCAAACATCCACCGCGGCACTAGAATTTGTTTTCTATCTTGTCCCTGATTGGTTGAAGGAAAGTTTGTTGTCATTGTCAAAAGTTCTTGTTATAAGCTTATTGAATTACATCTTTGTGGAAGTAAACTTTTTGGAAATGGAGTGTGATCAGAAGCGTCGTTTCAGCTTTTGTGTTATTCCTAAATGTCATGATTTAGCAAGTAAGGGACCTAAGGATAATGCGGAACTTTTTGCAAAGAAAATTTGTTAAGTGCAGAATCCATAACTGCAGAATGGGACTTATGAACAAATCTATAGATCTAATTTGGTGCGTGATATCCAGAATCCTCCTGGTTTTAAAATATGTTGATTTTTAATCCAATTATTTCGAAAAAAATACTTTAATCGATATTTTTTTTTAACTCTGTCATGATTCTAGAATATTTGTGGTTGTGGAAAAGTAATTTTGTGATGATTATTGAGATGATTCTCATTCAACAGATGTTGGAATTTCATCTTGGCCGCTCCGCCCGCTAATTCGTTTGAAGATAAATGAAAAAAAAACCCAGATATAATTGATTTGTGAAAACTAGATGTCTCGGAAAAATAACTCAAAAAGATAAAAATCATGTATATTTTAAATGTAACACTTCGAACGCAACGTACAGAGGAGAAAGGTAGCGAAAATATAGTTGATGGACATTCTGATTGATCTGAAAATGTTTCTTTTATTATTTGAAAACGAATGAAACAGTCGGCAACAATAGGTTACTATTTTAACATTGGGTGAATAAGAGTAACCATTTGAAAATGAATATTCCAGATACTTCCTCTCTTGTGGGTATTATCACCATGTAACTGTCAAAAAAAAAATCGCCATAAAAACCACTTTCTTCAAACCATTCATCATTAAAATAGTGTTTAGAAAGTTTTGATTGAAAAACGTATCTTTTTCGAAATTTGGGTTAAATATACATATTACATATTTTGAAACCAAGACCAAAAGCTCAAAAAATTATAAGCATTTGAAATTGCCGCAGAAATATAGCTGCGACCGGAATCTGCAGATGGCGCTGTATGCTGATGTAGATTTCTGTTTTACCATATCCTGTCATGTGGTCTATGTGGTTATCCAAAAAACCATTGTAGGGCGCCACTTGATCACGTCAAAACCATAGACGTGTAACCAAGGATAAACCAATCTACCCATTCGTGATTGCGTTTTCGACCGATCAATCATTGAATTTAAAGAAAAGTTGTTTCGAAGTCTCAGGCAACATCGCATTTCAATATCGCGCATGTTGAGGGGAAGTGGCCATCGAAGTTCACAAAGAAGACATAGCCGTAGGCAATTTTTGGTGTTTCGACCATTTATTTTGTTCTATTCAATGATGGTAGAATTCATGGGCTTATGATTTTTTCAGTTTTCTCAACTTATAAAATCGAAGAGTACCATAATTCTTTCTCAGTTTTGGTTTCTGTACGGGAGTTTCTGATCAATTACTTGACTGTCGTATATTTTGGGAAAAACGCCATAAAATGAACTTGGTAGATATTTTTACTTTCGAATAATATTTTTTCCAATTCCTATTTCTTCTCCACAATTTCTATTTCCACTTTCCCTTGGAAGGAGTTTATTGTAATCATGTAAAAATTACTTCTCCAGATTCTTGTTTTTCACCATGTTTTGAGGTTTCTGGAGTTCGAAAATTGAATTCACTTAAATCGTTTTGTCTGTTGTCGAACTTGCTCTCAAAGGCTTCGAACAATCAAATGAAGTAAAAAAGGGTTTATTGACAAGGAAACATTTTCTTTTTGAAAAAAACATGGCATGTTGGGTATCATATTACAGGAAAATCACTGAATATTATTAAAAATATATTGGGGTAGCAAAACTGGGGATGAAAAGGTTATGTCAAGAAAATACCACTTGTGGGGTATCTTAATAGAGGCAAACAAGTATAGATCATCATACTGCGATACTAATGCATGAGAAAAATATACGGGGTTGCGATACAGGGTGAATTTTTTTTTTTCAAACATTATATCGCTTGGGAGATTTCATATTAGAAGAATCTTCTTCGAGACATATTTTCAAAATTTCAATAGGAATAATTGGGATTGCGATACAGGGTGAATAACAAAAGTGCGGTAATATTTGTTCTCAAAATATTTCTTATTCAAGAAAATGCGATGAATACGGTGATTCCTTTCATGGAGAAATTCAATATGGAAGGTAGATGGAGGTTTTGTGTGAAGTGGCTTCACAGTTTTTTTGTTTTACATGAAAAACAAGCGTTTAGTTAAATTTAAAAAGTTGATGGCCACATCAGAAGGCTCACATTAACAATACTTTCTTGAAAAAAAAAAGGATCTTTGAAATCCAATTTGACAACGTTCAATGAGTCATTATGAAACCTATTTCCAGAATAACAAACAAGTCTCTTGAATGTGTAGGATCCATAGACATAATAATAATTGTTATACGTCTATGGTAGGATCCTTTGGCGAAATTGAATTGCCATGCCATATTTTTCTAACCACCAGAACAAGAAAATACATAGGTACTTACCTACTTATATTGTATTAATATTTTCGTGAATTTTAAGCAAAGAATAAAAGGTAACCTACAATAATGAAACTACTCTACAAATTATTTATTCTTTATTCGCCTCTAAAATGTACAGTTTTTGTATTAACACTCCCAATTCTATTGCGTTTCATAGTATCAAGTCGTTTGTTCGTCTCATGAAATATCCTTATTTTAAAATAATGTTTTAATAATATCTTGGTCAATAGAATGAGGATTGTTAATCTTTCATCAATTCAACCCATGGGACGCTACTGATGGCAGCCATCCAACTAATCGATATCTGTTGACGTGTGGAATAAACATGTCTTCTTACTTATGAAAAAATACATTATCTCCCGATAAAATTGTCTTTTGGCACACAACACACTGCATCACTATAAAAAGTTCAACACAACACAAAATATCACCACAAAACGTTAAAAGTGAGGCAAAAGACCAAATATTTCCAAATAAGCTTTTTGGCAACGGCATGCAACGCTGTACTCTGAAGATGAATGAAATCGTTAACGAAAACCTACTACCTGACGAGAGTGTTGCCGGCTTGTCGAAATATCAAATTGAATTGAAAATAACATTATGTCTTTCCAGGTTTTGTTCTCTGGATAATTTATGATTAAATAATGTTATTGATAAATGATAGCAATTTAAACAGTTCCCAGAATTAAACTGACAAAAATGGATGCGTAGTTTTACGCACATTATACCTTATAGCTTCATGGTTTTTCAAGTTGTTGAAACTTGGCATCATAGCATGTTTATGGTCATAGGTGTATGATTTCGTTTCATGTAAACATGTTGGGTCTATCCTTGGTTAAACGTCTATGGTCAAAACACGCCAACAACCTTTATCATTGCGGTTTCCATTATATTGTGGGTGTTATGTGTTATGGGGTCATTAAACACCATTCTTAGTGATATTCTATCATGTTTGCCCGACTGAAATATGGCACGGTTAATTTGTAATAAACAATCAGAGCATCAAAATCAGCTTTTTTCCGTTTCTTGCTTATACAGAAGATATTATACTATAGTAGGATCGCGTTAAAAAAAAACAGAGTTTTGAAAGTTTGGCAGATTCGTTTTTTTCTTGTCTGTAGACTCGAAACGCCTCAAGCGATTTTGTTTTAACTTTAATGCAGTAGCATCTTGAGCATCTTCTTGAGAGATTGGTAATGGTAAAGGTAGGGGGGGCAAAGCCCGGCGAGTAGGCCTGGTGGCCCTTTTCGCCATCCCCGCTTGGCCAACCCAGCTACTCAAACTGGCCCGTTTCCGTCGTGAATAGGAACAGACTCTCCCAGCTCAGGTACCCCAACTCTTCCCTGGAGGTGGTGGCTGTTCCTAGGACCTTCTTTCTCAAGCGACCCCACCTGTCTCAAACTCCCAGCAGGTGGTATGAGGTTTCTTCCGCCCTTCTGCAGTGGGGGCATAGGGGAGATTCGCTTATTCCTAACAAATGCAGGTGTCTGTTGAGCCTGCAATGACCTATCAGAATGCCAACGATGGTGCTCAGTGCCTTCCTGCTCTTGTTCAGCAATTGGAACCTAGATCGACTCATATTTCTGTTAGCGAAGAAAAGTGGCACGTCATCAAAGTAAAAACCATTTTTTGATTCTCCGGTCAATTTCTAGTAGATCTTTTTCTTCTTTGAAGAGTCATTTTTGAGAGAAAAGTAAGTGCTTGATTGCGCAACAAAGAACAAAACTCCGAGAACTTTATAAAAATCGTTTAAGACGTTCCGAATTTACAGACAAAAAATCGAAATTATTATTCTTATTATCATTGTTTTTTTGACAAAAAGTTTTCGGGCACGACATGTTCAATCACAAAAAGTAATTATACCACCATACTCTATTCACCAAGCCAAAATGCGCACTTATTTCAAACTCAACCTGCACAATCTAAACTGGTGAAGCAATCGAAAAAGTGTCAACGCGAAAGTTGTAGGGCATGCAAAATTTGCTAGTCAACCCACAGAGTTCGCTAAAAGACTAAAAGCGAAAAAGTCTTCGCATTTTTCAAAAACCCACATATTTGCTGTTTTAGAAATTTTAAAGATTTTTTTCGCGAATTAACATCTTCAAGAGTTTTTATGAAATAGGCAAAGTTTGAATCCTGGCGACCAAATAGTTCTCAATTGACGCGAGCTCTTTCTCAAGAGCTCTGGATGCTCAGCGGTTCGTTCTTTCATGATTTAAAAAAAAGATTCGGAGACTGGAAATAATATTCTACAAAGTTGTGTCACAACTTACCCGATGGGTCAGCTGTGGTTGTGTTATGATTTTGCATTAGAAACAATGAGAGCTATATTATGAAAAATGCTACTGAACATGACCGTGAACCAATAAGCGCCTGAAAGATTCATAGTGGAAAGGGAGTGAGGGCCCGCAAACCAGTGAAAATATCTTGGTCCAATTACTGTTGAGAAGACTTTTACTATTTAATCCAAAATAATTATTCATAAGAAGCTACATATGTGATACAAAAATTGTCACTTGCCTCCAAGTCTACGCCAAAAAAGGACTGTTTATGTATGACAAAATTTGTTTGAAAAACTCAAAAACTCTCAACTCGATATCATCCCAAACTTGAGAATAGCCGGAAGCTCTAAAACATAATAATAGAGAGTTATCAACTGGTAGAGCTAATCTCGACTCTCTAATGAATTGAAGTAATTTGTCTTGGCGTTTTTGATAGCCCCAAGCCGTTATAGAGCTCCTGGTGGTATTTATCTTGTTACCGGGTTTTAATTGGCATTTCTCTCGAAAAAAAGCTCAAGTAATCATTCGCATGTCAGAGTAATAATTTTTCAATTAAGTTTGATGAGAGGCGACTTTCTTGCACATATTTTGTATGTTCGATTTTATTGTTACGATCATTCTGAATAACCAGATAACAAGATACGATGGTTCTCAAAATCGTTCAATCTGTCAGTTCATACTATTTTTTCAACTTTTTGGCTTCATTAGTTTTTGTCAAGGACTATGAAAATTTGGATTAGCTTTGGCAATGGAACAAAAAATATTTATTTATTATTTTTTTTTTCAATTTGTCAATGGAAAAATGTATCCTTTTTAAAAATATTTAAAAATCAATATACCATTTCATTAAGATTTATTTGGTAAAAACTAAAAAATATGCTACCATTTCAGTTGACGCCATCTAGCGGCGACGGCGAAGGTCAAAAATTCAAAACCAAAAAAGTATTTTGTAGTGCAGATCATGCTCTTTTATATGAGCCGAAGCTCGTTAAAAATCGGTTAAGCGAAACGGAAGAAATCTCCGTTTGTTCATAAAAACAATTGAACTTTCCCCACTTCTTCATTCTGATGGATAAAAAAAAACGTTTTTGACAAAAAGTGTGGGTGAATAGTCAGTAAATATAAAAATAATATCATCAGTATATTTTCATTAGGCAGAATTCTATAAATTTGTCTACTTGGGGTTGGTTGTTACGCCCCCTAACGATCATTTCAGATACTAGAAAATATTTTCCAGGTTCTTTTCTTGGCTGTTTTAGTGATCAGATGTCTCAACGCAAGCCTCTACGATAAACACTTTCCGGGATAGAGCCGGCAGCCATTCTAAGTGGGACACACGCTACAATCATCCCACTAGCTTATCTTCACGCACCAATCCAATAATTCAGACTTTGATATAACCACCAGCATGCCGGTCCTTTGTACTAGCTAGGTTTAGCTCGTAGCTTACATTTGCTTAACTCGAAGGCGGAAAAGATAGAGTCTACTGCCAAAGAGCAGCCTCACTCTCTGATATGGCCAAGTGGGCTTGGGCACAGTACATTTGGTTGAGTAAACCAATGTTTTGGGTAATTGTTGAATACTGGTGATTTATTACTCACGACTTGCTTATACAGGATGACAATTTAAAAAGGACCAGCATTTGACTGCGTCCAAACCAATGATAGTATGAAGATTTGGCGTGACACATCAATTCAGATATCAAGGAGGACAAATTTTGAGGTATGTGAAATTTCAAATAGCAACCCCCACTTATTTTGCAATTTTTGAAATCTTAACGTTATTCTCCATACCATGATGATAGTATGAAGATCTGGTGAGACACGTCAATTTAGATGTTGAGGGGGACAACTTTTAATGTATTTTTCAATGTTCTGGATTCAATCCCATCAATCCCAGGGTAACTAGGTACCCCTGAAATTGCAGATAGCATCCTCCACTTATTTCGCGATTTTAGAAATCTTCATGTAATTCTCAATAATCTACATCCTTTTTTTGAAAAATAGAGTTCATAGCCTCACAATTTGTTCTGTTTTTGAAATTGAGAATTCCAATAATAAAAAAGGAATTTATCTAGACATACATAAGGAATTTAAAAATGACAAAAATAATAGGAGTTGTCATTCAAAATCCTAAGGTAAGCGCCCTGGTGGTTGAATGTTGTTATGCTGAAATAAATGTACTTTTGATTGATTGATTGATTGATTGATGTAATATGACAGCTAACACCTCAAAAGTTGTCCCCCTTGATATCTGCATTAATATCTTTCACAAAATCCCCATACAGTCATCAGTTTGAGAAATTATAGTTATTGCTGTCCGTTTCTGAACAATTGTGAGGTTATGTAATCCAATTTTTAAAAAAGTGATTAGCATGAATATTTCAAAAATCGCAAAATAAGTGGAGGCTGCCATTTGAAATTTCAAGGGTAGTTACCCTGGGAGTGAGTCTAGAAAATTATTGGATACCTCAAATGTTGTCCCCCTCCTAAGTTGTCTAAATTGACGTGTCTCACCAAATTTTCATACCGTCATCAGTTCAAGGAATGATTGATTCTGATCATTTGAAAATTTTTGTGAGGCTAGGAACTTCAATTTTGAAAAAAAAATGATGAAGCGTATGGAGAATAACGTGAAGATTTCAAAAATTGCAAAATAAGTGGAGGTTGCTATTTGAAATTTCAGGAGTAGCTACCCTGGGCGTAAGAGGGTTGATTCCATAAAAACAACAGATACCTCAAAAGTTGCCCCCTCGATATCTAAATTGATGTGTCTCGCCAAATCTTCATAATATCATTAGTTTGGGCACTATCAAATGCTGGTCCTTCTTGAATTGTCACCCTGTATATAATTAATTGTTATAGTACACAAATAATGTTATCAAAATATTGCAGTAAACATATTCTACTATGCACTTCCGTTCGTGGTTTCGTCGGCATAATCATCATGACCGACCGTGGTTCGAGAACGTGATGATTAATCAATCACCTACCTATCTAACATTGAACTTGTGGGTCCCGATAGTTCAACCTAGCTTGGTCTAGTTCATTGAATTACATTCTAAAATTATGTAGAAGGAGTAAAGATGATTATACATGGTTAATTGTTACAATTGAACATTCTTCCGCCTCTCAGCTGTCGTTCGGCTCCTGGAATTGTTTCTAATGACTGAAATCTTCTTTCAAAAAATTTCATCAATTCGGTTAGATCCGGAATATCGTCGGGTTTGTCTAGACTTAGTTTGGTCGTTCGTTCGGTTCAGAATCCCATTTTCTGATCATCATTCGAGTTATCATGGGCCCCCATGTACTAACATCCACGTCCAGGTTCTTCAGTGATTGTAGACATTCGTTAGTGACGTCGTGCAATTGCCTCAGTTTTTAAAAATTTTTTGGCATAGCAGCTTGTCTAGTAGTTTGAAGATCAGCAACATTTTGTTTCGGTAACTTCTTCGAAGTAGATCCCAGGCTGAGTCGTAGTTGGTTGCAATTGTTTCCAGGTGTTGTATCAGCTTGCTTGCTCTTTTCGTATGCATCTTCAAGTAATTTATTTTGTCTGCTTTGACGAATGTCGTGTTTTCGTGGATGATTCTTTTGAAGACATCGCAAAATGTTGGCCAGTTTTCATATCCCCCATGGAAAATTGGAATATGTGCTTCTGACAGCTGTTGGAATCAATTGAGTGATACTTGCTGAATCGGGGCTATGACGTTTTGCTGGAGTTTGATGGACAGATTGTCAGCCACCTGTTCGAATCGTCTGTGGAGTTTTGCGTAGACGCTTTTAGTAAAATACTTGTTTTCATGATCATCTTCGCTGACTAATATTTCTTCATGGAGGTTCTGAATCACGTCCCATTGCTTGTTGACTTTTTCCATTAGGTGCTTGTAGCGATACTCTCCTTTGTCTAGTTCCAACGCTGACTGTATTTGCGTAAATAGCTCTCTTGGTTGCTCTATTTTGAACTCTTGTATTCTCATTCTCTTGTTCTGGCTGCTGAAGGGGAGAGGTACAGATTGATCGGTTTTTGGTATGGCCTTTGGGCATGTTTACAAGTAGATGTTGCATTCATTGTATTTGGCACATACTTGTTGGAGATATGAATTGGTGTTGTACGGATGCTCGTTAAAGTACTTTAGTTTTCTGATTAAATCGTTGTTCTTGAGGACTTCCTGCCATAACTGTTCCAGATGGGCTCAATGTTTTTGGATGTAGGGTTCTGTTTTTCTGGTGTTTGAGTCTTTTGCTCAGCATCTGGACGATCTACATTATCACCTTTTCTTGTTCTTATTCTAGACGATCGAGTTCGTTTTTGTTTTCATTGTGATTTATTGGTTTCCATATGTTGTATTCACTTTGGTTGGCCGAATAACGAGCCTCTGATGGAATTGCTGGCGATGGCAGGCGTGTGCTGCGGTCTCGAAGACGAGCCTCTGTGAACCAGCCTTATGGATACCTGTACAGTTGAATAGCGAGCCTCTGATGGACTTGCTGGCTACGGCAGGCTATGCTGCGGTCTGGAAGACGAGCCTCTGTGTATTGGCCTAATGGATACTTCGATAGTGAACAGCAAGCTCCTGATGGACTTGCTGTGGTTTCTGGGATAGTGAGCCTCTGATGGACTGGATTTGTAGTTTTTTGAATGGTGAGCCTCTGATGGACTGGATTTGTAGTTTCTTGGACTCGTTGGGCTGCAGGTGGGTTGCTGCAGATTGAGGTTGTTCGAAGGACCAATGTTCAAGCTAGGTATAGCTCGTAGCTCTCACTTGCTGGCCTCGGTTCGGTTGAGCAGCGGAAAAAATGAAATTTACTACCAGAGAGCAGCCCCACTCTCTGCTATGGCCAAGTGTGCTTGGGCACAGTACATTTGGTTGAGTAAAACAACGTTTTGGGTAATTGTTAAATACTGGTGATCTATTTTCCACGACTTGCTTATATATAATCAATTGTTATAATTTACAAATAATGTTATCTAAATATTGTAGCAAATATATTTTACTATGCACTTCCGTTCGTGGTTTGGTCGGCATAATCATCTTGACCGACCGTGGTTCGGGATGATTGATCAATTTCCTACCGATCCAACATTGAGCTTGTGGGTTCCGATAGTTTAACCTAGCTTAATCTAGTTCAATAAATTACATTCTAAAATCATTGAAAAAGAGTAAAGATGATGGTTAATTGTTACAATCAAACAGCCGACGATAATTCTTAGTGGGACAACCGGTACAATCATCCCACGTGAAGATAAGCTTCACGCACCAATCCAATAATTTAGACTTTGATATAACCACCTAATTGGCATGCTGGTCCTTAAACGTCTTTGGAGCAACTATACATAAGAATAAATCAATAACAATATTTTCAGATAGGCACTTTTTCACTTGTTAAATTGCATCAAAATGAAAATGAAACAGTTTATAACCTATGAGAGTGGGTCAAAAAAAAATTCTAAACAATTCTCTTGCATTCTGCCAATTGCCTTTCCTCTTTGTCCAAAACCTGACTCTGCCAAATGTTCTGCAATCTATTGTGTAATTGGTTCTTTACTTTTGTAGCTATATCTTCCAGAACTAAGCGATTGTAATTTCGTTTCAATTAAGTACTTATTCCCGCATAAATTCTTGTGAATTAACGTGCTATGTTGATCTCTTCTCTATCCATAACACCGTTTATCACCTGAAGATATAAAACATTATATTGAGAATGGAATACTGACTACTAATTGACTCTTTCAATCTTCGCGGCTCATAAAGGAAAATGTTTTTAAATTAAGAAGAAAATAATATGTGATTCATCTAACCTAGAATTGAGTGAACCTGGACTAATCATTGGAATACTCCATCATCACACTCAACTGCTAGCATATTGTACAGGGTGTCCCAGCAAGGGTGGCCACCGGCCATATCTCGGAAACTACTGGACCTAAAAGTTCTAGCAACTTTTCTGGAGACAATCACGCATCACTAGATACGATATACGAAAGTACGCACATTTATCTTCCAAACAAGCCTATACGCAACAAAATCGGACAGGTCGTTTATAAGTTACAGCCACTTGAACAATTACACTTTCACTACCTTCCCCTACTCACACGAAGATCGGTACGCCAATGAGCCCTGTACCAAAAAGACGTGAAATTGTCTAGGTTCTCTAACCATGTTGATAAAGATATACCTCAATCTGAGAATTTCCGGAGAAATTTTGAATTTTAATATTTAAGCTTTGATTGCGCCCCCTAGCGGCAAAATTTCGAAGATAAAAATATTTTCCAGCATTTTCTCGTGGCCACTTTAGTGATCATATTTTTTTTCCTGAACTTTAAGGTCCAGTAGTTTCCGAGATATGGCCGGTGTCCACCCTTGCTGGGACACCCTGTATATTGTTTTATTGGCTATCTTGAAACTATCAAATACTTGTCGAAATTGCAGGCATCATGATAGGCGCTGGAACCAGACTTCCGTTTCTCCTTGTGTAAAGATTTTTGATATCCAGTTATACAGAAAGTGATTTGAGACCTGGACTTTGTTCCCAATCTCCCCTTATATCAACAATTTTCCAGTTCGACGTTCGTACAAGCTCTCTGATCATGTTATTAAAGATTTACTGCAATAGAACACTAAGGGAAAAAATGCAGGTAAAGCGATTCTTTCCGAAGCTGAGAAAAACACTATTTAATGTTCCAAACGTTACAGAACCAGTACAAAAACTCATAAGATTGATGGAAAAAGAGCTTGATAACAATAATAATTAAGTGATTGGAAGCAAAATTTTGTGAAAAACAATGACTTGCTTGCTTTTTTTTGCTTTATGGTGAAAATTTGACGCCTTATATAACCGGACTATCTTGTTTTTATCCAGCTTGAAAGCTCCTAAAGATGCTCACGCTCATTTTATACCAAATGAAATCAATGTCCTAGTTTTGAAAAAAAAACTTACTTACCTGCCTTTTTCCCTAACCCTTCAGTTTGGGAGTTTCCGGAGAAATTTGGGATTTCAATAATTAGGTACCTTTTAATTGTGGCCTTCATTGAAAACATTGATCAAAATTCAGAAATCTCATAAAAATCTTTGATGCCTCACGTTTCATGCTCATAATATTCGGAGAAACTTTCGCATGGCATGGAGCAACTGGAACCGATACGCCGACATCGCAGAAACTGCTCTAATAGTGATTTAATTGATTGTCCATAACAAAAAATTATCATTGTATTTTTGCTCCAAACTCCTTCAACGGTTATTGACATGAATTAACTATCTTGATACGCCAACACCGTTTTTGAAGAAGACTAATTTTATTTTAAATGTATATTGACGACAAAGCTACATGTGGTTGATGCGAGAATTATACAATACTGCTGAATGAAAATGGAATGCAAACAGTTCTATGTGAGGTGATGAAGCCGAATCAGCATTTGCTGAACGAAGCGCTTTCCATAAGGACCCATGATATAACTCATGCTAGGGTGTCCAGGGTAGTAAGCATCCCCGTTAACATTTCCTCGATATTCTGTGAAGAGCTTCTACAAGTCAAAAACAATTTTTTTTTTAAGATGAGGAAATCATTTCACTCTATTTCTGTACTTTCACATTTCTTTAAACAACCTTGATAAAATATTTCGATAAACATTATTCAATTTCGTTGTAGTTCCTCTCAACTACATCTCCTGTTCTCCGAATTGTTTCTTATCATTTTCTCAAAGAACTTTTATGATTGATTAAAAGAAAAAAGTGCACCAGTACTAGAACTATTGCCAAATCAATATCACAGTGAGTAGTTTGGAATGGCTCACAGACAATGCAATTTGTTATTATACCAAGTTGTACGATTCTGGTTGATCCAACCGTTTGATTAATGACAGCAACGTGTGTGATGCTATCGTCCAACCGATCGTACGGAGCGTTCAAGAGATCTGTCGCACGACTATTTGTCAACATGACATAATTTCATCATGACCACATAGTCAGTTTAACAAGCGATCGCTTTGATGTGTGACGTCTGTGGTCAAAACTTGCCACGATATTCAACGCAACCTGTTGTACAGTCGGTTCCTACCACGGGCTGTACGCTTACCCGTGAAATTATGGACCCAAATTCATTGTACCCCTCTCCGCAAGGTGTCGCATTTGCTACGAGAATGACAGATGACGTTTCCGTCTTTTGGAATGAAGCTAATTTATTTTTTTACCGGTCAACCTGCCTTTGGGATTGTTAATTGTTATTGTTTTGTCGTTAGATTGTGGAGTGTTCTTCTGATTTCGTGCTTTTCTTTGTGATTTTTGATTGTGCTTTCGTATAATAATAAGACATTATTTCATTGGACTTTTGTTGTAATAAATTTGCAGTTGCTATGAAAGTAAGTAATTCAGTTGTTTGAGTGATTTTGGTTATTAGTTATTCTAATTATTCGTGATTTTGGTTGTATTTCACACTATTATTAAAGAAATGTATTGTGCATTATTCCACATAATCATACCTACATCTACAAAAATGATTTCTAACACGACGAAAATACTTTATGTAGGTAGTTTCATTTTGGTTGGATTTTTGAATTTCATAAAGCCCCAAAATGATGTGATCCGTGATAGTGGTTACCATGAATTGGGAATGCAACAAAATTACGTTTAGAAGTCTTCTTATTGACATGAACAGACAAAATTTATCTGTGTAACTTTTGATAAAAATGAGCAAAATGTATGCACCGCCTAGCATCTACTTGGAAAAATGACCCATTTTTGAAGAAATCATGAAAAATACAAATCTACATAGAATAAATTTGGGGTGAATAAAACACTATAAAAAAGATGTCATCAAAATAATTATGATCATTTTAATTTTAAAATCGAGTATCAATGAGTAAATTATTTTCTATAATGAAGAATCGCCCTATCGACTCATTGGCCAATATTTCTATAAAATATCCGGCATATTTTTATTTTTAATAAAATTAATCAGATCTCCTAATAACGCATCAAAGGCACCTGTGCTTAAAATATTGGTCTAATTTTGGCTTTATTTTAGATTTTTTTTCTTCTCCAAAATGTCGAATAATGATTTATTTTATTTTATCACAGCAAAACGAAATAACGAATGAAGAAGAATCAGAAGAATTCACCAGAGTGCCTGACAATCTGCCTGTGAAGCCAACACCGCTACAAAGAAAAATATTAGTGTATGCGGCTTTTTGATGAAAAAGAACAAAAGAAAGAAAATAAAAGGCTGTTACTGCAGCAAAACATTTTTATTGAGGGGAAACGAAGTGGACAAGAAAGACGACGAATTCACCCGTGAAAAGGAGTATGTGAAAACTAGAAATAGTTTATATTATGTAAATAGAGAATTTCTGTTCAAAATACAAAAAGCTCGACAAAAGCCTTCTCTAAAATGAAATATCTTATGAGAGCAGACCTTCACAAAAAACGCACTCTATTTAATTTGATTTGATTTGTTTTGAAAAAAAATGTAAAACTTGAGAATTGTAAACATAATACATTAATAAGTGATCCATCTTCAACTACTTGATGAAAATTTATTCTTTTCATATAATAAAACAGGTGAACAATATCATCAAAGGCAAAAACCTGAGGCTTGTCCCTCCAAATGCCTCAAACTATTTTAAAAATGCTAAAAACATGTATGTGAAGCATTCCAATTTCAAAAAACTAAATAAACGTTAAGAAAACTGAATTCCGCCTTTTGAATTCTCTATCCAGATTCTTCCAACTTTTCAGACTTCTAAAATATTTTGAACAAGATAACAATACATTCTTTATTTGCAAATGATCTGGTTATGTTCACTAACATAGGTAATTGTGCAGGGTCATTCGTTATATTTCCCATTCTCATCGCCGTTACTTCATGACTTATAAAAAATTGTTTTATGCAAAATTTATATGTTTTTGGTTAAAATTTATAATCCTGTGTTTTTCAAAGGGAGAAATATATTCTTGTCTGAAACGAAAGATCAAAAATACGGAAAATACCATATAAGTTCATGTTTGGTTCAGCCATTTTGCGCTATTTCAGTTTGGAGTTTCATTTTCTATCATTCAAAATATCTATTGTTTTAGAAAAAAATACTAGACATTCGACTTGATCAAAAAATGTTTTCAAAATTTTGACATTTCTAATATTCTTTTGTATTTTTTTTGACACCGAATTATGAAAATTTGACTCAAAACATACAATTTTTGTATCAGTCACTGTTTTAAAACTCTTTAAATAACGGCTATAGGGAAGGGAAGTAACCATAACTTATGACCCTATACATGTAGTCAGATCAAATGCAAATATATATGTAATACCGTATCATGAGAAACAGAAAAATATAACGTTTACGTAAATAAAAATAACGGAAACGATATATCCCTTGATGCAAAAACTCCTTCTACTTAACCCCTGACCGCATAGAGGGCGCAAATTTGGTTCCAAAAAAACCCGAGAGCTTCCAATCTACTGGGTATATAATATTAGTCTATGGTTCCTACTTTGAAGAAAACCACCCCTTCACCAATACACAATTTAGATTGTACATTCTATGAACGCATTTTGTCACACCACTGCCACTGTGATAAACGATGACATTCAAAATCTCAGTTCACCAATGAAAGACAGTTTTGATGGTCTAAAATACTGGTTCCTGACAAACCGACCGAGTCTCGATGAAAACAAAACACAGCAGCTTATATACTCAAAACTCAAAAAATCAAGAAATAGAACTCTGCATTATGTTTCAACTTTCTTGAACAAACTACCGCTGCAAGTTCGCGAAATAGAAAACTCAAAATTCAAATCTGTGATGATATCTTCAACATTGTATTTTGATGGGACTTCATTGTGTACCAACATAACAAAAAAACATCGAAAATCACATGCCCGTGAATTTCCATCTTACGAGATATTTGGTCGTAAGCTTTGCTTAGCTCTACTAAGCATACGTCGCAATCTTTTGAAAAAAAATACAGCGGGCAAGCCCACCAGCTTTGGTCAACGTCTTGTGGACATATTCATTCCGTATTTACCCTTTCAATAGTGGAATTTGAATTAAGGCTGGAACACGACGACGTCTTGATTTATGTCTAGACAAAAGCTTGAAAACAAACTTGAAACATAACAGTCGTCAAATATTATAAAGAGCGAAAAATTAAGAACAATAAAATCTCCGAAAAACTATACAGTACAGTAAAGCTGAGTTTCATGCTCCTTCCTCCACATATTACGAATTTTCTCAAAAAATTTCATCCTCTATTTCTTCTCCTTGAAGGTTGTGATTTTAACAAACTTTGGAAGACGCCTCGATTAATTTCTAATCAAAAGCCTAGAAACAAACACACCGGAACACTTGTGAATGTACTCTTATCAAAAGCCTAAACACAAAGTTTCATGCTTCTGTCTCCAAAAATGACGATTCCGCACAAACTTTCATTCCCTTTAGGGTGAAGAAACACATGTCAATGTATTTCTTATCAACAGCTTGAAAACAAAAAATCATGCTTATGTCTCCAAAAATGGCGAACTTCTCCACGAACTTTCAACGCCTATATCATCTCCTTAGAAGTAGAATTTGAATGAATGCTTAAACACCTGTTTAGTTATTTCTAATGGGCAAGAAGATAGCGGGTTGAGTACGTGAAATGAGAATATAGGTTATTCATAAAGTATGCCGACGTAACATTTATTTGTTTTTTTTTTAGGGCTGAAAAAAAAACACCAATTTGAAACAACATGAAAACCGTAAACAATTGACAGACTAAAAAACACTTGAGTAGAAATTCATGAGCATCAAAGTTTTATGTCATTTTGTTTGTATATAAAGTGTGTCCCATTTGGCTTCAAGTCAACCTGGAAAAAAGTTTTTTAATAGACCGACTTCGCACGAGTTTTTTTCAAATTGAAGAGCTTGACAAAGCGTATCTTCTCACCAGAAATGACCCCGCTCATATAAAACCAAGGTCCACTTTAGCAGTTCTTATGCAGGAGCAAAATTTCGATAAACCACATTAGCGATTTTTCTTATCTATGCACGCCACTGGATTCAGCATCCCCCAAAACGGGCCTATACCAAATTTCACAAAAAAAAGTATCCATTTATTTATTTTTTCTAATCTACGCCTGTGGTGAAATCACTTTATAGTGAATTCCGAATGTAATTCTCGATATTCGCAAAACAAATACTGGGTGTATTGAAAAAAATGGTGGCTTGGTGAAAATTACCAGAATCTAGTTGCTTTTTCATGACACAGCGTGAAGTCTTGGAAACGGATGATCAATCTATTTTTCTCTACGAAATGATTACTGTTTGTTACTTTCTGGTAAAAATTGGCAAGGCCCGTTTCAAAAGATGCCGACCTCAGTGGCTTGCATAGATTTTTTTATAAATAAATCGCTAATGTTGTTTGTCAAAATGTTGCTTCTGAGAACTACCAAAGTAGGCCTTGGATTTTGAATGAGTGAGGTCAATTTTGGTGAGAAGATACAGTTTGTCAAGCTCTACAGTTTGGAAAAAAAACTCGTGCCAAATCAGTCCAACAATAATTTTTTTTTCAGGGTGTCCCGGAAAAAATGGGTCACACTGTACATATCTGTGTATTTGTACATCTCCTGGACACTGAATACAACGTGAAACAACATCGCCCAAAAGACACCAGTTAAAAAAGTAGTTTTCCTTTCATCAGACAATAATTAACAGTTATTTAGTAGAAGGGACTGTTCACAACTGAGATATGATGCGAACTCGCCGTATGAGATCGATGCGTCTCTCTGTCTTTCGCATTCTGGTAGTTTTTTCACCATAAAATCTAACAAAGATAGTATTATTGAATAAGTAATTACTTTGCTTTAATAATACCGCCCAATATGTAGGATAGTCGTGCAATTTTTTGTGAGGTGGATTGATTGATTGAGGTACAAGAGCTATAAGAAGATCTAAAATACTGTCTACCCAGGAAACCGCATAAGTTGGTGATGTTTTTTGAAAGTCCTGATAGACACGAATACTACAAATAGAAAACTAAATAATTGTTTAATTGCGGTTTCATTATAACTGAATACTTACTCAATTATTGAGCAAAGTACACTTACTCTTCAGGTGCATGCGAAATTTCTAACAAACATCCCGAATCAAAATACATACCCTTGAAGGAATTTAACATATGAAATACGACATTTCAATTCAAGACAACTTCTTACTTCAATGTGTGATATAAATCTCCACATAACATATTTATCGTCACCATTTGCCATTAAAATATATAGCAATGAACCAACCAAACGTTGCATTACTCTGTCTTGAATGACACAACCAGAAGATCTTGGCAAAATTTATTTTATGGAGCATAAACTCTCCAAGAATTGTTCTCCGGGGTCCTGCGGAAACAAACGTTTCTCCAACGGTCTTGATTTCAGAGTTTGCTTTTATTTTCACGCGAGCAGCATTGCTAAGAGATGCGATAAAATGTTTAGCTTTACCGATAATACCTTTTCTTCGCAAAAATAATATAGTATAGAGTTTCTTGTTCATTGTTGTACCTATCATTCGCTGGCAGCTTTGGATATCTTGATTTTCCATCAAGTGTAGCTGAAATAGCAACATTATTTTAACGATATTTAATCAGTTCCATAACAGCATTACATGCCATTGTCAACAAGATAAGTTGACAACAGCCATTTTATACTTTGGATTATTTTTGACAAGGATCGCCTCTATATCTATCTTTTAGAGACGATCCTTTGTTATTGGAAAAAAAATCAAATAATCTGTATAACTTTTTTTATGAAGCATTTGAAATGTTGAGTGATATGCAAACACGTCGCTCGCGTGGCCACAACCAGAGGCAAAAACAAAAAAATAAATAGAAACGGTGATATCTGCATATTTTGATAATTGTTTTCCTGATTACAGAAGCAAGGTAACGAGTGTTCAATAAAAAATACGATCAAATCACCTCTGAATTTCTTTTTCTGTCATGAACGTAGGTCGTGGCTAGTTTGTATAGTTTGGCATCTTGGCATCTGTGACGGTTAGAAAGTGGATGTCATGTCATAATTGCGATGGTAGCCAGAACATACGTTTTTTGAAACAATTGCAATCCATAGGTGACTTGATCGTATTTTTTATTGAACACTCTACATCGTTACATGGTACATCGTCACAAAAGCATGGTACATCGTCCGAATCAAATGGTCGTCGTACGTCCAATTATAGGATTGTTGCAACACGCCATTTTTTTTGGGTCTTAGAACCGTCACACATTTGCTGGAATCGATTTTATGCGCAGGTGAAAACATTGCACCGGAAAGCACACGTTGGAACGGTTTTTGAACGCATTTCAGAGTCCGGGTTTTGAAGGCTATTTCAGAACATAACCTAAAAGACAGCTGATTGTACCGTAAACATTAACCTCTAATTGTCACTATTTTTCTTCACTTTCTGAGACATTTTTCGAAGTAGGTGATTATCTCGCGAAGTTATAAGCTGGAAGCCCAGAAATTTTGATAATATATAAACAAAATTTTGATTGCAAACAACAGGGGGGGTCTGGGTTTGAGTGATTCAGACTATGATGCAAGCTCCCAGGGTTTTCCAAAAATAACTATTATGGACATGATTAGTTATCAAGTGCCCACCACAAGTTATTATACTAGACAGCAGTTAAAACTACCGCCCAACGTTAAACACCCAGTTTATCCCCCACAATGTTTCTGCTACATTTCACTACACAACCAAACACCATAGAACCAATACATTTATAAGCAATGAGAAAAAAGCACAAGAATTCATTTATTGTTCAATGTTTACGGTACAAGCTGTCATCAGTTGACAGGTTTCTGAAATGGCCTAACCTAAAAGTCAGCTGATTGTACCGTAAACAATCACCTCTAATTGTTTTTTTTCCTTCACTCTCCAAGAAATTTTTCGAAATGCCAAGTGTGCCATATGGCTTTGTTGAGATTCTGATCCCGAAAAGCTGTGAAATCTCGCGAAGTTAGAAGCTAGAAGCCCAAGAATTTTGATTTAATACAAACACAAAATTTAGATTTTTAACAACATACACCCATTTAGTTAAAGTGATTCAGACCTAAATGCAATCCCTCAGGGCTTTCCAACAATAACTAACATGAACATGATTAGTTATTTGGTGCTTACCACAAGTTATTATACTGCATAGGCAGTTAAAAGCTTGTAAAAGTTTAAATGATGCTTTTAAAAATGTAAAGGCCGGGTTCTGTATTCACTGTGGAAGTTGAAAATTTGCAGACCATATTATTATCAGAGCTAGAAAAAGTTATGTTGACATTATTAGCCTTTTTTTCTTGATGTCGCCATAACAATTTGATTGATTTTTCTGACATATATGTATTGTCTACGGTACAAGCTGTCTATTTTGACGATATGTTGACAGGTTTCTGAAATGGTCTGTTATTAGAACGTTAAATGCTTTTATCAAAATGGATCAGCACAAAGTGTAGCTTGTAAATTTGTATCCACATTGATGATTCATGATTCAAATAATTATAATTTTTTTCACCTATCATCAAACCATCAAACTCTGTTTTCTTATTAATAACATGTCAAAATCAGTGAATACACTACAGGCAAGAATAAAATGGCACACTAGGATCTGACAAATAGACTAATGCGCAAGTCATTCTAAACGGTACAAAGGTTCAACCAAGAATCGAAATGAACATTCGAGAACCGATTCGCGAACGGTCCCTGAATAGATATTCTTGAAAAAGACAATTGAGTTATGCTGATCTTTATGCTACATTTCTCAGAAAACTCGGCTGTTTTGCAACAGACTGCTCATATTTCAACAAATGTATTCTTCATTCTTGTCAAATTCAAAAAAAAGCTCTTGACTATGCTCGAACTTGGCTGAAAACGGCACTGTCCGTACGGCGAATATCAAATAATAATTTGATCGGTTCTTGGTTTTGCCGCACGACAGCAGAAAATACCACCCGCGCCGTCTACGCAAGACACACGCATTAGTTTCATCGTTTCGATTTTGCTGGTAGTACCGTTCGTGCCAAACGGCCCGTGTGACGCCGTTCACGCAGGACATCGCGTAGTGGTGTTTTATACGCTGAAAAGGGGGGTACCTTGTGTTAGATCCGGTAGTTCTAATTTTTTGCTAACTTGTTCATGATGTTGGCTTGATGAATAAGTTTTCGACCTCGAGCGCTGAACGCAACATTGTCAAATTCAAAAAAAATCACAAACCTCTTATCCAGTTTTTGTCAATTTTAACCCTGAACGACTGAGTTTTCGATTATAACTTCAAGACACTTTTTTAAAGTGGACTAAATTTGCTACAATTTGAGATCAGAACCGTCATTGTATAGCCAATAGTTTTTGAGATACAGCTTTCCAAAATTTAGCGTTATATTTTCAAACTTGAAAATGTTTGATTAACCGACTATCTAAACCTATCTACTGCGGTGATAAAACAACATTATATCTACCTGGAAAAAGTCTACGGCCATTTTTACACTTTTGTTTTTAACATCTTAGGGTTAAGTTAAGCCCTGCTATTGATATTGGGTCGAAATACCCACAGAACAATAAATGTGTATAGTAACTAGCCTTGAGACACCTTCCAGGTAGGCACCATAATAGTATAATGTTGTTATATTATGTAAACATTTCCAAGTGTGAAAAAATCACACTAAATTTTGAAAATCTGTATTTTGTAAACTATCAGGTCTACAGAGACCATTCTGATCTCAGAATCAGTCTACTTCAAAAAAGTTTTTCAAAATGATGATCAAAAACTAAGTCCTTCTGGGTCAAAATTGCCAAAAACTGGATAAAAGGTAGACATTTTCGGAGTTTCTTGAAATTTTACAATGTTGTGTTCGGCGCTCGAGGTCGAAAACTTGGATTATTCATTGTGCCAACATCATAAACAAGAGAGCATGAAATCAGAACTACCGGATCTAACGCAAGGTCTGATAACGCTTACTGGGGTATTTCGGCAAAGTCCGTAAATATTATTTGTTATTCCGGACTTTGCCTGCGGTTTTGGTTTGTTAAATCTGTTACAGGCAAACTCCAAAATACTCTCAATTATTGTTCAGCTGATAATCGCACCTAACAGTTCGTGTCGCTCCATAGTGCGTCATAGTGGTGAAGCGACAAGGTTGCTGACAAATATATTGTTTAATTTTATGGCGTTTTGTTGACAACATTGTCGGGTGCCATTTATTGATTCGAACCTAGATTTTGGTCGTATCGACTGTGTCGTCTGTTCAAAAATGTAGAATCTAGTCGTATCGATTATCTTGTATTCATAAGTTGTGTTCAGTTGTTATTGAATTGGTGAAGCAAGGAAAGTGAAACTTTCAAGAATGAGTGACACCAGTAAAATGAGAGTGACATTTTTGAAGTAACTGGAGATTTTTGAGAAACCAATTAACTATTTCTGAATTTCATCGCGAAAGAGGTACGAGGAAAAAATCAAAGTTGAAGAAGCCAAGGAAACCACTCTTCAATATCGACGACTCAAACGTTACGATGTTTTACTTCTTGAGGGTATTAATTTCACCATTGTCAGCAAATTACCAAAGTAAAATATTTTGTACCTTGAAAAGAATTATCTAAACTGGTCGATGATGTTCACAAAGAATTTGGACATGCAGAAAAAGATATTATGATTGAAGCACGGAGCAATAAATATGCCAACGTGACTCGTGAATGCATTAGAATTTACTTAGAGCTTTGTGAAGCCGACCACAAAAAGAAAAACCATGAAAGACAGGAATAACCGCTAGTAAGTAGATTTGCAAGGAGAAGTCGATCTGCAGGCATGCCCTGCTTGTGATTTCAAATATATACTCAATTACCAGGATCATCTTTCAAAATACATCATTTTTCGGCCACTGAAAACCAAAACAGCCGAAGAGGTTGCTTATAGTTTGAGAGATATTTTCTACATTTTGGGAGCTTCTCACAGTCCAACAATGGACGTGTATTTGCAAATCGAATTGTTGAAGAGTTGAAGCAGATGTGGCCACAATTAAGCATAGTTCATGGAAAACCACGGCATTCCCAAAGTCAGAGAGATGTACAGCGATCCAACCAGGAGTTGGAAATATATTGTTGTTTCTGCATAAAGAATAACAAAACCAAGCGCTGAAGTAAGGATTTGCGTTTCTGCTAGCCAACAATGCTAATCACAGTGGAAAACAACAGACTCCATTCGCAGTATTGTTTGGAAAGTAACCGTTAACTTTCTATTCAGCGGGTGAATCATAGACTTCAATATTCAAAGGAAGAAAAGCTCATGTGGATTTTAAGACTTTACCTGATTCGGTAAAGTAATTACTGGAAACTGAAGAAGACTCTGAAGAAGCGCTTTCTTTGGTTAATTCCAATGAAAATAATGCGACATAATAATTTGGATCATCAAAAAACTGACATTGAAAACGAAAGGTCGAAACCACATTTCAGCTCTGCAGAAAATGTTTGTGCTATTTGAAGAAAGGAAACTTCAGCTGCTCATAAGTGCAAAAACTGTGAAAAAAATATACACTTGACTTGCACACAGAGTACCACTTCCAACGATAATGAAGAGGCTTTTGGCGCATCAGTTATATGACTCCGGTGCACTCAGAATATAACTGCTACTGTTAATAAGAAAGTTGCTCAGGAGCTGTGCTAGTCGAGCCAACCGATCGAATGATTGAAGGTTCAAGCAGAGAAGATGGAGCAGATGTCACAAAAAAAGTTTTCCAAAATTCAAGTAAGGAAATCAGTCACAGTGCCAGTTTCGAGTTTAGATAGTTTTCTGTTTAGCATACCCTATACCCAGACACAATCAATAAGAAGATATTAACATCGGAAATTTGCAATTTTTTTGAGCATGTTTTGAAGTGTATGGTATTATTTGGAAATCTTGGAAACGAGGTGATTGTTAATAGATGTCAACTTCTCAAAAAAGATTTGAACAACTTACAGGGTGACCCAATTTTATCCAACAATATTTAAAATCTAGATTCTACTAATCAAAATGAACAATCCTTATTCCATGGACATTTATTCTGAAAGACGACGAAATAGCCTCTCGAACCATGATAAAATCCACTAAAACAATAGAGGCTCTATTTATTTTCAGAAAAGCTTCTAAATATAAAAAAAATATTTTCAAGGTTGTCATAAAATAAAAATTGTTCATTTCAATCACTTAGTAGAATCTGAGGTAGAATCTAAATTTGAAATATTGTAGGATAAAACTGGGCCACCCTGTATGTATAAAGAAAATGATAAAACTTTCTCCTCTTCGCAATATAACATGTTCAAATCTTTCTTGACAAGTTGACATCTATTAACAACTACTTCGTTTCCAAAGTTTCGAAATAATACCATACATTTTAAAACATGCCCGAAAAAATAGCAAATTTCTGACGTTATTCTCTTTTTTATGGGTTGAATTTGGGTTAAGAGTGTGCTATATGAAAAATGTTAAGAATTTTCCGGAGAATGCAAAAATCAGACAAAAAAATAGGGTTGTAATTTGAAATGAGAAAGTTGGACCACACCCGGAAGTTCTGGAACACCCTGTATATGTGAAAGCCTTGTTCTCACAAAATTCATTTTGACCCATATATTTTTCTTTCAAAACATTTTTTCTCCCAAACATTGAATTAAAAAGTGAATGTGTGGGAGTGTTAATTTTTTAACAGGACAATTTATGTTCAGCTGATGGCGTATAGAAAAAGAACAACCGGAATTCAAAAGGGCGTGTTAGGTCAACAAAATGTACTCGCCAAATTTGTTTCTCAATAATTGCATTGTACACATATTGAACCTTGTTCACTCTTTTTGAGCAAGTAGGTACAGAGGCGTTAAAATTATTTGGAATTGTTTAATTAGTTCTCAGTTTTGTTTTTGTTGTTTATGACACGAACCTTTGGAACGTTTCTTATGAACGTACAAAGTCAATCCTTCAACGTACTTGTCAAACAACCTGGTCGGCAAATTATCAAAAAACTTTGGAAAAGTGGCATTAATGTTGAAAAACATTGAAGAAAATGAAAATAGCTCTGCGGAAGCGAGAACAATTCACAACAATAATCTAGATTTTGTATCCATACTGAATCTAACGGTTTGAAGTAATATTCTTCGAGAGATAAATAAAGTAGACGACGAATTTTCGATAAAAAAAATCTGCTCTGATTATCAGTTGATTTGATGAAGGGACGAATTCGGGTTCCGAATAGAATGCGGGACATGAAATACACCACTTTAATTCTGCAAAGCAAAAATAAACAAGGTCTCTGGTAGAAAAAAAAAATAAAGAGCCAGTACAGGTGTGCCTAAAATACATAAACAGAATATACCATTAAGACCAATAATAGTCAGTAGTATTAACTCACCAACTCATACATTAGCCAGATTTTTACTGAACATACTCACTCCTTTAGCAGGCAACACACAATAATACATAAAAATTTCACATTTCTTAGAGAAATTATCAAACATCAATTATAATCCCAATAATCTTCTTGTAAGTTTTGATGTAGTGAGTCTTTTCACTAATGTACCTGTTGATAATACATTGATGATCATAAGAGATACACTTGAAAATGATACACATTTAAAAGAAAGAACAGACTTGGATATTAATGCAATTCTAGAACTTTTAACAATTTGTGTTAAAACAACATATTTTCAATATAATAATGAATTTTATCAACAAGACTTTGGAATGGCAATGGGTTCTCCTTTATCCGCACTTTTAAGTAATATTTTCATGGAACATTTCGAAACAATTCATGTAGAAACATATCGATACAAACCAATGATTTGGTGGAGATATGTAGATGATATTTTTTCTATATATGAGTATGATGAACAAAAACCTGATGATTTTTCAATTCACATTAATGATAAAGAACCCACGATTAAATTTACAATCGAAAAAGAACAAAATAATGAAATTCTCTTTTCAGATATACTAATAAGAAAAGATCTTCGAAATTTCAAAACCAAAATTTATAGAAAACCAACCCACACAAATGGGTATCTTAATTTCAATTCCAATCATCCATTGAATATCAAAAAAGGTGTGGTAAAAAGTCTATATGATCGAGCAAAAATAATTTGTGATTATGACGATTTTGAATCCGAAAAAGATTTCATAAGAGATGTTTTGTCAAAAAATAATTATCCCCTAAATTTTATTAAAAAGTATTTTGATGGTTTTGAACAACCTAGACAAGGAGATCAAAATATACCTATAACTAATTTAATTATTCCATACATACCTGGAATTTCTCATAAACTGAAACGTTTAGGTCAAACATATAATAAACGGACCATTTTCAAAACTAATAACGCTCTAATTTAACAAATACTTGAACTTTTAATATTAATGAGTTCACTAAAAATGTTCAATAATCTATAAAATTCCTTGTGAATGTAATAAATTCTATATTGGAGAGACCTCACGACCCTTGAAAAAGAGATTCGAGGAACATAAATCATGCATGAAAAAAAGGGAATTTCATAGATCGGGAATTTGTCAACACGCATTTGAAAATGATCATAGAATAAATTGGGATAATTCCAAGATCTTAACAAAAGAACTATGTTCTAAAAAACGTAAACTTAAAGAAAGTGCATACATAATGTTAAATTCTAACGAATGTGTAGCAACTTGCTCTGTAAATCTAAGTAATACATGGTTACCTTTATTAAGAAATTGAACATGGCCCAAAAAAATGAATTATAAATACTAAACATATTAAAGTTAATCAATCAACACCAAACACTTCAATGTCAGTAAAAGTGACATTTTGTGCCAAAAACACAATTTTTACCGCGAAATCATGAAAAAACGTAGACTAATTTTTGAATTTGAATGAATTGTTTCTTTTTTAGGTTCCACTGACGACGGAAGCAGATTCGCTTCTGAAACGTTTGATATTGTTAGGTTTTATTGTTTACTAATAGAATTTTTTTCAGGTAATATAGAAGATCCGGTATATTAACACTAGTTTGATTGTTTTTTGATAGGGTGTGGCGAAATACCCAAAAAATCAGGTAAATCATTTGAGGTTGTTAGAACGTCGAGGATTTTTGCCAAGAGCTCAGCAGATGTTTCAAAATCCACTGATACTAAAGATGCTTGTGCTTTAATCATAAAAACCTATTGCAAGCTATTCAAAACAATAGCTACAAGATAACTTTCAAAACATTTGCAAACCGCTACCCTGTATATTGTACACTTCCTACCATCTAGGCAAGTTGTGTGAGGAGTTTAAGTAGATCAAAACTAACGTAAAATCACTTGCGTTCATACATGGGTCAAGAAAGATTATCTGCTCTTGCACTCATATCAATTGAGAAACGATTTTGCTCAAAAGATACATTTTGATGTAGATGAAGATGAAGCGTTTACTGAGAAAAAAGCAGGAAAGGATGAATTTATTTCGATTTGTGATGTGCCTTTTCTTATTTTGTTCGTTTTATTTTTTCATCATTTTTTTTTATAATTTATACAGTTTTTGACTGTGTTTTCACTTCTGAATTGTTAAGTTTCCACCGAGTGTCCAAATGATTCAATAACTATCAGCCTCGATAACTTTTTACTCTTTTACAATCACACACTGACAATCAATCACAATGACATAAAATGAATCTAATTAAGACAGGCCGTAGTTTGTAACATTGTCCCCCCTCCAAAACCTAATCATCCCGATCAGGCTCATACTTATCTAAGTACACCTTTAGTCTATCCAAATTAACTACTTTTTTGTACAACCTACACGTGAAGTCCACTTTTCAATGCATGCAAAGCAGGCGGAAAGTCGCTAATTTTGGCAGCCGGGCCTAAAAGTACTTTCGCGCCCGCAGGCCAAAAAATTAATGTATGGGCAGGCATTTTAGAAAACAAATCAATTGGGCCGTTGTTTATTGATGAAAATTTGAATGGAGAAATTCATTTGGATATGTTGCAAATTACCATCAATCTCCTTATTATTGAAGCAATCGAAAGCCAAATCGATGAGGATGGAAACCCTGTGCTTGATGAGGCTGAAGTATATTTCCAGCAAGACGGTGCTCCTCCTCACTACGTTCTCCCAGTTCGACAATGGCTAGATGACTAGTTTCCAAACAGATGGATAGGACGAAGAGGACCTATGGAATGGCCTGCTAGAACACGTGATTTGAAGCCATTGGACTTTTTTTTATAGGGTCATTCAAAATCTATTGTGTTTACTCCCCAACCGCAAACTTTAGAGGAACTTCTTCAACGCATCATCGAAAAGTGCCATGATATTCCACAAGATGTTTTTGAAAATGTGCGTCAGGAATTTGAACATTGCCTATATTATTGTATGGCCAATAACGGACAGCATTGTGAACACTTACTTAGAAAGTGATATCTCAGTGTATTGCTGTTAGGTTTTTATTGTGACTTCAATGATTTTTTTAAATATTATTGTTTTTTTGAAATGTCAAAATATTTTTTCAAATTTCTCGAAAACGAATCGACCGATTTCAAAATAAATAAAATAATAAAGCACTTGATAAGGCCTTTCAGACAAGCTATAACTCGATACCTTTTCCCATCCAAGATTTTTAAGGGGATGCCCCTGGGGGGGTAGGGGATAGAGTGAGGCGTAGTAATTTTTACTCAAAAAGTCGTCTCCCTTGTCAAATCTTCTGACTTGTTTTGGCGTTTTTTTTTTTAATTCAGTGGTTTTTGATAAAACCGGGTTGGGACAAATGAACACCCATAGGACTGGAAGATAGAGCAGCTCTAAGTCCTCGAAAAGCTAGGTCACATTCATTATTCCATTCGTATGCAACTTTATGTTCGGTTCACTTATGTAAAGGTGCTGCAATATTGGCGAAGCGTTCATAGTATGTGAAAAGCCCAAAAAAACTTCTTGGTTCATGTTTAACGCAAGGTCGCGGCCAATCTCTTATGCTTTGTATCTTTCTCTCATCGATGTGGATTCCATCTGGTGATATCTACAACATGTCCGAGAAACTCTACTTGTTGTTGGAATAGGAGGCACTTCTTAGGCTTTGGTCTAAAATGGGCATTCTGGATTCTTCCGAAAACAGCTCCTAGGTTTTTTTAGATGTTCATCGAAAGTTTCTCCCATAACCAATACATCATCCAGGTATACAAGACAGGTTTTTCATGTACGTTCCCGTAAGACAATCTCCATTAACCTCTCAAATGTCGCCGGAACATTGCAGAGACCAAATGGCATCACATTGACGTTTTAGAGATCATTTCCAGTGGAGAACTCTAATCACTATCAGTCTCGATAACTTTTCACTTATTATCTATCACACCCTGACAAAGACATACAATAAATCTGCTCAAGACAGGGGCGTTTTTGCAGCATTGTTTAATACAAGAAATACATACATGAATATAATGATTATAGCGTGTGTGTATTGGATGAGGGAAGTGACGGCAATTCACGTATACGCCCCCTTTGAAAATTTTCTAGATCTGGCACTGACCCAACCTAGGTTAACGGTACCACAGCGCAGGCAGAGTCCGAAATAACAAATGAATTCGGACTTTGTCTAAAGCGTGCCGGCAATGCGCACTGTGGCAAGGCAAACCTAGGTATGACTGCACAATGGACATTTCCGGTAACATATTGTTAGAAGTACATTCAAACACCAACACTACCTTTAAACTGAACGATGCCACTGATGTATGAAGCTCAATTTGCATCCACACGTTGTGACACCTTGCGCGCGAAATGTCAATTACTGCATAATTATCATATACTATCCACAACTAATGACAAGACTTCAGACTTCAGATTACTTTATCTTCAACTCTATAACTTTTTTTCATTATGGCCACTCATTTGCAAAACACATTTTTTGAGGATAAACTTTCTTCACCCATAATAATATTAATCACTCTAACAATCAAATTGTGAACCGCAACTGAGTAAACTATACTTATGTAAATGAGAGACGCCACTACTCTGGTTAATATGTCATTGCCATGAATTACATACCACGTCCCATTGGATTTAACTCTGAAATCCAAATTACACATCGAAAAGCCGTGAGGCGATAATAAACACTTTGCTGCGGCATACTCAAACAAACAATCAAAAAAAACAATCCATATTGTACGATAGGCAGTTGATAAAAGCAGCAACATTTCCTCGTCACGAGTATTCCAGCTAATATGCATTCATAATGAAAAGTGCTAAAGATATTCATTTTTATTCCAATGACTTTTTATGTGACTGATAAGGAAAACGTTTTCATTCTACTGAAAGGTGGTAGTGGGTGTATTCACTTTTTATAATTTGGTAATTATTTTTTGCTCGGGCTGAACCTTTTCACTTGGTTATGAGGTATCGTCATCAATGTTACACAAATGGGCCGTTTTGAGAATATCCCATCTCGAGATCACATCCCTTCAATGAGCAAAAATCAATACAGAAACCAAATTTTTTACATAAATCAGGTCTTTCGATTTTTGTCCAATATTTTCATAGGGTTTGACCATCTTTTTAATATAAACTGATAATCTTGAGATATATTCAGAATTCCAAATAATGACAAATTCAACATTGTCAAAGTTCATTTTTGTTCTTGTTTTGAATAGAAACAATCAAACTCCTCGAAGTAATCCAACTGTGAAGTACGTTTCAAGACAAAGCTACTTAAAATTAATGTCGTTGAAGGTAGAGTTTAGAGTCTTAGTCTGAGAAATTGTTGACTTTATTAGAATTTCAAACTTTGACGTGGAGTATTAATCATGAACGTCATTGAACTGGAAACGAAATTTTAGTTGAACCGTACAGAATTTGGACCTATTCACATAGAGAAACTTGGCACGAATCTTAAGTTCTTGGTCTTCCTGGTAATACTGTAATCATAAGCATTCTTTTTCTATAAACTCTTAAATGTTCATCCATTTACCACACGATATAGATCGCTTACTTTCAGGTATTCATATAGGATCCATTGTATGCTCACAAAAATTCCTCTTTAATTTGTCAAGTTGCGGAGGAAACCATCAAACTGGTCGATCAACTGTGTAAATTATGACAATCTAATGTTAAAAATTTGATCACAATCATGATTGGTATAAATTGATGAGAACTGCTCAGTCTGCTTATTAATTTAAATCATTACTCTATTTGCCTGTGTCCTAGCATCAAATGAGAAATTTTCCACTCAAAATTTTCAAATATTATTTTTCATTTCCATTCCACTCGTGAATTTTGCATGCATTCACTAACGAAGTCAAATTGAGCTTTTGCTATGTATTTATTCAAATTATTTCAATGTTTGTTTGTAATAAAGAGCAATTTTGAATTAATCAAATAGACATAGATCTGAAAGTTCACTTATTTAACCTGTGTGGCAAATACTCTGATTTTTAGGCCAATTGAACTATCGAGATTGCCTATAATGAATATGTGTGATTTTTTATAATATGTATTCATGTTTTATTATTATTTAAAAGAAAGGGATGAAGCTCCAAGTGAGAATTTACAATGAATAATTTTATGATGACTATTCATGCGAAGGAATAGTATAGGAGGAACTTGATCATTTATTTATCCAAAACTAGGAATGATTGTCATTTGATTGGCAAGGAAATCAAATGCTGCTGTGATATTTTGACAGTACAAAAAAACATTTTTTTTTGGGTCATTTCGTCAGATCTGAAAATTCGTGAACAGTTCTGTTGGGTTCATAATTACAAAAAGTGTTTCGGCTGCATAGAATAAGTGTCCAGAGCTAACATGGCCATGCCAATGTGCAAAAAAGCACGTGAAACTAGATTCATTTCATGAGCCAGAGATTGTATTGTATTGATGTGAAAAATGATTTGTCGGTACAACAATGTGGCCGAACCGTGGTATACCTCAGCCGACAGACCTTTCTGTGTATACTTCAGAAGAAAACACGCCAGGCAGTCTGAGCACTGAGCAGCTGGTGTATACTTCAAAGCCTAGCCTATAGAGTTGAGCTTATTGTAATACTAGCTGACACGACACGTGTTGAATACTTTTTCACACCAAAATGTAGGGTTTACATCCAATTTGTTTTCGGATTGAAACCGTCAAATTTTCGCTTGGCAAATGGGAATCAAATGCCACCATCTACATTGAATCTGGGTTCAAAGTCACGCTCACGCCAAATTCAATATTGATGGTACCATATGATTCCCATTTGTCAAGCGGACATTTCACAGTTCCAATTGGCAATAAGATTGAATTGACACACTACAATGAACAATCTTTGGCTTTGCTTAGGAAACTGAATTTCACAAGTTTTCACACATTGAAATAATCAGCTGACAACTTGCGCCACTTATCCTATGCCTATGCAGCTGACACAATTCTTTTTGTTATTCCGGTCCTTTCAAAATGAGAGCCTTTCCAAAATACAAGAGACATTCTTATCATAATTTTGCTGTTAGTGCAAGTTAACCAAAAAGTCGTTGATGATTATGATTTGATTTGATTGATTTTCAACCTCTATCGTGGTAATACAATGACATCTAAAATATAGAATGATATACCTATTTGGAAATATCGTTCCGTGTCTGTTCAACGAATTGATACCAGTTATCCGTTGTCAATTTGATCATTCAAAAGAGATATCAAATAGACATTGAATGTGCCAATTCATTCAATATTGGGTCTTGATAAAATGTCACCCCGCTATTTTGTCGGAACAAGAACATCAAAGTTGTCCTGAATATTGATGAGATTTTCGACAAGCCTGAACAAGAAGGTAGTTTGACAACAACTCCTCATTCTCCAAAACTCTGAGAACACTATGTCTACTCCAAGCTAACTTTATGCGTTGCACAAACTATTCAGTGATCTACTACTATATAAGTTTCATAATATAGTTTAGACAGCAGCTGATTTATTCGATCAATTGTTATATTTCCAGATATTTGCACAAAGAGAAAATTCATCATGAAACAAGATGTGTGAGTTCACCGAATAGCTGATCTTGCTCAAGTCTGGTACATGAGGTTTTATGGGTCTATTTTGCTGCATCTGATTGGGGCGCTACATACTTACCGCCTTTCCAATTAGTTTGGCACTTTTTTTCTGTGTAACCGTACAACCAGTGTGATTGCAAAATATCTGGCAAAATATGAATCCCCTACTTTTAAGATGAAAAAAAGGTATGTCTAGGTACTTGATGCAATTCCATAAACCACCCCTTTTTCGAGAATCTCGAGTTTCAATAATTATTCAATACACAATGAAAGCGTTAAATCAATAATGTCAATAATAGACGTCAAAATATTGCTCACTTAGGTACATACTAAACAAATGAATTTCAATGTAATTTATTTTTTCATTCAAGACAAACACTTGGCCCTATTGCTGTCTATTTGGGAAACCAGAAAGTGATATTTTGATCTATGTATTTTCAAATACCTCTTATCTTGTCTGTGTCATTCACTAGACACAAAACCAGTCCGGTAAATGACAAATCACATCAGAGTCGATAAAATAGGATTAGAAGGATATCTTATTTATTGGTATTTTATTATCGGGTATTACTGTGAACGGTGGTAGTTATCCGGCAGTTGCAGTGGCAAGAGGAGTTTTGTGCAACATTGCCACCAAACTGCTTTTTCATTTCACAACGCGGTCCAGCAATTTTCCCGCAAGATCTTGTGATTTGATGCCGTGCGACCTCTTCCTGTAGGGCACGTGAAGTTGAAGGTTCATGCTAACAATCCAAGAACTGTAGAGGATTTTAGAACCAATATCAAAAATGTTATTTTTGAGATATCGAACCAAACGTACAAAAACGTGATGTTGAATTGGAATGATCGGATTCGCTATTGTCAAGAAAGTCTTGGAGGACATTCGAATGACATGACCTATAAAACTTGATTGTTATTGTTGAATACTTTCTCAAATCAAACTTTTTTCTTGGCAAGCCGACAATATCCCCTGATAGGTTTCATTCCAAATCCTAAAGCACTAAATGGATTACATTTTGATGATAGATCACTTCCTTAATGTGAAGAATCAAAGAATTCTTGAAAACAATGACGATACGAACAATAAAAATTTCTTCCAATTCCTAATTAGGATCTTTGTTAGGGATTATGTGGTATAAATAAAAGAGTGTTACTCATCCACTGCTTTTCCAGAAATTATTCCTTGGCTAAGCATATGATTATTTGCTGCCCACAAATGCTAAGCTTCAATATGTTCCCTATAATGGCTAGAGATAATTACAGAAGATACGCTTTGTGTAGCAACTCATCACAATTTGGGCTGAGTGTAACTTACGCCTGCATTATTATTTGTTCGCCTAATGGGTAAAGCATGGATGGTGAAATGTATTGACTATTACAGGTTCAAGATAGAGAGAGTTCTATCCAAAATTATGAGCAACTATTTGGTCAGACAAAACTTTCAACATTTTATAAATAATTCTATACATATAAGCAAGCGCCATGAAATATTTCTAATTAGTCAGGTATTCTAAAACATTTATGAGTGATCTATATCACGGCTTGAAACCATCGCAGGGATTGAGCATCTATCTTGAGTATTGAATCTCCGTTTTCGTCGTTTCTCCGCGACATTACAATAGAGTAGTTTCGTTCCAGATAAAGAAAGGTTTTCAGGTGGATCTTTTTCTATCTCTTGAATAAAAAAAGACCACGTCTTTTGAATAATTCTGCAAGAAAAATGAAAGATGATTCCTAACATAGTCACATGAGAAAAAATTATTATTGGGAAAGTGAACAGTGATTCATTGACAAAACATCTCGTTCAGTGGCGTAGCCAGACGATTTATAAGAGAAGGGAGGTTTGAGTTCGGACAGGTAGGGCGCTCACAGGCTCGGATGAGACTGCATGACCGCCGCAGATGAAAAATTTCAAGGAATTTCCCCTCCTTTTCAAATTAATTGCCGCGCAAATTCATGACTCATAACATTCATGGGTACTTTCAACGTCAGCGAATTGGTGCTTCAACGCGTTTGTGCCAATTTTGGTATTCGTTTGTTACAAATATCTTTCAAGGCATCTGTTCTGTCGGGGAAATTTGAAAATAATGAAAATCCCATTCAGACATTGCTTGTTCTAATAACTTTTCAAATTGGTGGGAATAGCATTACACAAAATGTGCATTTGCATATAGCTCCTTGATTCTGACATTTGCATCTCCCAAATGACCTCTCTTTGCTGAAATGCGGCGTTGACACTTCCTGAATTTTCCAAGAGGATAATGGATAATTATTTCAATCACTAAAGCAACTATATTTATTTCACCTGATTTCGTATACTTTTTGAGCTCGAAACTCTTTCAATAACTCTGCCTGTAGCACATCAATAGCATCAGCGTTTAGGATCTTGATCACAATTCCTCCAAGGGAGCACCAGTTCTCCATAGTTCTCAGGTCTCGCAATGCGGGAGCCCTGAGCCCCTGGATGTAGCGCCTTGGTGTTAGGATCACCAGATCATCAGCATATAGGTCTGCGTATCCAATCACAAATCATTCAGAAGGTTTTTTACCACAAGATCAGAAAGAAGGGGAGACAAAACTCCATCAGGAAAAGTGACAGTCATAGTTCTGAAGTTTTGAGCGTTTAGTTTAGCTAATATCATCCTTTGTGATAGCATATTTGCTATCCATTGGGTTCCTTCTGAATCTCTTGACTCTAAACCTCGAGATGTAAAAGAAGCGATTGCTTGATGTATCTGTCAACAAGTCTTTCCGTTGACCTGAGTAGAAAGCTTGATAGACTAAGCGGTCGAAAGGACTTGAGGTTGGTTGGTTGTTGTAGTCTGATTTCTCCATTTCTAAGATATTGCGTAGACGGAGCGTGGACGGAAGGTTATTCAACTCCTTGCAAAAGCTTTGCCATCGAAGTCTTTGCGCTGAAATAATATCCTTCTTGTAGTTTCTCTCGGCTGTCTTATGATCAGCCCAGCTTTCCGTATTGCGCAGTTCTTCTTGTTATTTTCTGAGGAGCCTGCGTACATTGCGATTGTGGATTTCCATTTGTCTTTTCCACCTTGGTGTTTGACTTTTTTCTTGAGGGGCATGCTATTTTAAATGAATCAGTGAGACATTTTTGGAGCTGATTAGCAGCCAGCTCATTGTCCTCTTCTATTTATAGTTTGGTGAAGATGTTGTCCATCCCTTCTTCTTGTTCCTCTTTCAAGAGATCCCAGTTGTCAAGTCTCCTTTTTCTCACCTCACCTTACCTGTAAGGCACACTCGTGTTCAAGTGTGAACATATGACGGTGGTCAGACAGTGTAACCAGCCACCTTTCACTCTCTTACCTTGCTATAAAGACCCGATGGCGTTGGATCTATGATGAACTCGCTACTAACATTGGAAAACGTAGAAGCAGCTCCTTGGTTTAGGATATGTAGGTCTGTGGAGCTAAGGAGCTGTCTCAACAGAAAATCTCAAGATCGATCACCCTGGTTGTTGAACTTTCTCCTCTCCTATGGAAGGTTGTCACGGTTCAGAAATGTCAATTTTGAATACTTTGAGAGACATTTGGAAAAGTCCAGTGTAATTTTGGAAACATATTATATAGGCTTGATATATTTTGGAGATTTAATTGATATATTTTTGTTTAGTTAGAATGTCAGTGGTGGCAACTCATTCGTCAGTAACTGATTCAATTCAAATAAATCCACCCACATCCAATCAAAACTACAATACAGCTTAAAAGTGATTCCGACTTATTAATTTGTCCAGTTCGGAACCCTTTTGGTTTGACCAAATCGTCCGCGACAACAAAGGAGTAAACCTATTTAGTTCGTCAATAGTGTGAGAATTCTTCGGTTCTGAGTTTTTTCCCTTTCCGTATGAAAAAAAAAACACATTCGGGTCACATTTCATTCCGAGGTTATCTTCTTGAATCCACCTCTCGGCTATTTGCCGATTTTCCGTCAAAACCTGACAATTTTCGATCAAAAATTGGTGGCGGCTACAGTTTATTGTCGAGGAGCAAGTTTCCTGATCAAATAGTCCAAAATTTTCCACATCATGACCTAACCACGTTTCAATGTCCAATTCCATCTGTGGTAAGAACCGTAATCCCCTCTGTTTTTCTACAACCCTGATTTTCAACGTTATTTTCAGGCTTTTTTGTATTCCTTTTTCATTATTTTTTTTCACCAATTTCGTACGTATCCTTACTTAAATCTGGATTTGAGATCACTGAACCATATAACTGCCCTTTTGTTTGTGAGATACGATACTCCACTACCTCCTGACTACCTTCGCAGCCTGACCTTGAATTACCAACTAGAGAAAAGTGGATAAAAAATGGATAAGTTAAAATCTGACATCAACCTGGAACTTACCATTTGTCATCAACCACCAGAAGCCCTTTTTGATCCTATGAAGCTACCTACAAAAGATCTGAGCCCCCTTATTCATGCTTATTGATGAGTCTGTTCCAATTAATGATATCGTATTGGGTTTGCGTCAGACTACTATTGTACCACTCTACAATTGTGGCTTTTGATCAACTACAATCACGAATTCCAATACATTGAAACAATCATAGCGTGCTTCACGTCACTTGATTTTTTTTAAGCTCCCTCATGTATTAATGCGTTACTGTAAACCATGTTTTTGGTGATCACTAAAATCGGCGTATTGTCTTATCGTATGTACAGGGTGTTTCCGTATATTTCAATTAAGGAAAAGAAAGAGGTCCAATATATCTTCACAAAAACATCTATTCAAATTGCTCTACGCGTTTCGGCGGTTTGCCATTTTCAAGAGCTAAAACTACAATAAAAACAATGCCCCAGGGTGGTAAAAATTGAGGGGTACCCACAGTTAACATAATATATCACATTTATCAAGGAACATCTGCACAATTTAAAAAGGCACTAGTGTAGTGTAGTTCAAACAGCCTGATGAGTTCCGCTGCTTCAATCAAATTGTGACTGACCTGTTCATTCAGTGAAGTGACGTCATTGAGCAGCATCGTCTTGGTTATTTCCAAATTCTCTAAAACATCCAATCTTTTTTACACATTGACCTTGTGTAACATTTCAAAATTAGTTGAAAAATCAAATGTATGTCTAGATTCTTTGAGGTGAACACCGAATGAGGATTTATTATCGTTTGGAGACTTCAGAGAATTGAGATGCTCTTGAACCCTAACTCTGAAACATCTCCCGGTTTTACCTACGTATTTGGAAGGACATTCGTTACAAGAGAGTCTGTACACTCCGCTCCTCTCTGAAGTCTCCACCGTATCCTTAACTCTAGAGAATGGCTTTCTGATATTACAGCTAGAACAATACACTATCTTGACGTTACTGCACAGTTCTCTTCTTTTATTTTTGGTGTTAAGGTTATCAATGATATGTTTTTCGTATCCATTGTTAACAGCTATCTGGTAAATCACATTGAGCTAATTCTTAAAATTAGTAGAGGAAAGCGGAACAGTGAACAACCTATGAATTAGAGAGTGGAAAGCCGTTATTTTATGAGGAAAAGCATGATTTGAATCTTTGTGGATGACATGATCTGTCTGGTTGGGCTTCCTATATATAGAGAAGGATAAATTGTTATTTTTCCTCAAGATTGATAAATCCAAAAAGTTAATCGAACTTCCAGTCTCCACTTCCATAGTGAACTTGATAGAATTATGTAAAGAGTTTAAAAAGGCCAAAAATGTCTCAAGCTCCTCTTTAGTTCCTGTCCATATGACGAATGTATCATCCACATAACGTCTCCAGAAGAACACCCTATCAACCAAAGCATGCCCAGATCTAAAGAGTTGGCCCTCAAAGGCAGCCATCAAAATTTCTGCCAAGTAAGGTGACAGGCTAGAGCCCATGGGAAGCCCCTCCTTCTGTCGGTAAAATTTGTTATTGAATCTGAAATAGTCAAACTTGAGGCAATGTTCCAGAAGAGATAAGATTCCATCCCTGTCCTCCTTACTGAACACCTCTTTTGTTTGCAGAAGATCTCTCAGTCTATCAACAACCTCCGATCTGGGAATGCTGGGAAACAGGTTAACAACATCAAAGGAAACCAGCATACAGTCCTCTGGTATCACGATACCTCTAAGACTGTTCACCAAATCAATAGAGTTTTTAATGCAGAACTTGATGACGAATGAAATATTCTCTCTCAAAACTCTATTCAGCCATTTGGCTAGAAAGCATGTGGGAGAATTCATAAAACTCACCACTGGTCTGATTGGGTGATTATTTTTATGAATCTTCATCAACCCGTAAAGCGAAGGGGTGCTGGGGTTCATGGGAATAAGCGGTTTGTTCTCTTTGATGTTTCTAAAGGTAGGTTGTAATTTTTTAAGAGTGCTCTTCAAGTTCCTGATGTACGCCTTAAGGGGATCTCTTTGAACTTCTACACATTCTTCATTACTTGTGATGAAGTCTGTGACTTTCTCTATGTAAGTATCTTTGGTACAAATAACCAAGCAGCTCCCCTTGTCAGCCAACAAGCTGAGAGTTTCCAACATCAACTGCTCAGGGATGTCGAGAAGAAAAAGAACATACACTTTCAGAAACTCCAAAATAAGGTGAATAAGTTGAAGGACTTGAAAGAGGAAAACTCGCCAACTCCAAATAGAAAGTTTTCTGACCATATCTTCCATCCTCGCATCCTCAACCTTTCAAACTGCTTTTTCACGGATGCAGAAACTCTTCTTCTGGACAAAGGTCTAAAATATTCTCCCATGCAGAACATTTCGGATATAGACATTACAAACCTCATCGCTGACATAGAACTTACATTATCTTCTGGAAGGTTGGATTTTATCAATTCCGTTAGAGGCCATTGTCGGCACGTAATCAGGAAATCAAAATCCAGTTCTAAATACTCCAAGAATAGGCAGATCCAGGAACAAAACAGAACAATAAGATCCATCCACAGAAAAATAAAAGAAAATAACCTTATTTTGGTCAAAGCTGACAAGGGGAGCTGCTTGGTTATTTGTACCAAAGATACTTACATAGAGAAAGTCACAGACTTCATCACAGATAATGAAGAATTTGTAGAAGTTCAAAGAGATCCCCTTAAGGCGTACATCAGGAACTTGAAGAGCACTCTCGAAAAATTACAACCTTCCTTTAGAAACATCAAAGAGAACAAACCGCTTATTCCCATGAACCCCAGCACCCCTTCGCTTTACGGGTTGATGAAGATTCATAAAAATAATCACCCAATCAGGCCAGTGGTGAGTTTAATGAATTCTCCCACATACCTTCTAGCCAAATGGCTGAATAGAGTTTTGAGAGAGAATATTTCATTCGTCAACAAGTTCTGCATTAAAAACTCTATCGATTTGATGAACAGTCTTAGAGGAATCGTGATAACAGAGGACTGTATGCTGGTTTTCTTTGATGTTGTTAACCTGTTTCCCAGCATTCCCAGATCGGAGGTTGTTGATAGACTGAGAGATCTTCTGCAAACACAAGAGGTGTTCAGTAAGGAGGACAGGGATGGAATCTTATCTCTTCTGGAACATTGCCTCAAGTTTGACTATTTCAGATTCAATAACAAATTTTACCGTCAGAAGGAGGGGCTTCCCATGGGCTCTAGCCTGTCACCTTACTGAGCATTGAGCACTGAGCATTGAGCACTGAGATTTTTATGGCTGCCTTTGAGGGCCAACTCTTTAGATCTGGGCATGCTTTGGTTGATAGGGTGTTCTTCTGGAGACGTTATGTGGATGATACATTCGTCATATGGACAGGAACTAAAAAGGAGCTTGAGACATTTTTGGCCTTTTTGAATTCTTTACATAATTATATCAAGTTCACTATGGAAGTGGAGACTGGAAGTTCGATTAACTTTTTGGATTTATGAATCTTGAGGGAAAATAACCATTTATCCTTCTCCATATATAGGGAGCCCAGCCAGACAGATCATGTCATCCACAAAGATTCAAATCATGCTTTTCCTCATGAAATGGCGGCTTGCCACTCTCTAATTCATAGGTTATTCACTATTCCGCTTTTCTCTACTGATTTTAAGAATGATCTCAATGTGATTTACCGGATAGCTGTTAACAATGGATACGAAAAACATATCATTGATAACCTTGTCACCAAAAAACAAAAGAAGATCCAGAATACCCTTCTTAGTTCCCAGGACACCACCATCCCCGTATGGCAGCCTCCAACGTATATTAAAATAACATATTTCAACTTATCAACAAAAATTGGTAACATTTTTAAGAAACTGTGCAGTAACGTCAAGATAGTGTATTTTTCTAGCTGTAATATCAGAAAGCTATTTTCTAGAGTTAAGGATAAGGTGGAGACTTCAGAGAAGAGCGGAGTTTACAGACTCTCTTGTAACGAATGTTCTTCCAACAACGTAGGTAAAACCGGGAGATGTTTCAGAGTTAGGGCTCAAGAGCATCTCAATTCTCTGAAGTCTCCAAACGATAATAAATCCTCATTCGGTGTTCACCTCAAAGAATCTAGACATACATTTGATTTTTCAACTGATTTTGAAATGTCACACAATGTCGATGTGGAAAAAAAATTGGATGTTTTAGAGAATTTGGAAATAGCCAAGACGATGCTGCTCAATGACGTCACTCCACTGAATGAACAGGTCAGTCACAATTTGATTGAAGCAGCGGAACTCATCAGGCTTTTTGAACTACACTGACGGTTCACTGTTCAATCGAACGAATTTTTTGTGATTATGTGTTTGTTTACTAGAACGATCTGGTTTTTTGGTACTACGCCCGTTTTATTGTTTGATGTCAGGTTCTAGTGCCTTTTTAAATTGTGCAGATGTTTTCGTCTCTTGATAAATGTGATATATTATGTTAACTGTAAGTACCCCTTCAATTTTCACCACCCTTGGGCATTGTTTTTATTGTAGTTTTAGCTCTTGACAATGGCAAACCGCCGAAACGCGTAGAGCAATTTAAATAGATATTTTTGTGAAGATATATTGGACCTATTTCTTTCCCTTGATTATAATGAATCTTCACACTAGAACCTTGGTTGATAACCTCCGTATATTTCGTCTGCAGACTAACTTGCTTATTACGCAAGATCGATAGGGACTTTATATACAAAGTTGGTCAGTATTAACATGAATCGCCAGAAAAAAATAATTTTTTGTATAACGGGTGCACGAGAAAAGTGTAACAGACACAACTTGCATGTTTTTTAATGGAACACGCTATATATTATTTTTATAATCAAATACACATCATTTTTCTGATCTCAAAAATATACAACATGTAGGCATTTCTTCCAGTCGTTTTCAAAATATTTGAGTTTTAAACATGGTTTTTTGGTATTGCCAAATTCAGTATCTATGAATACAATAATTGTTTGAACATCATTTATCAATTTTATTCTTCCAATAATCTGAAACAACGAATTTAACAAGTGAATACATTATATTATAAATAGATTGATATCATAAAATGCAATTATTGAATATGCCCGCCATTTTTCACAACACATTTTCTTAAATGTATTTTATGATATCAATTTATTAATAATACAATGTATTCACTTGTTTTATTCGTTGTTTCAGATTATCGAAAAGATAAAAATTGATAAATAATGTTCAAACAATCATTGTAGTCATAGATACTTCAACACACTATTCTCGTGCACCCGGTATACAAAAAAATATTTTTTTCTAGCGGTTCATGTAAATACCTACTGTCTGTTCATGGCTTTCCTGCGGTTACGTCATACTTTTTCGTCTCTCTCTTACACATTGAAAAAAAAATCACCTACGTCTGGACGAGGGTCTTTCGGATTAATTTGACAAATGTCACATGTGGAGCGATCAATCTACGACATGCTGCCAAACGTCAAATGTTGTGACGTGACCGCAGGAAAGCCATGAAGTTTGTACCAACTTTGTATTCAAAGTCCCTGTCTATCTTGTATAATAAGCGAGTTAGTCTGCAGACGAAATATACGGAAACACTCTGTACAGGTAAAAGAAGAAAAGTAAGTACATGTCATGTACTACAAGTACATGACAAATATTCACAGATTGATGATTTTTTCAAATGGAACAAATATGGAAAAGAAATAATATATATATATATATATATTTCAAAACAGGATAAAAAAGTTTACAAAGATATTAAATAATATACAGGATGTTCCATTTGAAAAAATCATCAACCTGTCAATAATTGACATTTACTTACTTTTTTTGACATTTTTTCCTACAGATTCTGAAAGTTCATGATAGTTTTGTATCAACCTTATTTTAATATTTTTACAAATAAACTCTCTGGGTGGGGTGCGAAAGTATACGGGAACACCCTGTACGTTTGATTTAAAAACACAAAACATTATCAACAGCATTGTTGAAAATCCAACAGGTTTGTAAATAAAAATCGTCATTCAACTTACTTGGGTTTTGTTTGATTTTGAATTGACATTGGAGTAGGGTGGACCAGCGAATCGACAAAAGGTACAGTAGTGCGGTGATCGATGTCGATACTATCCGTATCATCGTAGTGAGAAGTATTTTCTTGGCGTTTAGTGAGGAATTACTGTTATTTATTGCGATTATTCACCTTCAACTTCTGAATTTCCCGTTTTCTGCTCACAACCTTTTCGAGTTGGTGTATTACACTGGGACAATAACAGAACGCGTGGGGCTTATTTTTCTAGTCTACCTACGACCACTTTGACGATTGAGTTGACTTGTGACAAGGTAAACCGATTCAACAATGCGCATCTCATTTTCTAAAAAGATTTTTTTTATCACAGTCAAATCTCTGGTTGAGAATTCGGACAATAGAAAACTGTCAACTTGTCTTGTTACAATACACGACCTTGTCCGAGCCTCCTACCCGTCTCAGTTCATGAATAAGGACTATGTTTGTACCTACCCAGTTTCTTTATCGTATTACATAGGATAGCTGTTAACGCTTTAACATAATGCAGATTAATATATATAAGCTCAAGAGCCATTCAAACCACAATTTATACTGTTGAAGGTTGGTATTGAGTTCCCAGAATCTTCAGTAAGTGGTACTAAGAATGACATGAGACTCACCTGATTGGACATTAGGGGAGACAGTCAAGAACTGTCGCCTTTTTTTTCCTCTGGAGTTGGGGTGGTGGGTGGATGCTCTTTTCTTCCCTTCTTGACCCCCAGTCCTGCCGGTGTCACTTGGTCTTTTAGCTTTGATTTGGTTTTGGATACTGTGCTGGCGGAGAAAGAGCCCTCTCCAACCCATAGAATGAACGGTTGCCCAGTCCCTCAAGTAGTCTAATAGACCTCTTATCGACGCCAATGATCAGCCGTAAGCCATGGGCTCCTCTTTCCTATACCACATCCTCCACTTGTATGAGGAAAGACCAGGGTTAGACGGTTCCAAGTAGCTGAGAGCAACCTGGTCCGTAGGGTGTTTAACACCCGGAAGCCACAGGACCTCAGGGCGACATAGTCAGATGTCACGGGGAAGACTTCCTTCCAGAATTTCACGTTAGATAAGGCCTCAAGAAGCCACTTTCTCGATGGCTGGTCAGCAGCTGTTACCAGCACCAGCCCCGCCACGATCTGGACGACCTAAATCGCGGCGTCGGTTTGACGCTGCCAGTCGGTGTTGCCATGATGACCTCAACGACTGTATCCGAGAACCCCAGTGGCTCCGTGTTGGAGATGTCCCTGGTCCTTACAATCCTAATGACTTTAATCATCGCGGCGTGTCCGCGTGAAGGTGCGTCCCCACTTGCAACAAAGCAGCGGACCGAACGCCGTCGCGAACCTCAACGCGAACTCCGTCGTGAGCGCCATCGCGATACCCGTCTCAAACACTATCGCGCAACAAAGTAAACATCATGGCGTTTTCCCAGTTGTGGTTCTTCTGGCGATATCGATCGCTGCATTGTTGTTTGTAGCAAGATGGAGAATCGGGGACGGACAGATTGGGAGTTGAATTTTCTAGCGTCAGTCAGTTGGTTTCTAGTTTTATTGCAATGCAGTGGATAGGTTGTTTCCATCGTTTCGTATCCGATTTGATTAACAATAAAATGAACCCAAGTGACCATGATTGAACGTTTGAGGGTTTTCGAAAAAAAAAACTCTATGTCATGCATTAGAACAAAAGATAGATGATTCAACTGGCAAGTGGAAGAAGAAGGCCACTGTCTTATAATCGTCATTGAGAAGAAAAAAGCCGAAGATGGAAAGAAAAACTTCTCTTACCGAAGCAGGTAAGTGAATGTGGCGAATTGGTGCATTGTACATTTCTCCCGTGAAATGTCAAAACCTAGTGAAGTAGGTACCTACTTGAATACACATCTATAACCATTATTGGTTAAAATACCATGTTCATCACATTCACGTGTATAATGATAATGTCCTACCCACTCAATTTGACCCGGCCCTTCTGGCCAATCCTGCATGAGGATTGATAGATTCAATAAATAGTAATGGATATAATACGTTCAATTGGAACAAACGACGACTCACTCAATAAAATCAAAAACAACGGAATGTCGTGATGTTCGCTACTTTGTTGCGCGACTGTGTTCGGGACGGAGTTTGCTACGACGCTCGCGACGAGGTTCGCGACGGCCTTCGGTTCGCTGTTTTGTTGCGAGTGGAGAGGCACCTCAAGATGCGATCCGTGACGTTTTGGGGTCACAGTGACTGTTGCCTTCTTTACTACTCTTTGAAGAGGATCTTCTGGAGATTCTCTGAGAGCTCCATCAGAAGGTCGGGTAGGTGCAGAAGAGGCAAAAGGTCGAATCGAAGTTCTTTTCGCAAGAGAATCAGGTATCAGAAGGGCCCGCTGGGGTTCCTTCGTCCACCTCCATCGAAGTGTTTTTTAATTGTGTGTGTTTTCTTCCATTTTGTTCTCACGAGTATGAGTCTGAATAAAAGGGACCACGGGTGCAAGGAGTACTAGGCCTCTAGGCGATTTGATACTTTTAGAGATCGCCCTGTATCCCAGAGGCTTTGTTCACAACATCTGATTACGGCTCAGATGCCATCCATCTCTTAAGCACGGGTCGCATAACACCGTGGACTTGAGCCTTCTACCCGGAATGAGGTTCCCTGCCAGTAACTTGCGCAACTGCCGGTATTAGAGCTCTTAGGAACATTGAGGTGCACAAGCCTTTCCGCTCATCAGGGAAGGTTACCCTGACCACGTCAAGGCAGAGATACAGAGATACAGGGGGAAGTTATCTAGCTTTACGATGAAAACTTTGACGAATAGATCATACATCATTACAAAAAGGGCGTCAAAGCTCCTACACTGATCTTCAGGTTTTTGTACCATTCTTGAAGTTTTGTGAACGAACAGTTAAAAACATAAATAAGCAGTGTAAATAGTGACTGTACATAAATAATTGACAGTAAATAAACTAGTTGAATTTGGGCGTGTGTATCTTTATCTGAAAAACGTCACAATTAATACCTGTAAAATGAGCTCAATAGATCATCAAATCCATTGTTTTTTAACAATTCACTCGAACATTCTCGAATCCTCTTCGATTTCCTAATCAAATATGCTTTCCAAGTTTTTCGAACTGTATGAACTAACTGGGTACAAAAATATACTGAACCTATCCGGTTTACCAAAAGCAAAAAAAAATGTCGGGAAAAAGTGTGAGGATCACGGATATGATCCTAACACTTTTTCCCGACATTTTTTCTGCTCTTGGTAAACCAGATAGTTTCGGTTTGTTTGATTACAACATTCATCGTGTTATATACTGTGAGGGCGAAGACATGTACCTAATTCAATGACGAAATCATTCATCAAATTCATCGATGGGAAAGTTTTAGGTGAATAAAGTGAAAATATTTCAAATGTTCCACGTGGTTTTAATTCCTGTTTTCCCTTTGTCATCAAATTGTTTAGTGACAAAATGCACTTGATGGATAGATTCGACTTCATCATAACAGACTCAAAAGCTTCACCTCTAGAACTCGGAATTAATCCCGACAAACATTCCAACTTTGAATTCGGCTTACATTCGACAGCTTTGAACAGGCGTTTTCAGGTGTTGACGTTGGTTTTTGGCCACAAACTCATGCTTTGATATTTCGAAATGTCGATTGTGGAGTAGCTTTCGAGAAGCCAAAAATGTACTTCGTTGTAGTTGAGAATCGGTTGAAAGTTAAACAAAATGCAGTGAATAACATTTTTCAGATATTAAAAAAAAAATTGCTTGTAGAAAAATACGGTTCACGAAGAGAAAATATTGATTTTTACACAGGGTTCGCAAAAACTTCAAATACCTAATTTTTTTTTCAAAAGAGAACAAAGTACCTTTATTTTCGTTCTCAATAAAAATTCGAATTCAATTTGTTTTTGGACAGCATTAAAGGTTGAAATATACAAAGATAGCATTGAGGATTTTATCTTTAATTCAGGGGTATAGAAAGACTTATTTTTGTGTTATCAAAAAGATTCCGTGTTTGCTCAGAAGGTGGTAGGAATGCATGTAGAACTTTCAAATGAGAATCTACAGTCAAAGTGAAGGTGTTTACCAAAGATTAGAAAAACTGAAAAAATCCAAGATTTATTTCAAATCTCGGATTTCACTCATAAGCGGTATTGGATCGTATATTTTCAACAAGCTAATTTCTTAATCAAGAATGAGTTTTTCCCGAAAAATAATAAAGAGACATTGTTTTAGGGTTATCTGATGTCAAACGGAAAGGTTTGCACAGAACCGTGATAAATGTCGGGAGCTACATCCATGTGAGTAGTGCCCTCCTTATACTGGTCTCATCCCAAATGTGGAATCATCAGTAAGCATGCTCTGGCAACTTCAATCAGAATGACGGTTCACTGTGAATTGTTCTTCCTTAACTCACCAGGGAGCGCAACTAAGCTTCGCGACAGCGCAGGGTTTATCGATTCATCCCAAAAGCTGATTGAGAGACGTCATAATGGACGCCTTTATTGAGTTGTTGATTGAAATGCCGAAATGCCAGCTCAAAAAGGCACAAAATTATCCTCAACATTTATACTTAGTATCTGAAAAAATTAGGAAACCGCCCAACATTTGACAAAGCTTTCATACTGCATCAGGTAATTCCTCAATTTACCAGTTTTTTCAAAACATTGTTTATCACGTCTAAAATAAATCTTTTCACGGTGTAATTTTTGATAAAGGTACTATTAGAGATAAAAATTTAGACTTCCTGGAAATCTCACTGAAATTTTCAACTAACCATTGGCTTTTATTTTTGAAGAAATCAACATAAATGAGTAATTTCAGCCAGGTTTTCGTTTAAAACTTTATAGCTTGACTATCCTTTGTTCAATTATCAAATTTTTAGGAAGTACTCGATGTTTTCTAGCTATTTTTATTGAAAATTACACTAAAAAAATGTATTCTTAATCCTTTTTCAAACTTGACAAAACTGCATCAAACCATTTTTTGAAAAAAAGTGGTCAAAATACGTAAACTGACAAATCGATACACGTTTTAGAAGCACAATTACTTTTTAGATACCGGAGAGAGGATGAAAGCTTTATTAAATGTTTGTCGTATACTGTATTTGAACTGGAAGTATTTTAATCGCAGATTTTAAATGGCCCGCCACATTATTTTCGGCCTGTGTTATTTCCTTACCTCACCAGGTGGCGCAAATCGCAATGTTCAGAAGTTAGCATGGCAGTTTACAATCTTTTCCCGTATATATATTTTTTATCTATGACCAGTAAGGCAGCATGGCAGCACTCACATCAATGTTACTCCCGGTACAATACCCTTATCTGGGTATATGTGCAGCGACTGTTTGGAACAACCACTGCCATCTATTGGCTCGCAAATCAGCGAACGCTAATAGATGTGCGGTTTGTTTGAGCGGTACCTCTCATCCATGGCATAAAGAGACATCGTTTTACGGTAATCCGATGTTAAACGGATGATTCCGATGAAACTGGTATAAGGAGGACACTACTCACAAGGATGTAACTCTCAACATTTATCTAGGTTCTGTACCAACCTTTCCAAAATATTTTTTTTTTTTTTTTTTTCATTTGTGCTATTGTAGACCCTCTCCGTGAACAGCTTAATATTTGTATACAGGGTGCCACAGATTCGAGTGCATGCATGGGGATCTCAGTTATTATAAAAGATACAGGGTTAGTTAAATGGTTGCAAAGTTGTGCATTTTTATGCTCAACAAAATGCCGTTTTAAAATTTAAAAAATTCTGACTACTTCCGAAGATATTCGGAAAAAACCGAAATTTCGCAAAAACGTTATTATTATTTCCTGACTTTATCTGAGAAGATATTGTAAAATGAATTACACTTTCTCATTGCCACTTTTTCTCCTCTACAATATGGCGGTATCAAATCGACAATCTGACGTTTCGTCTTTGAGCGGCCATCATCAAGTTCATTTTTTTAAATACGGACCTGGATTTTTTATTTTATTTTTAGTTATCTTTTGACGTCCTTGAGGCATTGAGGTAATTAGATGAGGGTGTAGAGCAATGAGTTGCCTCAGCAACGGCAATATTCTCAATTATTTTTCACCTAATATTGTTATTTTCAATATTTTGTTAAAATGGCAATATTCTTGAACACTTGCAGAAATTGATTCAGTTTTTTATGTTTTTTTTTAAATTTTCCATGTCATTGGTGAATTTTATTTAATTTCATTAAATGTATCGTTATTGGATGTTATAACGATTTTGGTTGGGTCAATTAGGCTTGTTGAGTTGTGCAGGTTTTCTTATAAGAATAACGTTTTGAATAAAGATGGATTTATGAACCAAACTATGAGTTAGGGAGAAAAGGGTTGTCTAACTAATTTTCTCTGTATTATTTTTTAAATGAGTATTTTTTCGACGGTTGCGATACCTCAATACATTGAGGACGTCAAAAGATGATTAAAAATAAAATAAAAAATCCAGGTCCGTATTTAAAAAAATGAACATGATGATGGCCGCTCAAAGACGAAACGTCAGATTTTCAATTTGATACCGCCATCTTGTAGAGGAGCAAAACTGGCAATAAGAAAGTGTAATTCATTTCACAATATCTTCTCAAATATACTCAGGAAATGATTATAACATTTTTGCGAAATTTGTTTTTTTTTCGAATATCTTTGGAAGTAGTCGGAATTTTTTAAATTTCAAAACGGCATTTTGTTGTGCATAAAAATGCGCAACTTTGCAACCATTTAACCGACCCTGTATCTCTTATATTAACTGAGATCCCCATGCATGCACCCGAATCTGTGGCACCCTGTATAATGCTCGCATGTGATACTATGTATATTGATCTAGAGGCTTTCTCAACATTATTGTCAAATTATGTGCCGCTTGCATAAAATTGTTCAAATACATTTATGAACAAAACCTTCATCTTTTGAGCTACGTGGTGTGGAATTTAAAAAAAAAATTGTTTTATCACAACCAATAACTCCCTAGATATTGTTATACAATCAGAAACATGCCCGAAAAGCAACAACAGATCTTTTTGATCAAGATGGATCAGCACCTTATTCTGGAACACCCTGTATATACGACAGAATCTACTTTGTCTCTCACACCCACTTCTAACGTATAGGTACAAGTGAAACTTCTCTTGATAGTATTTGCAGATAATTCGGAAATAAGAGAAAATACTCACAAACAATTTTTATATGCCCAGTGAATTTTGGTTATTTCTAGAAATTTCAAACCTCAGTATGAATATTCAAGTAACTACCGCCACCATCAAACGTTCAATAGTAGATTATACCACGAGTCAATTGATCCTGGAGATAGTTACAACCTGAGCCGCGTAGCAGCGAGGAAGTAACATTCCAAGGGATTAATAGCCATTATTGCGAGAAGTTCACTCTACTGCATTTACGACCAATTTATTCAGTTGAGATTTACAATGATATTTTCATCCATCTTAATAATAATACATAAACCCTTACTACGCGTTTGACAATGACACTTTTGAGTTCCGATATGTTTCCATGGTATGGTCCGCAAATGACATAATCGTGGTTTTCTGATTCATTATACCTTCGCAACGGTTGTCATGGAATAATTTTTTGCATTATACTGCGAAGTTCAGAAGTATCAAACTTGCACTATATCAAGTCGTGAATAATAGTAGATTATAGCGCGAGTCAATGATAATGATAGCTATCAATCCAGAGAATAGTCACGACCTGAGCCGCGGAGTGTCGAGGAAGTGACATTTGGAGGGATTAATAGCCATTATTGCGAGTAGTATACTCTACTTTATGTACGACTAATGTATTTATTTGGGAATTTCAATTGCATTTTTATCCATCTCAATACAAATAGATAAACACGAAGCGTTTAGCATTGACACTTTTGAGTTCGTTGACATGTTTCCATGGTATAAATCATAGTAGTTTTCTGATTGCATTACTATGTACCTGGAACGGACCCGCTCATAATCGAGAGTGGAGCAAGTAGAGAGAGCGATAGTTACGGACATCTATCTTTTTCTAACTCATTGGCCTATATGGACAGAGATCACAATAATACATGAATTATATATTTATTAGAAAAATATTGTATAATTGCTTTGATTATGGGAAATTGGAAAGACATTTACCATTCACGTGCAAGATTTATTTTAATCAGGAATAAAAAATGAATAATCTCAGTCTCTAGACTGAATAAATTGAGTAGATTTGTTTGTTACTTGGGACTTTCCTTTCAGAAAAATTGTAGTTCAGTAGGCTTAACTCTCACGATGGGTGATTTCAATTCCGTTCCAAAATGTGGCATATAAAAAAATATTTAAATAATAAATAAATCAAATAAATATAATAGTTATTGATATGAAGGTAGGTATTATTCCATTGAGTTTTATAAGGCTTTAGAGAAGGAAACCTTCAAAAATAATGGCACCATCATCCAATTTTGGACGTATGTCTTGAGAAATTCACTGTATCGCTATCCTTGTCGAGTTATATCTATCTGCGTCGACGAAAACTGACCTGCTTTGGACGCGGTTGCCGATTTGGGCAAATCTTCATCAATGAAAATTCCTCTGTGTACGAAATTGATTGATAAGACATGATACAATGAAAATTAAGGAGGATTGAGTATTGTTCATTTTTCAAGAAGGTGCATCAAGGTTCACTATTCTAGATTATCGCATAATGAGACACATTTACAACCATGATTTCATGTGAATCAACTCAATGTTGAGCAACGATGATAGTGTCTAATGATGATATTATTTCATATCATAAATAATGTAAAACATTTTTGTGCTACTCAAAGCTTGATTACTAACATTCATTAAATAATGATTTTTTGTGCAGTGGATACAGGCGATACATAGTAAATATTAGTCCTAGTACACGGCAACGCTGCCTTTAAACAGCTGGTTTCGATTTCGAAGGTAGTGCGGTGATGCCATTAGGTTTCAACTTGAAAACTTCTACTTTCGTGCTTGTGAAGTGTTGTATTGTGAGTTTATTTATGAAAAATGGTGAGATTGTGCTTGCTGTGTCAAAAACTGGACTATTTGGATCCAGAAATCACCTTTCACAGGTAAGTGTCAAATTTGCAATGACCATTGACTGGAGAGGGATCCAGTGGTGTAGAGTGTAGGCATCATCATATTCCATTCATGAAAATGAGGATTTTTCAATCTTTAGGAAGTTTGAATTTTGGTTTTTATTCGTGAATAGGTAACAACGAAAAAATGAAACTGATTTGGAAAAAAAGCCTGAATGGTAGTGTTTTATGCAATAGGAACCGATTGTTCTCAAACAAGAAAGGATATTCATATTACTTGAATACCTATTCCATTATTTCCTCGATTATTTCATACACAGTCAAGATGAATTATTTATTGGATACTTCCTCAACTGTCTTATTTTCGTTTTTTTTATTACAATAGGGTTGAAGTCTTTAGTAAGAATGCTTACTTTCACAATAATTATTATTATAATCACTTCTCAGAGCTCTTAAAATCTCGCGTTTATCTGGAAATTAATTTTTGACATATCGACCTCTTTGCCATCTTTCAAATGGAATTGAAAATTTTGACGACGCCCATGCAGTCTTTCTTCCTGTAAAAGCGAAATATAGTTTTTCCAACAATTTGCTCAAAACCAATGAATAGACTTTTATGAAGAAACATTTTTGTCGGAAACGTCAAATAAAAAAGATGAAGGGGGTCTCAATTGATATATAAAAAAACCTTGTACAGGGCATAGCTAAATGGACCCCGCAATTTACTTTTTGATTTGACGTTTGGAAAAAAGTTTTAAATAAAAGTTCAATGGTTGAAAATAGATATTTACCCTGTTCCCAAGACTTCCGAATAAACCTTTACATTTTAGAACGTGCCAGAAAAAAATGGCAATTTTGTTTCTAAGGTAGGTATAGGATATATAAAAAATGTTTAATTTTCTGGAGAATGCGAAAAGTGAATAGAAACTGCAAATATTGGTACTTGCAAATTGAAGCAGGGTACCTACGCATTATGTATTGTTTATTTGCCCATACTTCTTTGAATGTATATCTAGACATAGATGTTTTTGGGCCAAATTTATGTCTTAACATACAAAATTGAATTTATGTCTAGACATTAATTTAAAGAAGAATAGACCAATAAACAATATCGCTTGCCGGCTTCAATTTGCAGGTATATCAATATTTGCGGTCTTTGTTTAGTATGACTCCGGCACCATATTTATTTAAATTTATCTCCACTCACTTTCCAGCACTGATAATCATTTTGGTATAGTTGAAAATAGTTTTTCGGCCATTTATTTATAATACTTTTCGCCTGTACATATACTTATGTATTAGAAACAAGAAAAGTAATTCCTGTTTCCTATTTTTCATATTTTTTTCTTGTTATCCAATTTTAGATTTCCAAAAAATGAAGAGCTGCGAAATATTTGGTGTTCTTTGGTGGGGATTGACGAGGACCGACTTCTTATCGAACCTCCCTTTTTGTGTTCGGCCCATTTCAACCCACAAGACTATTCACGTAACATTGATGGAGTCAAGTATTTAAAACCGGGAAGCTTGCCAATCATGACTCACCGGATTTTTGAAAGTGAGAGGTAATACCTGATTAATTTAATTTTTGATGATACTTTATAAAATTCACTTAGAAACTGCATAGTTTCTGCACCCTTATTTAAATCATAAATCTAGATAATTAATTAAATCACATTGAATCATCCGTTTTTCAGTTCTGATACGGGGTCTGATTCTTTGCATTCCGAAATACCCCAATGTCCACCCCTAGAGGCTCCGATTAGCAAAAGGTGGAGAATATTATTCAATAATGAACAGGCAGTTGACATTTCATGTGCTTTTCAGTTCCGATTTTTTGAAAGATGAATCGTCTGAGTGTCAACCGCTAGAAGCTGCAGAACATTGTTCTCCAGGTAAAAGGTAGATATCTAATCAGTAGTAATAAAAATCTCATTCAATCAACCGTTTTCAGTTCTGATTCGTTGATCCATGAAGAGTCTAAATGTCCACCCTTAGAAAGTATGGAACAAGATCTTCCTGGTATAAGGTAGAGACAAATAATCGGAAAAAAATGATCTTAACTTTTGATTATCCCTTTTACAGCTCCGATACAGGTTCTGATAATCATGGAACCACTGAATGTCCAAATTCAGAGCCTCTGGAACGCAAGTACCCTGTCAAGAGGTATAGAGAAAAAAATATTTCATTTATATGATATAGGTACAAGATGATTAACATAAGATAGCTCTGCGAAAATCTCTAAATCTTCAAACTATTTTCTTTCTACTATAATGGTAAATAATATGTGTTGACCATTGAGTTTTATAAGGTGAAGTCAATGGTGTTGACCTATACTTATTAATATTTATCATTGTTCAGTTATATTACGTACGTAATTCAAAAATTGTTGAAGCAAATTGTAATGTCTCGAGATATCACAAAAAGTTTCATTTATAAAAAAGCCTCGAAAAAACTTGAGAATCATACCTACAATTTGGTTTCTGAATTCAAATTCTCAATTAGCTAATATGCTATATCATGAGCTATGCAGATTGCTTATATTCACAGTTATAATCTTTCATACAAATTATATTTATTTAATTGATCATAATATGTATCAATAGTTGATTGTATTATGAGGATCTTCATAAGTAATATTTTCTTCATTCTTCCTAGTCTTGCTCTAACCATAGTAGGTCAAACAATTATATTTTTACATAGGAAGAGACTGACTCACCCTGGAGATTTGGGAAGTAGCGATTTTTCGACGCCCACGGGGGTTGAAATTCAGAGTTCAAATCTGAAAAGTTTACTCCAATGTTTGAGGGACAAACAACTGATTACTGAGCAAGCAGAACCAGCCATTGCAGTAAGTTTGAAGTGTAGTAGTTGATCCGTGAGAGAAAACAAGTGCAGTAAAATCTTTCGATAACAACCAGCTTTGGGGAGATATACATACTATAATGGTCAAATGATGTAGTGTTGATAATAATATTGCAGGCAATTTTTGAATGAATCATTGAAATATCTATTTTTGAACGACTATTACTTATTTCAATCACTTCCCAGATTAAGCAAATAAAACAATTCATTTAAACAAGAACTATTTATTTGTCATCAGGGTCAAATCTTCACAGTTTAACCCTTTGGTTCATCGATAAAAGAGGTTTTACTGTCCACTGTACTTTATCAACATTTAACTATTTCTAGAGTGACTTATTCATGGAAAGCTGAACCAAAATTCAAATACCATCACGCTCAAAAAACCTATTAGGCGCGATTAGAGTGATTGCAGATGAAAAAGATGTACAAGAGTAGAGTATCCTTATTTAACAAAATTCAGCAAAATGTTATTGAGAATAGATGTCCAGAATCAGAAGTTTTGCCTAAATACCAAAAACATAGGGCCGTAAAAAAAAATATATTTTTTTCCTGTTGAATAACTATAAACTCAGGCAAATTTGTATAAAATACAAAAATTGCACTATGAATAAAGGTTTTTTGATCTGTATATTACGATTACTGATGTTTACTATGTTTGATCAATTTATGAATATGTTCAAGGTGAATATTGAAAAAAAAATGGGGCAATGATAAATGATTTTCAAAAAAAAGGACGCCATAATTTTGATATTTAGGCATTACTTCTAATTCTGAACAATTTTTCTTTATTAAATTTTACATTTTTTTAAAAAATAAGAGTTTTTTACTCTTTACAATTTATATACTTTTTGACTCACCGTGTATGATATTTGGCTTGCAATGATTCTAATTGCACCTGATAAGTTTATCGAACATGCACCAACTTTTGAATTTTGGTTCTGCAATCAATAAAAATATGCTTCTAAAATTTAAGTTAGTGTATTATTATCCATATAGAATTCGAAAATGAAATATAAAACGGGGGTTTCCATTGGAAAAAATGAAGTTCAGGGTCGTAACATGCTTAAAAAAAGTTGAATTCGAACAGTTTTCATTTGCATATCTACGTTTCTATATTCGTAGTGCACTCTGCCCAAAGAAGTCGTATATTTAGAACATGTCAGAGATTTTCAAGAATTGCTTTCTTTCCGAACAATAAAAAATATGAAATTTCTCTAGAATAGTCAATTCCTTCCTTGCGCACAATGTATATACGATTTCAAAACACAATATACGTAATTTCAAGTGCTCAAGATCCAATTCTATTTTCTTTTGAACAGAAAAAAGTGGGTCAGGAATTGATTTTTACTTTTGTTGGCAGGCTTCATTATCAGGCGTTCCAAAAGATCTCTTCGAGAGACTTCTTCGAGCACCCGCTAGGCAGAAGTATGATGAGAATCTCCGATCATTTGCTCTGACCCTTTCATTTTATTCGCCAAAGGCATATGAATTTGTCAGGGACACATTCAACAATCCTCTGCCAGATCTGTCAACCATTTCCAAGTGGTGAAGGACAATCGACGGTGGTCCAGGGTTCACTCAAGAATCATTGCTTGCCCTAAGACTGAGAAGCCAACAATCTTCTGGGCGACTCTTGACCAGCTTGGTCTATGACGAGATGTCCATCAGAAAATCGGTAGAGTGGACGGGCAGAAAGTTCACGGGATATGTCGATGTGGGGACCAACCTGAATTCAGATACACTAGAAGAAGCAAGAGAAGCTCTCGTCTTTTTGGTTACCTGTGTTAATGGTGCCTGGAAAGAGCCTGTTGGGTACCTTCTAATAAATCGTCTATCTGCCATAGAAAAATCAAGTTTGATTAAAAAATGCTTGGAGTTTCTGCATGATGAAGGAAATAGTGGCGTTACCATCACGTCAATAACCTTTGATGGTCCGCCTGTGTCCGCCAATTTAACCGATCCAGAAAACCTCAAAACTGATTTTCCACATCCAGTAACAGGTGGACCTTTTTTTTTTATTCTGGACCCATGCCATATGATGAAGTTAGTGAGGAATTACTTTGCATCTCAACATGGGATAAGGAATAGAGAGGATGAGCTAATTGGATGGAGATATATTGAGCAACTGGTGGAGCTGCAAAATAAGGAAGGACTACATGCTGCTGTGAGAGTGAGTCATAGACACTTGAATTATAGAAGGGAGATAATGAAAGTGAAGCTAGCTGCGCAGACATTGAGCAGAAGTGTCAGCGACGCTCTTTCATTTTTGCGGAAGGACTTGCAACTTCCAAAATTCCGGGATTCATCAGCTACAGCAGATTTTATTCGGAAATTCAATGATATTTTTGACATTTTGAATCCTAGGAATTATTTTGCGAAGTATTCATACAAAAGACCATTTTCTCCTAAAACTGAAGTTCTTTTTTATAACTGCTTCACTGAAATGAATTATTACATCAGAGGTTTGACTTTGAATGGCAAACCGATCCTAAACTCTGAAAGGAAAACTGGATTCTTGGGAATACTGATTTGCATCGAGAGCGTCAGCAAAATATATGAATTTTATGTTAAAGAGAAAAAATGTTTAAAGTACCTTCTGACATATAAATTATCGCAAGACCACTCAGAACTGCTATTCAGTGTTATAAGAAGTAAAGGTGGATTTATTAATAACCCGTCCACCAGGCAGTTTGAAGCGACTTATAAGCGACTACTCGTGCAAAGTCAGCTAAGGGCATCAAAAGCAGCAAACGTTGTCGATTTAGATACAATTTCAATCCTAACTTGTGGGTCTGGTGATAATCAGGAAATTGCTGGTGAAGAAGACCTACAGAGGAGTGAAGATTCAGACGATATGGAAAGAGAAATCAAAGAACAAGTTCATGACTGCTTAACTTTGGATAAGTCACTTGGGAGCATGCTTACTTCATATGCCGATGATATTGTGGCATATATTGCAGGCTACGAAGTACGCGCTGTTGAAAAAAAATTAACATGTCAGAAATGTTTAAACTTATTGGAAGCAGACCATACAGTTTCCCGTCTCCAAAAACAAAAATCATATGGCAAATTGATAAATGCTAGTAAAATGGCCTTAAAGATATGTAAGAAAGGCGAAATATATTTTCGTTGTTTTGACAAAACCGTTGGCATATTTAACAAGAACATTAAAAACCTCTTGGATATTCTAATAACTAATTCAGTTGACTCGGAACTCCTTGATAAAGTGTATACTTGTTTTAGTGACCATCTTTACGACCACGGGATATTGGATAACCACGGAGTCGAACTTACAAAGTTGATTTTGAAAAAATACTTCACATTAAGGATTCACCACGAGACCAGTAAAAAAAGAGACATCTCTTTTATAGGCCGGACAAGGAGCATTAACACAAAAACAATTTTATTAAGAAACGAGTAGATAAGACCGTTGTGAGCTTTTTATTTCTGTGTAACTATCGACATAGCTATGTGGTATTACTTTTTGTCCCAAGACTACTTTGAAAATTCATTTTTTTTTGCTGTGCTTGCGGAAAAATAAAATTTCCATTTCCAAAAGAAATGAGTACATTCTTATATCTATTAAGTTTTTAGTTGTGCGATAAAAAAAATGCAAACATGTGTGTATTATGTAGTGAATTTTTTCATTTGAAAACAATTATTGTGTTTACTGTATTGTCGTGTGAATGTTTGCCACCATCATCCTGCTTGGATGTGTTTTTATTTTTTGTAGTTCGTTGTTTGTATATTTCTTGTGTCGTTTTGATTTGAATAACTTAACAAGAATTTAACAATTTGCCACCAAAGATCAAAGACTGTGATAACTTGAATGTATTTAAAAGACTGCTCAAGGAACATGTCATTGTATGTTAACATTTTAAACTGTGGTGTTGCTATACTGTTTATATTTTCACCTGTATATGATATTTTGAACATTTCTACTTTTTACATCATACTACTTTAGATTATTTGATTATTTTATGCATCTTGAGTATACTTGAATCATTATGCTCATGCTCATAAATTATTGTATTATAATATATATTTTATACACTGTCATTTTTATAACTCATGCCAAATAAAGATATATGATTATTACAATCATTTGTTTGTGTTCTTTGTTTTTTATCTTTGACCATTGATATTTTCATAGTACTTATATTCATTTTTATTTTATTTTGCTTTACCGATAATAGTACATTTTTGTATCTAGGGCGGAAAGTAGATGATTCTGACGAGGGCAGATATTAGCTGAGTCAAAATCATCTTTCGTCCGTTACATGCATTGAAAAGTGGAGTTTACGTGTAGGTTGTACCAAAAATTGTTTCTATTTCCCATGTTAATATAGCATATTTGATTTGAATTGATTTGAAAACTTTCTTCAGCTCCATGATTTTCGCACGAAAAGAAAGAGTCTATCAGCATCAACAAGAACCTGAGTATAAAAATTGTCCTATGACCTAATTTTTGATTTTTTAGGGAATCACTCGGAATCACAAACTTAATAATATGTTTGTTTCAACGATATATAACACAACTTCAAAATTTCGCAAAAAATCTTGTTAACATCATAAAACATCAGTATAGGTAATGATAATATGTAGGTATATGAAAAACTCTCATTTTAAGGGTTCATTTTCTATTTTATAGTTTAATATTAGAAATTCAGAACAACAATTTTTTTTCTAAGACGCTCGATTTTTGTTATTGCATAACTTTTAATTCTGAACAACTTCTCTCAATGACATTTTGCTGCATTCTTTCTAAATTGTGGTACTTTGGTCTTGTACAATTGATCTACCTTGTATTCTTGTATGTATAACTTGCAGCCTCTTTAAGAGCACCTAATAATAAGATTATTGAACGTGCACCAACTTTCGGCAATATTTTGTAATTTGGTTGTCATTTTATTCGGAACCGTTATTCATTATTTTCGGAAGAACAGCAGGAGATTTAATTTTTAATGTTATGAAAATTTCAATTTTTATTGATTCAGAAAGTCAAAAATGTGATATACTGTCATATAACAATAACGACATAGGTAACTACCCAAATTAATATTCATTTATATTTTTCATACAAAACGGTAGAAACTCGAAATGTGCCGCCGCTGTTTCAGATGAAAATCGAGTTCGGACGTACGTATTATAATAAGAATCACATGTTCTCATGCGGTGTTGCCCGATGGGTTCGGATTCCTCGTTTTATCTCTTTTCACTCATAGTGTTGTCTCTTTCGCACTTATTGTGATGTTGGCGTCAAGACTAATACCATTTTATGAATGGGATGCCCAGTCTATAGTAGTTGAAGTCAATGTATTATTCAGAGTTTGTGATTGGTCTTTGAAGTGACATAATCGGGGTATAATGAACAGTTTCCATGGTTTTATATTTAGAGAGATTTTGTAATTGGTCCGCAAATGACATAACTGGCCGCAATTCAGTATAATAAATCAATAATTTTATAAGTGAGTGGGGATGAGAGGTATGACATATTATGAATATTTTTATCTCAACGAACATACAGTAAGGACACGTAGGTTGGAATAAATTCATTTAAAATTCAGAGGTTTGTTTTCTGGAGAAACGCTCGGACATGTCGATGTTAATTTTTGTCTGTGGTTTGTTCAATGGTGATTTTATTTATACAAGGTGGACCAAAAATAAGTAACGACCATTAACTTGATTTTTTCAAATGGAAACCCTCATTTTTTATTTCATGTTTGAATTCTCCGTGAAATTCTGAGTCATATGATGATGATAATTCTAGTATACAGGGTGGACCAAAAATAAGTTCGGACCATCAACTTTATTTTTTCAAATGGAAACCCCCTTTTTTATTTCATTTTCGAATTTTACATCGAATTCTGAGTAGGTTTCATGTCCATGTCCTTAGCCTAACCCCAACAGTTATCGTGAAATACGATTGTCCAGAAGCACAGACGAATTGATCAATCGTAAATTTCTCGATAACTGTTGTATATGTAGGATGCCATTATATTTTTGATCTCTTTCACTTCAACATTCTTTACAAGAACTTGTTAGTATTTTGATCTACATTCGAAAACGAAATGACAAGTTTGAAAACAAAAAGATACAGAGAAATACAGAGCTCCACTTTGCCTAAGAAATGACTAACCAGAATCTGCAAAAGTTGTGAAGGTCTACCTTCACGTTGTTAAGTGACAAACGCAAATTTGACTTCACTGAAGATTGTCTGAATCATCTCAGTAAAACATTGTTTCAGTTCATACTCACTGAAAAGACTAAAGCAGATATTGAAAAATATAAATATTTTGCTGTAAAACTGAACATTGGAAGACACGAGACCAAGGCCAAGACTACGTTAGTCTCGGTCTTTTTCTTGATCTCGCGAACCCCTACTCATCAACAATAATGATATGCATTTGACAGTAGACGCTTGGTGCACTGTCTCACAACTTTACAAACATTGCGCGAGACCCACATATCACTCAAAATATATAGGAATGGGAGTCAATGTAAATAAAGTTTTAGGCAACCAGTTAATCAGGTCAGATTTGTTCAGAGGACTACCCGTTGGATGGCGCTAGAGACGGAGGTTTTCCTTAACAACGATTGCCATAAATAACCAATCCCTTACCCTAGACGTCATTGTCATTTCACGTGTAATTTGAATTTTGAGCCGAAAGTTTCTGATTTTCAGTACCTAGATCATATTGAAATTTGTGTTTGAACCTTGGATTGGGACTATAATGTAAGCTTATCGTGAGTTATTTGATAAATGTATCGTCTCCTGGATGTGTGAATATTTTCAACAAAGCACATCCTTCCCAATAAAAGTACTTCCACTGTTTTAGAAGAATTGGTTCAGCATGTTAAAAATCCGATTTTGAGCAACAAAACAAAAGCACAACTGGGTATACAAGTCCTAAATTTTGTGGTTTATATTTAATAGACCCAACATTCGAAATTTGATTTAAATACTGATTCACATGGCTTATCAAAAGTTATAAACTAAAAAATATGCATAGGTTGTATTTGTCCAGGACATAGTTTTTGGACATTGTAAAATGAACGTTTTTATAAATTGTTATGCATTTTTTCAGAATAACTTTTGATATACTGTGATAAATATTTGAATTATAATTTCGAACGTGGTGTAAATCCTATTTTATCCAATAGATGGCTCCACCGTTTGCAATAAAAACAGATCTCCTTACGTTTTTGAGAAAAAAAACAAAAGTACGAGGACTACCCGTTGTAGGGCGCATGCGAATTTAATTTCAAACTATTGTATGGGAGTTTCCTATATATTTTGAGTGATATGTGGCGAGACCTAGTTCGTTCGATTCCGATCACTCAGACCGAAAATATTTTCATTTAAATAAAAACGAATCCAGATTCCTCATTACTTGATTTGACAGTTAGGGCTCGGTTGGAAAAAAAACGAAATTTGCTCGAGGATATGATGCCATTATTTGCAATAATCTTTATCACTACAAAATGTTGTGAAAATCTCATTTTCAGATTATCCATAGCAGTTGTGCCCTCTATCGGCCGTTCTGGACATTTGAGATCTCTAGCTTCTTCTCATGGCCTCTCTGCTTATATTTTTTTCCGCGAGCCATTCGTTTAATACTTTCGTAGATTCAGTCGGGTCGAGCACCCGAAATATACAGGGCTTGATACTTATACTTATAGGACGATGCTGTCTGTGTATGTCTTCATTTTAGCATACTGGCAGTGATGAGAAAATTTTTTCTGCGCCAATATTGTTTTTTAAAGGTCGTAGAGATTTTCCTTCCATTAATTTTTCTTAAAAGTATTCCCTTCAGAACGGAGCTTTCGATGTCAATCTGTAACAGTCGTTATCAGATCTTCTCCGTATTCACTGCATAAAACATAACCGTACAGTACTCACCACACATCGACAGTGCCGCGGTGCGGTAAGCATTTTGAGCATATGTATGTTTTTTTTGCCAGAAAGCATGGCCCGAAATTTCTCATAGTATATGACAATGCCCAGCTTCACCGAGCTTGAAGGATCGCAGATCTTCTGACGATAGAACAGCAAGGTGAGGAAAGTTGTTATAAGTTGTTATGAGAGATCTTGTGTATCCAATCGATGCAAAGAAGTGATGCGGGTAGCAGGAATACGGAAATGATATTACTGTTCAATTTTGGAATTCAAGCTACCCTATCGATTTTTTTTTATAAAAATGAATGCCGAATCCAATTTTTTTGAAGAAGTAAAATAGTTTTTCAGTTTAATTTTTTAATATAAATTCAACTGGAGTGAGAAACCACATTGTATCGATAAGATTTTTCTATGGAAGTTGGTTGGTTGCCTTCTACAGAATACCGATAAGCTGAGCTGTGGGTTTTTTTCTTTAATAAGGGTTTACAACAATCTAAACTCAATGGGTAATTGAGTTCAGGTTGTCAGGTTGTTGAAACTGATTTTGTGTTGTCCACACATTCTATACTTCCGTTTCTGTTTGGTAGTGAAATCTCAAAATAATTTATCTGAACGTTTAACAATCTGAAATGTTCCATTTTATTAATCAGACTAAAATGAAAATCATTTTTACTTCACTATTTGATATAATTTCTTGGAGCATTGTGTTGTATCAAAGATGTCAGCATTCACCATCCAATAGGTATGTTCAGGAAAATCTTGAATTTTATATTTTTATCAAGACGTACTACATGTCAAACTTTACTGGCGTTTAAAGCAGTACAAGTCTGCTTTTTCATGAGTGACACGGTAGGGAACAATGGTCGTGAATATACCTTTTTAAATCTGGTGTATTTATTGGTGCAAAAGTTATTTGGAAAAATCATGCAGGGTTAAAATTTGTCAACATATTGTCAAAAATCAAAAAAATTCGTAGCGCCTGTGGAGAATGCGTCATAAAGTGTCGAAATTCCAAAGATTAATTAATATAAATTGCTTCTGGCAGGATTTGGACAGGCACCGTTGGCGTTTGGGGTATATTCTTTCATGATGAATCGGTTATACAGCATTTAAGGCGAAAAGGGACTCAAGATAAATAAATCGACCGGGCTCTCCAACTTTGGTACAATTTTGTGATTTTTCATATTTTCTAAATGTTAGCATGGATACTGGGTAATTATCACAAAAAAAGGGGTGCAATAATTTCAACAAATCAGTAAATGAACGGCAACAACGAGGTAATGATTGGGACAAGGATGCTGATAAAATGATCTCTCGGTATCAAAATGGTTAGAAAGTATAAGTATTGATTAATCGCCGAATCAATACTGATCGGGAATCAAGCCGACTTTAACAATAGCAGTAGCCCTAGTATCTTCTGACTGTAATATTTCCAGAATCAATTGGTTATTTCATCTTTTTGACGTGCTCGATCGCCAAGTTACTATTTTTCGAGCTATTTTTGACAAAGCAAACAGTTTTTGAATCCTGTTTTCGGTGTTCAAAAGGGACCGTTAGCTAAGTCATACTGATAAGCATCAAAATAATGTTTGGAAAAAAATCTGTAAATATTGTGACGAAACATGCCCAGCGGTATGAACTTCCAAGGTAGCCGACAGCAGAGACAACGTTCCAACATATGATATAATAATATGTTTTGAATATGTTGTCCCGTTTGTCACAAGTTCAAACCACTGTTTAGCTTCTAGAATGAAGAAGTATATTCGGTTGCCTACATCTGGAATGTTGAAGAACATTCACCATCTATCGAGGGATCGAGGAGAATATAAAAGCCCGTCATCCAGACAAAAGTTCAGTGGTGTTTTAGTGATCGTTCCATTAATCGTGAACGGGTAGTGTCAGAGGGAACATAAATAATCGACTGTACATGAATAATTGTCTGTAAATAAATTGGTTAAAGTTGGACACGTGTTTTCTATAGACGAAACTTGCAACATTGGTGTCACAAGTGGGATTCATTTTGTGCTATAGAAACGAACATAAATAGCCGTCTCAATGACTTCGGAACAAGTGCTTCTAAGTGGATAAAAGGTTTCCGAGTAGAAAAGGGAGCTGGACGAGCGTGATTTGGATACGAGGGGGAAGACGGCTGATCCACAACAGAAAGACTTCATGAGGCTTCATTGGAAGATGGCATTGATCCTGATACGTTTCAATCCGAGATTCCTGATCCCAATGCAGTTAAAAGATTATTGGAAGAGAACTTGAGTGAAATGAAAGATAAGTTTAAAAAATCTTCTAAAGCCATGGTAGTGAAGTTTGAAGAATCTTCTAGAGCCATGGAAAAGAACTCCAGAAAGTTAGAAGAGAAGTCTGTGGAATCTTCCAGAGCTATGAAGAAAATCAAGGAACAACTGGCGAACAACTACAACTCTTTGAAGGCTCATGTAGCAGAGGAAATCGCAAATCTGGATAAACAACTTGGAGATACTGCAAAGGCTTTGGAAGACGAAATCGACTGAGTAACAAGGCAAGTCGCAGCAATTATGAAACAACCGGAGGTAACTATCGGGAGCCAAGAGACAAGTGCTAATATGGAGGCTGATACCATCAGAGTCCTCATGAAAGTCCCTCAGTTTGATGTCAAGCTGTCATGGAACAATAACCACCGCCAGTTCAAGGCAGCAGCAAGGGAAAACAGATAGACGGGATCTGAGAAATCCCAGGCATTAACTCTGGCACTTCGTGAGGAGGCAACAGGAATCCTGCAGACGCTGAACACCCAAGAGCAGGAGAACGACGATGTTCAAGTCAAGCATTTGGAGCCGCGATATTGACAAACTCACTTGGAGCATGTCTACCTCTCTAAGCTGAAGGACCACTCTCAGAACCAACAAAAGCCTGCAGGAGTTTGAATTGGATGCTGCTCGCCTTGCACGACTGGCTTATCAAGCCACGCCAGATGACGTTATGGAGAGGCTTGCAATTCGGGCCTTTTTGGGTGGACTTCAAGACCAGAAAAAAAAGCAGTCCTAGATACTTCATCGTTCTGACAAAAAGGTAATTGCGCTGGCAAAAGCCCTGGAGTTTGAAGCGGCTAAGCAGTCCGTCAAGCTTCCTGCGCGCGTACAAAGGATGAAGGAACAAGATCTCGCGGAGGAAGACTCTATCGACGCAAATGTGAGGAGAGTCGTTAAGAAGTTCGAGACATCTGAATGAGGGGATCTGCGATGCTGGAATTGTGGAGAGCCTGGCCTTGTTCATAGCCAATGTAGCAGAGAGACGCGTGCACATGCTTTGGCGTCGAAGGTCGATGCGGAGGGGCAATAATCGACCTGTTACCAGGAATTGCTTGTGGAAAGAGCCTGGAAGAAAAAGACTTGAAGATCATGAAGACAAGAACGACTGCGCAGCACCCTCAATAGGATGGCATGGTGGAGCGAATGAACAGACACTTGGCCAGAGTTGTCTCTGTTCAAAGAGACTGGGACGAACACTTTCACTCACAATCATCATGGGTCGTGAGCTTTGACTGCCTTGTGATTCAAAGTTTGGCTGTTCACCTGGTGAAGATGTCGCCGGGGAAGATAACGCAAGTGATCTTCGAAGAGAGATGGACGATATTCATGGACGCGACCGTTTGAACATCCAAAGCGCCAGCGACAGGATGAAAGAGACCTACGACGTGAATACCGGGGAAGGCGGTTTCCAGGTTGAAGATCTGGTTTGGCTGCACGACCCACAGAGACGACGTTACTTTTCCCCAAAACTGCAAAGTTAGTAGAAGGGCCCGTATTAGATCCTGGAGCGAATCGATGACGTCGTCTACAGGATCATGAGACTACCACGGGAAAAAGCGGGGAAAGTGTATTTTAACCGTTTGGCGCGGTATGCTGGAAACCATGACAAGCAGGAGGCTGAAGTGAGGCTGATCGGGTCACCCAAAAAAAAGATTTCACTTGACACCTTCATGTTCTTTACTGCAATTGAAAAAATGTCCAGAATGGCTTTGTTATGAAAGACAGCTGAATTTGTTCGAAGCACCGGCCAAATACCCGTTAGCTCACTGGGTCACCGAAGACCTCGGTATGAGGAGTGGACTTGCTGCTGCTTTCAAACGGATGTTTGGACGACTGGACCATCTACGACGACAAAGGTTAGAGGTGAGGAAGACACTTGAAATCATTGAAGGGACACGACACCTATTCTACCTTGTAACGAAGAAGCTTGTACATCATCTGACCACCTACAGTGATGTTTGGGGAGCCCTCAGTCATCTTCGAGACTTGATGCAACCACAGGACCTGAATCAGTTGGCAATCGCAAAGATGACCAATGACCAGGGGGACTGGCGAGTGGTGAGAAGTATGCTGGAGGTGATCTTTAAGGGAAGTGGCATTGACATTCTGGTATGCTGCTATCCTTTTTGAAGGACGAACCAGAGGACACTGGACTGCTATTTTCACCGTACATCACAATGCAGGTTTGGGGACAATTGCCATGGAGACATTTCGGGACGAAGTACTCTCAAGAGGGAGCAATGTGACAAAACATGCCCAGCGGTATGAACTTCCAAGGCAGCCGACAGCAGAGACAACGTTCCGACCATTATGTCTCTCTTGAATATGTCGGCTCTTGTCCCGTTTGTCACAAATCAAACCACTGTTTAGATTCTAGAATCAAAAAATATATTCAATTGCCTATATCTGGAATATTGGAGAACTTTCGTCATCTATAGAGGGATCGAGGAGGAAATAAAATCACGCCATTCAGACAAGAGTTCAGTGGTGTTTTAGCGATCGTTGCATTAATTATGAACGATCAGTGTTGAAGAGAACATAAATGATTGACTGTACATAAATGATTGTCAGTAAAAAAATTAGTCAAAGTTGGACACCTGTTTCCTATTGCGAAAAATTATCACAATATGCATGAAAAATCTGATATTAAGTCCGTTTTGACCGGGCCTTGATTTGCTTTGAAAATAAGAATATCGATAAATTATACCCAACTTTCTAAGACTATAAACGAATGAACGAATGCAATATGGTGATCTATGAAGATAGGATAGACCCAATCTAGATTTAATACAATTCCATAATAACGACATCATGTGGCTTGTTTCCGTTCCATTAGATTAACAAAGTGGCATTAAAAGTGAACGTACAAACGAGCCGTTTCTAATGACCATTTTAATCGGAGCTGTTTTACAGTCTGAAGACCGCGCCTACAATGCGAGATTAAAACGACCAACCAATGCGTATAAAGGCTAATAACATGCTTTACATTTTGGTTCTCGTTAGCTCTTCCATGGTAATTCTAGTTGAGATACTGTGACCAACCCCACTAGAATCTCGTGAAGTGTTTCATGGTCTGATCTATTTGAACTATAATGCAGTAATCTTGTTAGCTGAAACGTTTTACATGAGTTTTTGTTTACAGGGTAATGTGATATTTTTCTTGGAACAAGAATGGATAATATGTGCGGTCAATATTTTGTGGAACATACAATACATACACTTTTGGGAGCAAATTTATGCTCATTTATACATACTCGCATTCAACAATGTTTGATTATTATTATCATTCTTTATCTATGGAATTAAATTGTCTAGCAACTAGCAACACATTCAACGCAGTGTCTGGCGAAATTGGCAATTTTCACATCAATTCACCTACATTTTGAAGAAAAATTATTTCAAATTTATCAGTTCTTTGAATGTCTATTCAGTATACTTTTCTTGATATTGACTGGGTTATGAAATGATAAGAAGGTCAGACGTACTCACTGTCAATGTGTCAATAAAATATACAAGGTAACTTGTTATTGGAGATTAAAAAATGAATTTTGCAATTAAAGATCTGTACTGAAGTGTACGATATGTTAGCACCTGCCGCATTAAATTTATTATAATGTCCATTCTCCATGTTAAAACAATGTAGACGCAATGTTAACGAGGAAGATTTTATTTTTACTTAATACTATTGATTTGCAAAAACTGCCAAACTAACCAACATCTGCAATGAACTTCAGTTTTTTTCTACCACCTGAAATATAGGAAACAGCTTCTAAGTCTGACGCTGGTAGAGCTACAGCGGAAAGTAATCTTTTGTTATCTGGGAACACTTGACAGACAACGTAGTTCCACAAATAGTATATTTATTTTAATTTCTAGATTCATCAAGATCAAGTTATATAGCGGTACAGGTTGCTTACTGAATAAACAACAGCGTAGATGATGGTAACTTTGTTGAAACGAGTGCGAACTTATACAGTGTTTCCACGGATTGGGTTTCGGTGAGGTATAAATGACAAAAATTTTCCAAGCCTGATATTCTGAAAATCGCTGTTACTTGGGCTAAAACTAAGATGGTTGAGAAAATGAGCGGAATCAATTTATAAACAGAGTGGTTTTGAACTGATCTAGTGAAAATTGTCAAGAATAAAGTACCGTTGATTTGAAAAATATCAGAAACAATTGATAAATCAGAAAAAGCACGTCTAGCTTTACACGAGAAAAAAAGTGGAGCATGTTTTGATGCTTCACCTACAGCTTTTTTAGGTACTCATCTAGATAATTCTAAAGAGACATTGTTTTACGGTTATCCGATGTTAAACGGAAATGTTGGTACAGAACCGTAATAAATGTCTAGAGTTACATCCATGTGAGTAGTGCCCTCCTTATACCGGTTTCGTCCCGAAATTGGACTCGTCAGTAAGGCAGCTGGCACTACTCACACCAATGCAACTCTAGCCACTACCCTAATCTGGGTAAATGTGCAGTGGTTGTTTTTAGACAACCACTGCCATCTATTGGCTCACAAGTCTGTGAACGCGAATAGATGTGAGGTATGTTCGAGCTGTACCTCTCGATCATGGAATAAAGAGACATTAGATAATTCTACTTTTCGAATATATATAGCCCTTCGTACCGGTCAACCAGTGCGCGTGACCCATACCTGCTGCTGCGGCGAATGTTCTACCTAACGAGCGTCATGGCCTTTCTTGCCAAAAAACCGCGGTAGGTGGTCACGTCACAGCTCTCTCGATGACATAATTAAAAGAGCTCAGGTGTCCGCTAAAATCTCCGCAATCTTGGAGTCATCAGGAATTTGTAGAACAGATGGAAAGAAAGCAGATGGATTATCCTTGGTTCGTTGGAAGAGAGGCAAAGCTTTGATTTGGGACGCATGTTTATATCGTTATATTGTTAATAAATTATGTAATCATCAAAAAGGTCTATTGATACAAGTTGTTTAGAATCAAAAGCTCAAGCAGACTCTCAATTTTCCGAATAATTAGACTACTTTGATTTTGTAAATATGTTATGAAATTATTAATTAATTTCTACTCTTCTATTGCTCGTAAACACTTTTGTCAGCAGTAAACATTTTATATTGTTATGATAAATTATTTACTCATTTTTGTATTTCAGAATCAGCAATTTTTTCACGATAAAATCTACTGCCTAAATCAAAATGGACTAATTTGTCTGCAGATTGGGAGTATGCCTAAGCTTTTAATTCTATACAACTTTTCTAAATGAAATTTTCTGATATCTTTCAAAACAAAAGTACTTTCCGAAGTCAATTTTCACTAAATCAGTTCCAAACCACCCTGTATATCAACTGATTTTGCTCATTTTCTCAACATCTTAGTTTTTGACCAAACAGGAGCGGTTTCCAGAATATCAGAATCTAACTTGGAAAATGTTTGTCATTTGAAGGTACCTTACCGAAACCCAATTCGTAGTAGATCACAGATCATAACATGCATAATTTGTAATGAACAATTTGCACCATTTCTGGAATATGGGTACAATGTAGTGAAGATTATTGAAGACTGCGCCTGGAGCCGCCTACCGGATACCTACGCGCGTATCACAATGTGATACTCGTGACAATACAGTATTAGTCCGATATTTCACACAATGTCCTTTGATTCGCTTGTTCTTGTTAACTAATCATATTATCATATTGCTTTCTGATACACGTTATTTCGTGGCGTATAACCTACAGATTCTTTTGTTGGAATTCATTGATTGAATGATAAGAGTAAATAATGAGAAAAGAAAAAACCACATCTCATTTTATTTATCAAATAAAAAGATTCTGCTCACTAAGCGGACTGAAAACAAACACTTGCGATGCGACGCCACCAGAGTATCAAATAGAGTAATGGTATGTACTTTTTCTTGTTCTATCAGTTGTTCAGTTATCGAATGCCAGTGTGAAAGTGTTAAAGTTGATATTTTTCAGCATCATATCACTCATTGTTATTGAGAGTCTATCCTAAGTACGACGGGACGAATTCGACCTTCACCTCACGCTCCAAAAACGCAAAAACAAGTCATTTGGCAAAGTAACCTCAAAGACAAGTTGACTTTGTTTTCAAAAATGTTTTTCTCGTTGATATTTTGCTTTCATATTTTGAAGCGATAATATACAATGCTCCAAATAATCAACGCACCACCTCTCATTTTCAAGAAACCTCTGATCCTGCATCACTGATCAAAGAAGTGATGGTACATTTGAATGAGTAATTTTTGCCAAGTTTGAGATTTTTGAACAAGACCATCCTTTGTTTAATTATTGAGGAATTTTTAGGAAGTACATAATGTTTGCTCCTCCTTTGAATGGTACTATCCATTTTCATCAAAAACTACATAAAAAAAGTTTTGAAAGGGTCCATTTTTCAAACTTAAAGAAAAAGCACTAAACAATTTAAAAAAAAACGCCAGTACACCTAAACTGCCAAATCAATGATTGAAGTTCCTGAATGTATCATCTTTAATCACTAATGCAGGTGGTGCGTTTATTTTTCGAAGCAGTGTAGTTATTGTCAGGTGTATAATTATTCCCAACAGAATCATAGATATTGAAAAATGAATAAAAACTTGTGCAAAATTACCCGACTTTAAGAAAATAATATTCTGTGAAACTTCGGGCAAGTCACGTTTTGCCACCAGGGGCGTTTTTCCGTGATTATTTCTTGAATTTTCAAAAAGCGACGAAGATAAAACTTGGGACTGTCCGCATGGAGAGGCTATTGTTTTGCTAAGCCATAGACCAAATGAACATGCCATAAGAATATATATATCTCATATCATATAGAGCGGTAATCCATTCCGCAAAAAGATAAATAATTTAGAAAAAACAAAAATGACCACTATCTCAAGAGCCTGTAGTTTTGGATAAAACATTCATTATTGGCGAGCATAAGGAAGAAGCTGGCCAGATGAATCATTAAAAACAGTAATAAAAATTCTACCGAAGTTGCTGGATATTTAATTCTACATGCAGGCTTTGAAATTGACTTCATAGAAATTGCTGCCCTCATTTTGAAGTCAGGTGATGAATCGGGCGATCATAAATCAATGAACACTAAGATCAAAAAGCTGATCAACCACGTTAAAAATATTCATTGCTTTAGATAGTATGTGAATAATTATTAAGAGTTTGATTGATTGTTTAACTTTTGGGAATAACTGGAATTAAAAAAAAACATATCTGAATTATAATATTATCGCGTGGAGCATGAGAATTTATCCAAAAAAGGTAGGTTCATTTTATCATAAGTCTGAGGTTTTCAGAGTACCTTCTTTCCAACCAATGCAATACTATAACAAGGATAATGATAGTTCTTTGTTTGAAAGAAATCTTCTCCTTCCCATGAGCTAATTGTGCATCCTCGTCGTCCGTCCTCCTCCAGGTATGACGAGAGTGATGATTTAGAACAGCACAATACCCGATAGTGCCGTAGACGCTTGATGATGACTTATCTCGTCTGACTCAGACACTACGTCCTCACCCAGATACCACGTACAGCCTTGCAATCTGACAAAGAAGATTGGTTAGCACACATTTTTAAACCTGAACATGAATATTATGTTGCCAAGTCGAAGAAAAGTCTTATAGAGTGGCTAAGAAAAAGATCCATTTTCCAGCCCTTGTAATTAAAAAAAATGTATGGAAGAGATGCAGATTGTTTGGTCATTATGTCACACCGCACCTACAGGGTACATCGTGAGATATAAGAAACCGTAAAATAAGAAACAACTACATTAGGACTAAAAAAATCATTTTATTGTTTTTAGACAAATTTCAGTCGGTCTTCTAGAAACCATATGAGAAGGGTGTTTGAAAAATACTTGTACGACGTTCGCTGATATAACCTTGTCGACAAAATAGAGCGACAAGCTTCATTTATTCAAAATTGCTCTGTTTAGTGCCAATTGAACTTTTGGTCTCAGTCAGCATAACATGAAGTTTTCTGTTGGCATAGTGACTGGCTTAACTGGAAGAGTAAGAGAAGTGATGTCATAATTTGTAAATAGATGGACGATTTTTTATATCATCGACTTTATCATAATTTTATTCTTCCCAATCCAGTCGGAGGGGCGTATCTTAAAAAATAAGGTTCTTGAGATGAGCCCGTCAAACGTCTAAATTTTAGGTCTATTATGCTATGGCAAACCTATCTGCGTATCTCGAACTCTGCACATCAAGAAAAGAGGTATTGGCGTAACTCAAAATTTCGACGAACAGGTGGATCTCAACTCACGGTTGTGTTTCCTGTTTAATTCTGAGAGAAAATCAAAAATATTTTTGGATAATCTTGTATTTCCTTTTGATGTAGAATCAAAGTTAATTGGTCTAACTCCAGTGCTGTCCGTTTGAAAGTTTTTGGTTTATATAAATAGATTATGCTTGCTACTCCTCTTCTGACGATAAAACGTCCAAGATCTATTACACATTTTTCTGTTAGACTTCCCACTAATTCCTGGTGTACCGACCTCATTACGGCACAAGTGGAAAGCGTGATGTACACTTTCGCTTTTTGATTGCTCTCAATTATATACAGTGGGTCATCAAAATCTATTCCGGTATTATGTCGCTATTCTGTCTCTGGGTAATGGAACGAAGGGCTGCATTCATAATTTTCTCTACCATTTTTTTCATCCAACACAACATCTTACGAAAATATCCTTTATTCTTAGTCACTCCTGAAGTATCCTGTATAGAATGCATTCCACTATGTTTCATTTGTTCATGTGCGTTCGAAATCAATAATTTATTGGCTAACTTCTGGGTATAATCCTAGGATGTCATTAGTTATAATTCGAACAGGATTATTGTAAACTTTGTTTGGTAAAGGTCTCAGGGTCTGTTTGTTCATGAAAATCCTGTACAAATTTTGATTGCCATTATAAAAGTCTCGGTCGAGTACCAGAAATGCACCGCACATTTTTTACAGTAACCTCGTAGCGTTCCGAAGATAGCAGTGGTGGTATCACTTAAAACGGACACCCTGTATAGATTAATACTGAGGGATTCTTCAGAAAGGCTCAGCCTTGGCCAGCTACCCCCTTAACAAGGCCCTGGGGTTTTTGTATACATTGGGGCTTATGCTATAGCCCAGACGTTAACTTATCCCTTTCACGATGGTCACGCTGTTAGCAAATGGAACATTTCCATCAGTAAACAATCGTTTTCGTTAACTTGAAGTAAATGTTACAGCATGCCCCCTATTGACGCACTATTTTTTTTGTATGGTTATTTTTGAATTTGCTCAACTGAGAAACTTCCCAGGGACTGTCTTCCATATGGGACGTGACAATTCATACACTTCGAAGCTAATGCTGGACTTGTTTATCAAGTTGATACGGGGCTAAGAATTCATAGTCTTGACGTTATATCTTAGGAAATGCTTGGAGTAGGAGTGTATTAACATTTTTTTTGAAAAGTTCTAATGTTAGCTCGTCAAACGTCCCCCCATCAACTCAGTGCCCATGATGTAGGTGATCAGGTTGCCAAAAAATACTAATGAAGGATTACAATTATCTATTCATAATCATGTCCAAATTCATCATGAGGTACACTCTATTCACAACTAAAAGTCACCAATGTAAACAGACATGACGTGATCAATGAAAGGGAATCTATTGAGAGGTCACGTGGGATAAACCAACATATGTGATCAGTTCAATCGTTACCCTATGTCTAATACCGTGTAGTTTGTTCACTTCTGGTGACTTTTGGTTGTGAATATAGTTGAATAGTTTTTACCCTCGGTGATGATGAGCCAGTCAGGCAGTCAATCAATTGGGAAATGTTATTTCATAAGTAGAGATTACTTCCAAGAATATTATATTATATTGATAAAGACAGTACCTTTCTTCCTGGCAAATCATCTGCAGAAGATTCCTATATCGTCTTTCTTTTTGTGCATTAACTAACCCAAACGAATGTCATAACTTCATCGGTTTTGAAATTTCAATATCAGTAACAAAGAAACGTTTTGACTTTCTCCGTCCTGCACACCCTCACCGAAAACTAAATAATGGTTGGTTCTTTCCGAAGAGGGTGGAACAACTAATTCTCATTATACAATAATTTGGAATGACGTTTTGGATATTTTTATTTTGTGATGTTATCTGCCATCCGACACTGCCAATAAAATGAATCACGCTTCACCAAGAACAAGGTTAAAATGATATGTTTAATCCGCTTGAAAGCATAATATCTTTCAAATTAGCACATAAGTGACTTGAGTCACTTATGTGCTAATCCAATAACTACAGTAGGGTTGATAAACTTTAAATTCAGTTACGGCCGTCTACCACCAACAAAAACGGAGAAGTGCTGAGGAAGGGGAAAATTATGGCTAAGTGGAAACGTCAGACCGACTAATTTGATTATTTTAATTGGATTTATTCCCCATTAAAGCAAAGAGAGTGGCGTGGTTGAGACTTGTTGTTTTGGTTATTGTTTGTGTCTAAAACTTTGAGCGCCACTTGATTGCCCTGAATTAGCGAGAGGAGTGGCTAGAGACTGAAACATTTAAGATAATTAGAATATTCAGTTCTACACATATATTCACAAACCATCCTTGAATTTACTTTACAGAATTGAGATTAATTATCTTCTCTGCGAAGTGAAGTTTGCTCACACACAATGACAACTTTTGGCATTATCATAAATTAGATCAGTTAAACAGTAGTACATTCATGTTAGCATAATTAGAAAAAAAAATCACCAAGTGTTGATATATTGAGATTTCGTACACCAAAAGAAGACTTCTCAAAATCAGAAAAGTTCCTGAGATAGAACTTCACCCCCAACTCATTTCTGGAGTGATAGGAAATTATCCAAATAACACATTTGCATTTGAAAATTTCGGAAAAACCGCAAAAACTTTGAGTTTTACAATCCATGTTGTGTGGTCGGCTAAAGTAGATAAAATCGACGTTGAGTAAATGCACTAGAAAAAGCAGATTTTTTTTTGAAACGAGCTTGAGAACAATCAAATCGGTCGAGTAATTTCGAAGTTATAGGATATTTAGTGACATCAAGTTTGTCGGCTTGTAGCTGTCTCATTTGACAACTTAGGGAAAAGTGTCAGGGGGCAATTTTGAAGAGAATATCGTCTAAAATCTGTTTACATATTCTTTATGGATAGTTCAAGGGGTAAAATTTTGAAAATGTTTGATTTTCTGTTTTCACAGTAGGTACCGTTACGCCCCCTTGTGGCGATCCTAGAAGCTTTAAATATATTTCCAGCATTTTTTCTTGGGCACATCACTATACAGATTTTTTTTCCTGAGTCTCTATGATGAATAGTTCACGAGAACTGGCACCTTGTCGCTGAAAATGAATCACCCTGTACATGTTACATGGAAGAAGTTGGTACACTTCAGAAGCATCTGGTCCAGTAAAATTGGTATTTGAGAAGCTATGCGATCCATGTTTTCACTATATTTGGAATCGAGTCATATTCAGCATTAGTTGCGTGTTTCGCGAATTTTGACGAGACTTTGCATTGCATCTAATTATGTATACTGATGTACAAGAAGCAATCTTGTGCCTTGTTGAGTGATGTAAGATATGAAATTGCTCCTGGGTTGCGGACAACATTTAAAAATTCCACGGCACCTTTTCAAGAAACCCATTGTTTAGTTCATGCAAAAGAACACTGTGTATGTTGGTCAATTGAAACGGCGTTTTCCAATGCTTCACTTTATTTTTCGTCTGGAAACTGAAAACATTCCAAAACCTAACCTTGGTGCTTTGGAGTACCTGAGGCTTCGATTACTAATGTCAACTAAATGATAATTGTGTACTAATTTATCGGGCAGTAATATAAATACTATTCAAAATAGAAAATGACCTCTCTTGAATAATTACAATCCATTTATAGAGAAGACGTATACTTATTACTGTCCATCCAACCAATTTCGACAAATTGAAATTAACAAAAATACCAAATATGTCCCAAGGTATTACGAAAGTCTTAGCTTTACCCTTGAGGTATAGCTTTAGTGGAGAATTTGATTTGAGCAAAATGACAGATCATACAAATTATGAAAATAGCTTTTTTCCGCAGCTCACAATAAATGTACGGGAGTCGATCCTGAAAACATTTAACCTAATCCGTTCATTCGTTTCAAAGTTAAAACCTATTGAAAATGTGCACAAAAATCACTGTTTTCTTGAGTTTGACGAGCAGTTTATATAATCTGCTAAGAACTCTTGATAAATATGTGGTGTTTGTGTTCGTTGTCCACATATTTGCATAAAAAGGTAGAACAACCAATATACAGACATAAATGATATTTGCGATAGTTACATTCATCAGAAATATAGCATGGGATGAAGACTTTGATTGATCATGCATTTTATATTATTCTCCAACGTCCCTATTTTCTATATAATTCAGGCTGATTTGCACATGAGCCTTTATACAAAAAGGATGATTCTGTTAATGTAACGAATTCCATCAAAAAATCTCCAAACTCGATCTTTTTATCCGACATCCATCAAAACGCAAACGTGCAGCTAATATTACAAACCACAAATTTCATTATCTCTTCTTTGAGGATTATTTCCGTATCTCGGAAGTATCTCTTCTGAAAGCGCCGCAGAAATTCTCACGAACACGAGTATATTTCCCTTCGCGAGGAAAAATTGTTCTGCCTTTCAAAGCGAAGATGGAATTTCGCTTTCTGGAGTAGCTAGTTGGAGTGATAATCAATCTTGTTCTTAACATCGGGAAATATGGTGTTTCATTCAGTTTTGTCGCTAAGAGAGCTCTCGAGTCATTCTGTATGGTGACTCATTCATTAATTCACTTTTTTGTATAGTCAATCGGGTTCCCAAGTGAATTGAGTTCATGATAAAATAGCTGCTCCGGTATTTTCTCGTTTTTCTGTTCTGTTTGTTAAGATGAGGAAAATTGTTGCATATTCTATATTGTTGTGAAGAAAAACTTTTAGCTTTTCTTGGACAATTTATTAAGAATCGATATCACAAGGCCAACGTCCGTTGTTCTGATATCCCATTTTTGACATATTGTTTTTGTTGAGTCTCTAGTTCGTGAAAATAATCTGCCTACTGGTTCTGTTTTATAAGAAGCTATTTTTTTGTTCGTTGTATTCTGGGGCTCGATCCTCGAGTTAGGGAACAATGCTCCATGGGATCAAAGTAGGTGTAGTATGTATGCCTATTCTTTAAAGTTAGATCCAAAATGTTCTCTTGAGTTTTGATAGAGGTCTGTTCTATTGACCTGAGTCAATAGAACTATGCCCTTGATCTCATTTCGAAGTGGAACTGTGAAATTTTCGCTTGACAAACGAGAATCATATGCTACAGTCCACATTGAATTTGGCGTGAGCGTGGCTTTGTACACAAATACAATGTAGATGGTAGCATACCATGTTTTCTGTTTGGCAAGCGGAAATTTGTACGTTCCACGGAAATTAATGCGTTCCACTTAACGTGCAACCTCCCACGTTATAAGAATAGTGAAATTCTGGGAAAGGGAGGAATGGAGAAAATCATGCGATAGGAACTCGTCCGGTCTCTTAGACGAGAAAGCGTTGTTCCCTGACTCGAGGATTTTGCCCCAGGGCATGGACTCTGTAAGAAAATAGCGGAAAAGATTCTCTTCGCCTAAACATCGTTCGAAACTTGGATCCAAAATTCGCGCGAGCAATACCTGGGCCCGTATTATTCACTCCATCTGAATCGAGTGACGACCAATGTTTACACGAAGCGAAAAGAATATCTATCGCTGTTTTCTGACAGAGTCCCAGCTCAGTTGTCTTAAAAGAGGCTCGGAAAGGTGGCAAATATATGGAATTTTGAGATATCTAGATGGTTTTATAGTGACCTATTCTGTCTTATGGGTTTCGTTGGAGATTGAGGATGGTCATTGTTTCAATGCTCTGTTTATCACGCCCTTAGGATAGTTATTGGCCCCCAGAGTCATGCGAGTGAAGCGAGGTTCTTGGACCAAAATTTTCTGTTTGAAATTTTGTAAATCTTATTCGTCATCTGCTTGATTATATTTATTTTTTGATAAATGAGGTGGCAGGAACTGTAGTTCAATAGCCTGTTGGAGCTGGTTGGTTTCTTGTCGAAATCTATGATTATGTCTTGATTGTCATCTATCAGTAATAAGTCTAAAAATGGTGGTTGGTTGTCTTTTTCGATCTCTACAGTGAACTTCAAACGTTCGTTAATGCTCTTGATTATTCCTGAAGTTTCCTGCACCGCTGTTGAAGAATCATCGACATACAGGAAAAAAAAGGGAACATTGAATGGACAATTTGCAAACATTTCCAAATGACTCGGAATTTTTATACGTATTCTAGACAATATTAGAAAGCATCAGCGATTTTTTTTCCAAAATACCCAAAAATATACTAAATAAATAAAAAAAGAAAACGCGGATTTCACTGTATGATCAAGAACGAGAAGGAGCCATATTACCGTTCCGAGAAAGAGAGAGTTATCTCAGTTGATACGATATAGATAAATGTATTCTGTGACGTAGTGGATGTTGATTGGCGCTCTTTAATCGGTGATTACTACAATAATAGAGGTCGTAGGTAGATTTTGCAAACATCAATGGAATCAGTACTCACTAATCCTTATATTTTTCATATTGCCAAGAAATGTGCAAATTGTCCATTCTATTTGGTCCATTGTCTTGCGTTTCATATAATCCATGAATAGGTTAAGTTGCTGAAAAAATTTATCTTTGTAGGAAAAACAGCTACATTCAAAAGTAAAGATGATAATTTCTATGTTCCTAGTGGTCATCTATTTATTATCAGAAGTATAGATTTTGAGTGACATTTCTGTCTGTTAGCTTGTTCGCTACCTCCAACAAGTTTTTGATATTGTACATATTGTTGGTGACAAACTATTTAGAATGGCATGCGTAATAACCGCGACATCTTATAGGCAAGACAATAGATGCATGGGACAAAAGGACGTAGTCATAGGCTTACAATAACAAGACATATAACGCCTATACCTTTAGCACTGACTGTTTTGTGGTTCCAACACAATGATAAAAGAGTCCAGTTTTGTTTTTGTTCACTCACCGGTGAAATGACAAAATGTCTGCTTGATTTTACTTTCTGGTCACACACTACAGACTTTTAAGGCATTGTTTTATCAATAAAACACTAAATAGCGCAATTAGGAATAAAAAATAGTTCACAGAGCTAGGTTTTATCCTGGGAAATTGAGGAAAAAACTCACTTATAACTTCCTAACCCCACAATAAACAATAGCGGGTGAAAAACTAGCTGGCCCTAACTTCAAGGTTAGATGTTGCCAAGTTTCATCACAAAACGTGAACCTCAAAACAAATTTACACTGCAAAAATGTTTTTTTGATGACACAAATCACTTTGTAACGAAAAAGTGAAGATAAATGGAATAATGGTTGTTTGGGATTGTTGATTATTAATTTGGAAGATTAGCGATTGAATAAATTTATTCTCCCGAGTATTTTCTTATGAAGCTTTGGAACATTCAGTGCACATGACAACAATGCTGACAAAAGAGTAAATATTCATATGAGGGATGTTGAGGTCACGAATATTTGTTCTGTCACTTGTCTTGTGATATTAAGTCTATGAGACGTAGTGGTGTACCGGGCTTATTAAAATTTGAGAGCCCATATTACATCTTTGGAGAGATACAGTTATAAGACCACAGGCGTTTTGCTTCTTGTTGGTCAAGATACTACACTTGAAGAAATTTCAACGATTCATTTTATATGAGTTACAAAACATTGATCATCTAGTCTTTCAGGTCCTAGTCACACATGTCATGTCATGTTGTTATGACTGTGTATTTTGTTGTTAGATTTGATCAAAAGTCTTGATACATAATATATGTATTGTACAATACTTAGCTTTTGAGAAAGAGGCTGTATATTATGTAACGTTTCTCCATGATGGTTTGATGTTTCCATGTTTTCATGGTTTCATGTTTTTTAGCCCTGATGATGCAACGGACCTGTTGCAAAACATTGGCTTTGTGATATCGATTTTTAATATATTATCCAAGAAAAGCTGAAACTTCTTTTCTCAATTACTGTTACCAATATTGGACGATTCCCCACTGCTATATTATTTTCATTATTTTGTGATTTTATATTAACTTTACGATGTTCTATCAAGATCTGGAAGCATCATACCTAGTACATACAATTTGCGATGACCATCTACTTCTTACTAAATAAATAGATAAATTACCAAATCAGCACTTGTTTTGAGTTGAGAGGGGCCTAAGCTTAGAACATGAAGGTCAAATTGAAATCCAAGAGCTTAATGCTCACTTCTATTTGACAACCTTGTCACGTACTAGATAAGTGACGAAGGGACTGTGAAAAATCATCAATTTTATAAATCTACGGAACGGAATCTTTGCTCCTGCGTAGTTACCGCATTGATGAAAAGGCAAATTAACAACCTAGAACTCGGTCACGTCACACGTTATGGTCAGGAGCTTTTTGTCCCGCGAGAGAGATTCAATATCGGAAAATAAGGTAAATCTCTCGGATACAGGTAGAACATGGGATAACATGATAACAAATTCCTATAATTCTTTCCCCTAGAGGCCCTTCCTTCGGTTTACCAGGGGCAAACCAGGTTCTACATTTTGTTGCTTACATTCTCACTCTGTATGATAAAGACTTGAAAAAAATAAATTTGGATAACTTGAACCTTGAACTATAAAATAGGTACTCGTGTTCATTATCAATGAAATGAACCGTTTTGAAGAAAAAAAACATATTTCTATTGAGAAAATCATCAAAAATAGCCATGATGCAGTCCCAAGTAACAAAATTCCGACTTCCGACTAAATTCAACCACTCCCAACGTTGTCATTGGTTTTTGTTTGCTGCCTTATGCCACCCAAACTTAGAGCAACGTAACCACAAGGTCGCTACAACGTTAGAACTAACCAGTTGCAGAATCTTACTCTTAACAACGTTGGCGGACGTCGGGAGTAGTCAGCACTTGAGACGTTGCCGAAGGTTGCGAATCGCGTGGTCGCCATTACGTATTTGAAAGGTCTGTTTGATGTACTACAGAAGAAACAACGTAGTACAACGTTGTTCGACGTTGTTACTAAATACGTGTATAAGTGTGTATGAACTACAACGTTGTACAACGTTTTAACAAGCGACTTGGAGCAACCATGAAGATATTGACCAACTGCAACGTTGGACAACGTCTACCGAGCGACTCCAAAGTAACATCAGCAGAGATATAACCTCAAAATAAGTATATTTAGTGAATATTATTTATCGACGTAATAAAAGCATTGCTAAAATCAAAATGTACAGAAACAAACATTATAAATATTCAACCACATTTTACCGGAAACGTAAGAACATGTTACAAGGAAACCAGTGCAAAGGAAAGGGGATCAAAATGGAAAATAAGTGTAGTGAGGGACACGATGAAGAAACTACTAAAGTTCAAGACTCGGTTCAAGATGTACCCATTTCATTTCAAATCAGAAATAGCCCTACTCCTGCTTCCAAGACAAATGCCGATGAACCGAATAATGCGGACTTCCGGGACTTCCCCACAAATGAACATTCGACTGATGAAGTTCATCCAGATGAACACAACACAACTATTATATTTGATTTTATAGGGCACCAAGTCACCATGCAAGCACAAGACAAACTTTACTTTGGCCGTTGGCGTTTGGAGTTTGGCGGCATTCAGAAATGACAATAATGACATAAATACGGTTAGGACGAATAGCTGTCATAAAAAAAAATGCCTATATTACATTCAATTCCAGTTTGAAGTGAAAGTGACAGATTTCCGATTGCCAAACGGGAATCATATGCTACAATCCACATTGTATTTGATGTAAGCGTGACTTTGAACACAAATTCGATGTAGATGGTACCATATGATATCCAGTTTGCAAGCAAAAATCTGTCACTTCCACTTCGAAATTAAATTGAATGTCAACTTTTCAAAACAGAAATAACTGGTTGCAGAGTATCTCCGGGCAGGGACAAGTGAGTCAGATCAATCTGTGCGGAGAATCAATGTTTTTTATAAGATTCTTGTTATCAAGACTGTATGAACCAAAATTTAAGCAAAAAACTGGCATTTAAACGTAGTAGATTTTAAATAAGTGAAACCACGACTATTTCATTACAGTAATCGGATTTTTAACCATAACAAAAAAAAACGATCAAGGACGTTTACGAGGATTAGTTCATGTATATGTCGCATATGTCACATGGCGCTGTACGTGGTCCAATTTAGTCGGGATTAGTGTACTTTTTGGAACCAAAGGTCGCTTATAGTCAATTGATAGTAAGGCCCTTTACACTTCTTTGGGATTTTAAAGGTTGGCGTCGACGACTACGCCATTTCCGCCATTGTAATGTGTCATGTGTTGTGGATAGATTCAATAAATGTCAGAGAAAATAGAGAATCTTCACTGTTTCATCAAAGCGAATACTTTTTGTGATATCGTCATGTAATATTCTTGATATTTTTCACTCTTTTTCAAAGCAAATTTTCAAGAAAACATTTAGGGTAACCAATTCAAACTATAATTTTGGAATGAAAATTTAAAAATAAATGGAGGACTCTGCATTATTTCGAAGTATCGAGGTCATATTTAACAATAAACCAAAGTGCGTTTATGGTTTTCAGTTACCAAAATGCCAGTTCCGTCACTTTTATCAACTCTTACTTTCATAATATAGGTAGCCATATTTCTAGAAATTCAACCTGTCATTTTCTCATACGTCGTTCGAAACAGAACAATATTGGTTTCCTTTTCGTAGAAAATAGTTGCGGTTGCCAACGATCACCTTAACCTAAGATTTATATCCGTCTAAAGCATTGCGAGTAAGTTGCGATAAACATCTATTGGTACACGTTGTGCGACGTCGCCATCTGGGCAACTTCGGCAACCTTGGCGACGTCGTAGCAACCCAAAAATGATCCACCATTTTGGTGAAAATATAGGTCGCTAGGACTACGGCACAACGTCGCTTGGCAACGTTGGGTCGCGTTTGGCGACGTCGCCATTACGTTTGACAACGTAATTTTGCTACTTGGGGTGGTATCCTCAACGAAAGTTTTTGTAAAAATTTAAACTCCCTAACAAGTTTTCCTTGAAATGTTTGTGAAAATTGACCTGACAAGAAAATGTAAAATTCAAGGAAAACATAGGTTCACATCTTTTGAAATAATTTCGTTGAGGACATCACTTCATCCTGGCTTTTTTAGATTTTTTTTTCAATAAAGATAAATACAGTACAGAACCAAACATTCCGTTTGACATTGTATAGACGTATAATATGGAGATCCTCTGTCTTGCTTCTACACTTTTCCAGACTATTGCCCTGTAATATTGAAGCACGAATCAGAGACTATACGGGTATCGCGTGGCACACAAATCGTTGCTTGTGAATCAAAAAGTTTGGCTTCATTAAAATCCGTTCCACAAGATATGTCGATATATGGGCTTGTGAGGTCTTCAACTCTATCCTACCCTTATTGCGCACTAGGGACGTAGCACTCAGACTGGGGAAACTCGTACTACTTCACAACATCTCTATTTTCTTCAAATACCAACAATTACAGCCGTGGGATGAGCATGGGCCGCTGGCTCGAGAGGAAGAATAGGAATTCTTGCCAAGCTAGAAGACTGACACTACTACTTTTTCCTACAGCCGTGCGGACAAATTTTTCCGCATGACATTTCCGGATATGTCAAAATTAACAATATCATAAGCAAATAGCAACCAGGTTTCCAGGTAACTATGGTCGCTTAGTTACACATTTCGACATTCATTATTATTTATTTGTCATTAGTTGCATCAGAAACTTTTAAATTACGAATTATATCCTTATTTCCGCACGTCTGTAGAAAAACTATTGTACCTAACACTTGCGGAAAATGTTTTTCCGCCCTCGGCTGCTTCACCGAACTCCGCTACGCGTCGGTCGGTGAACGACAGACTCGTGCGGAAAAACTAATTTTCCGCACTTGTTAGGTAAATAGCTATTCCCTCTCCCGAACCATCGTTCCGTGGCCGAATTGATATCCAAAAACTGTTGGGTCAGCATTGTAGGTCATGCGTTATGATATCATAGTAACATAAATGAGTGAATTTATTCAGCGTACTTTCCACGCCATTATTACGATGACAATATTTTCATGAGGTTGGTGCTGTTGCATGAAAGTTTGAACGATGTGTGCGGTTGATGGTGTACATTATTATGATAAGAATATACGCACGTGATTTTGAGGAGTGTGTCTGGTGTGTTGTGCTATGATAGAACAGCCGTGAACCTCTTTTCCTCTATAGTTGACAGTGATTTTTCTTGAAAGCAGTTTTTATCCATTTTACAAAAGCCGGCGCACTGATGTTTACGCAAATTTGCATGCACAAATCCGTTTGTGCAAGTCGCATGAGCGTCCCAACCTCCCCATAAAAAAGATAACATTATATTACCAGTACCAATCGAATCATCAAAAGGCTTGTTTGGACGCTCATAGAAATGTACCAATATCATTCTAAGATATGAGAGATACGAGAACAGATTAAATTCAAGCAAGCAAGTCAATTGATTTGTGCGATCTCCATGCACACGTTTACACTCGACGATTGACTTGCACAAATTAGCTTGCACTAGCCAACCTGTGAAAATTCCTTAGGCGTCTAAACCAGCCTTTAGACATTTTAAAGACTAAATGGTCGCAGATAGAAATTGTTGACATGAGTTTGTGAACAAGACTGTCACTATTGATGATGACATTGTTATCGATACTTGCCAATAAAAGTCACTGGAATAATAATTTGGCTCTATTCAAATGTGTCGTTAACAAAAAGCTGTGAAGCTGATTGAAGGCCGGGATAAATTTGAATCTGAAGTATTGGTGAGAAATCTTGGTGGATGCAGGATGGTTTTTGATATTAGCTTGAGATCTCATTTGGCACTCACACTTCTATCATAACAGTCCATATCATGAATGAACGTTTTTTCATTAACTTTATTTCTATCATGAACGGCGCTACAATAATTTCGCTTAGCACTTAGACATCAGACTTCCACCGGCTTCACGTATTTATTATTAGTAGTATTTGCGTGCTTTTGAGTAGTTTGGAACAGATTCAGACATGAGCGTGACTTCTATTTATAGGCATATTTTTTCCCAAAAATATTTTCTATGTGAGCTGGCCAACAATTATTTCTTAATGCCGTAGCCAACAAATAATGCGGTATAATAAGTCTATTAAAAAGAGATTTATTAACGAATATGTAGTATAGGGAGAGTTTTCCATGACTTCCCACTTTTCTTTTAATATACATAATACAGGACTTATACATTATGGTTGATAGTATTTTTGACTTTTGGAAAGTAAAATTTCAATCGTTATCTGCATACTGAAGCGAATAAGAAAAAGCCTGATTGAGAACAATCCAGTACGAGAAATACTCTCATAATTGAATCAATGCATTCAAGTTGCACTTGGACACATTGAAAGGTTCTGCGAGCAGACGCGGACACGCGCACAGTTTGCATTACACAGTTGTTTCTTACCAGGGTTTATTTTAAGTAGGGGTTTAGCTCTATATAGAACGCAAGACAATGGAAACAATATTAAAATAAAATAATTTCCGAAAATTTTTCGTTTCCAAAAGCCAGAAGCTTTAAAAAAAAAATGCTTTTTCGTAATAACTTTTCTACCCCTCCAGATATTTCCACAAAATTTGGTACACTTCTTTTGACCATCAAATTACATTTTTTGGTGCAAAAGTTGAAAAAAACTCACCAATGGCGTTCGAAAAAAATTTGTACTGATTTTTTTTTCAGAAAAAAATAGTACGTCACTGCTTTTTCTAAAAATCAATATCATTTTGGAAATACTCATTTACTTTGGAGTTAATTTGATCTCCTGATATTTTTTCGTACGACGTTCGTTGAAAGAAATGAAAACCATTTTGATGCATGGCAAAATATGTATTATGGTGCATACATTTTTCATTTAATTATTTTTGGGTTTTCGAAAAAATGTTATTTGTGTTGTGCTGTTCTCCTTTGAAGATGTACTTTCTCCGTTGAACTATCCACTTCCCATTAATCAAATCGCCAGTTTCAGGGTTGAGGATCAAGATGTTTTGACAAAAAAATAGTTTTAGCACAGATCATGCGCAAACTCTTTTTATGTTCTGGCAGAGTAATGAATATTACAATTCCTAATTCAGAATAGAAGGCTCTGAATATACCATTTCTATGGTGATGACATACAATTGACATAATCTTGTAGCATGATCGGAAACAAACAAATAATTATTTGAAACGCGACATAGCCGCTTGCCTTGAAATGTCCTGATTTCAAGAAAATCAAAAAAACTCTTTAAATTCGGGACTCAACTGACTGACTGAACCGACACACTGATCTTAACTACCGAACGCTTGTATTCACCGTCCTTTATTTTAACGGTTACCACTCGAATTTTATTGTCTTGAGCAGGATGAACGGCAATTATTCTTCCTAGCTTTCAAAGCATAGGGAAAAAATTGTCCTGGTCAAGAACAACACCATGTCCGACCTAGAACACATCGGAATCAGCTTGCCATTTGCACCGTTCTTGCAATGTGTTCAAATAGTCTCTATGCCACTTTGTCCAAAACTGCTCCAACAAGTACCGCAAATGTTTGTACTTGCAACGTAGAGTCTGTCTTACATCAGTGACTGGATTCTCAGGAAACGCCAACAGGTATCCGCCAATCAAAAAATGTCCTGGTGTCAAAACCATCAAATCTTCGGGATCCTCACTCAGGGAAACCAAAGGTCGCGAATTGACTATGGACTCGATTTGAATTAATAGGGAATAGAAACCTTCAAAACTCAACAAACTCACCCTGGCAAGTGTGCTCTAAATGAAATTTTATAGGCGTACTGCAGATTTCCATAGTCCTCCCACATGTGGAGACTTTGGCGGTATAAAGCACCAAACAACGCGGTTTTCAGTAATTTTGAAAATAGTTGGCTTCAATTTTCTTGAAAGTATTTTCCGCACCAATAAAGTTTTTGCTAGCTACGAATCTCTTGAAAGCATCTAAAAAACAACCTGTTGATAAATCCGTTACCAGTTCCACATGTATCGCTTTAGTGGAAAAATAAATGAAAATGCATACCCAAGCTTTCACCGACTTGGTATCACGGTATTTTTTTATCAAGTAGGGTCCAGCATAATGAACACCGCGCACCGAAAATGGACGTGATGCTTGTATTCTTTGAGCTGGTTAATCACCTATCTTTTGAGTAGCCATAGTAGGAGAGACACGAAAACAAGTAACACATTTGTTTAAAATATATCTGAGAGTGTTTCTTCCTTTTAAAGGCCAATACTGTTGTCTAATAATTGATAACAAAGTCTGTAGACCTGCGTGCAAATGCTTAAAATAAAAATGTCCAATTATCAAAAATGTGAAGTGGCCTTCAGATGGTAATATCAGAGGATGTTTGGACTCAAAGGAGATGTTTGCGTTTCTGAGCCTGCCACCAACTCTGATAACACTGTCCTCATCTAAAAAAGGATCTTATCGTATTAACTTGCTGTTCCTAGCAACTTGTTTGCTTTTAAGCAAAGCCCTTATTTCAGCATAAAAATATTGGCTTTGAATTATTTAAATAATAACGGTTGTAGCGTTATCTATTTCCAATGAATTAGGCTTACCTGAAACGAGAGGTTCCGATTTTAGTTTCAAAGCTACATTTTTTTTGTAACGAAGTATATTATAGGAGACTATACGGATGAATTTTCCAAAACTTGAATATCGCTAAACTATTTTGTTTTTTACTATAGTATTTACCATTCAAACGTTTTGTTCAGTTTTCATTTCCGGAACTTCAATATTTGTCAATGGTCTGCTATGTGGCCAAAAATTCTAAGAATTATACCAAAATTGTGAATTTGTATAAAATCTCAACCAATTGGCTGAAAATTATTCAAAAAGTGCCTAATCCCATCCAATTTTCAATAGCCAGAGTCTTTGCATATATATTTCTGCTTTGACTATGACAGGACCCAACAATCCTAGTGGATCGAAGATTTGGCTGATGACCGATAATATACCATGTTTCGTTAAAATGTTTTTCGATTTTGAACCCACAGTGTATTTTAATGTGTCTTTCAAAGAATTCCAAAGTGTTCCCAGAGTTTTATCACTTTGTTTATCTTTAATTATAAATTCAGAATTATTGATCTTCGATTTGTTAGAATTGAATGACTCTTCAATCAATTTTAATTTTTTTTTTGTCATCAGATGACCATTGGCGCAGGTGAAACCCAGCCGTACCCAAAATGTAATTGAGATTTTTCAATAAATTGACTGCAGAATCAATGTCGTCGGCTTCACTTAGCCAATCATCCATATGAAAGTCATGTAAAATGAAATTTGAGACTTGTGGAAATCTGTCTTCATAATCAATAGCTAATTGTTTGAGACACCTTGTCGCTAGAAAAGAAGCAGGCGTTGTACCGTATGTGACTATATTTAATTTGTATACAGACAGCCGATCGCTAGAATCAAACCGTCAAACTATTTGTTGAAATTTAAGATCGTTTTCATGTACATATACACAGCGGTACATCTTCGCAATATCGGCGCTTGATACAATACCTTACATAAGAGACTGCAATAAAATAGAGAATAAAGAATTCTGTATACAGGGCCCGATCTTTAATCAATCGTTTAGCGACATTCCAATATCTCGAAAACGGCTTACTTGAGCAAACTTTGACAAGAGTACCTTATTTACTTGAAATCGTCTGGAGAATTTTTTTTATCCAATAACAGTTGAAAAAAAATAACTGATAAAATAGTTATGGACATTCCAAACCACAAAATGTAAAGTGTAGGGCCCTCTAGCGGCCACAGTAAAACGGACTTCATAATCGAATTTTTCGTACCACAATACCCCCCCGTATGCCAATTTTCAAAGCAATATGTGAAAAAGTGTCCAAAATAATGACAAAATTCAATTGTTAATTTTTAACTTGATCACCCCGTCCCCGTATCTCGGAAATGGTGACATTTCGGTCAGAGGTGAGTTGCGTTAAATCGGCTTATTTTGACCTCAGCAACATGTGCTAGGATTTTATACAGACCTTTTAGAGACACCCTGTATATTCGCGTATAAACTGGGAATATTTCTCTTTTAAGTGAGGAGATTATTTAACAAACTTGCGCTCTAACGCATGAAATCTGTTCACTGCAATGTCAAAAGATGACCCTGAAATGGGAAGATTTCCACGAAATGGTAAGTGGAATGTAAAACCACGAGAATCATAAGATGGAAATGTTTTTTGAAAGTGATCTTCAATCTCCAATTCTTCTGCAGTACACAAGATTTCTTTTTGGCACTCTTCCTGTAACCAAAATTTCTCCATCTGTTTATTCAGCATACTTGCTTTGGCTAAATTACAACGCAAGTATTTTTGAGGAAGTGTAGCACGAAGCTCTAGAAGGAATGATAAAATCTGCAACATCAATATTGATTTGAGCCGTTGTGGTTGTGATTTGATTTTCAGCTACCAGAAATTCCAAATCACTTTGGTAACCAGAATTCAAAGATCTTATTTTAGCCTTGATACATTTTGAGATCTTATTCGAATGGTCGTTAATACCAATTACATCGATATTGATATTTTTAGGCTGAATTTTTATTAAACCAAAAAATTCGCAACTTATAAAGTCTGATTGAGTACCAGCGTCTAATAACAATCTCCAAACCACAGGTTTGTTTTCATTATCAAAGATATGTATAATAGCTGTAGATAAAACTACAAAAGAGTTTCGACTTTATACATTTGATTCAGTTGAAACACTTTGTATATCATCAGAGAATAAAGAATTCTGTATACAGGGCCCGATCTTTAATCAATCGTTTAGCGACATTCCAATATCTCGAAAACGGCTTACTTGAGCAAACTTTGACAAGAGTACCTTATTTACTTGAAATCGTCTGGAGAATTTTTTTTATCCAATAACAGTTGAAAAAAAATAACTGATAAAATAGTTATGGACATTCCAAACCACAAAATGTAAAGTGTAGGGCCCTCTAGCGGCCACAGTAAAACGGACTTCATAATCGAATTTTTCGTACCACAATACCCCCCCGTATGCCAATTTTCAAAGCAATATGTGAAAAAGTGTCCAAAATAATGACAAAATTCAATTGTTAATTTTTAACTTGATCACCCCGTCCCCGTATCTCGGAAATGGTGACATTTCGGTTAGAGGTGAGTTGCGTTAAATCGGCTTATTTTGACCTCAGCAACATGTGCTAGGATTTTATACAGACCTTTTAGAGACACCCTGTATATTCGCGTATAAACTGGGAATATTTCTCTTTTAAGTGAGAAGATTATTTAACAAACTTGCGCTCTAACGCATGAAATCTGTTCACTGCAATGTCAAAAGATGACCCTGAAATGGGAAGATTTCTGCAGTATACAAGATTTCTTTTTGGCACTCTTCCTGTAACCAAAATTTCTCCATCTGTTTATTCAGCATACTTGCTTTGGCTAAATTACAACGCAAGTATTTTTGAGGAAGTGTAGCACGAAGCTCTAGAAGGAATGATAAAATCTGCAACATCAATATTGATTTGAGCCGTTGTGGTTGTGATTTGATTTTCAGCTACCAGAAATTCCAAATCACTTTGGTAACCAGAATTCAAAGATCTTATTTTAGCCTTGATACATTTTGAGATCTTATTCGAATGGTCGTTAATACCAATTACATCGATATTGATATTTTTAGGCTGAATTTTTATTAAACCAAAAAATTCGCAACTTATAAAGTCTGATTGAGTACCAGCGTCTAATAACAATCTCCAAACCACAGGTTTGTTTTCATTATCAAAGATATTATGTATAATAGCTGTAGATAAAACTACAAAAGAGTTTCGACTTTATACATTTGATTCAGTTGAAACACTTTGTATATCAAAGTCGCAAATTTGCGAAGAAGACGCAATCGAAGAATCATTGTTATCAGCTTCCGTGGGTTCACTTGAAAACCGTCATGAGCTCTATTTTCATTATTTGAATTTTGTGGCTGATTATTTCGCGAACTACCCAAGTGTAAAAGACTGTTATGTTTATGTCCGCAAACTCAACAAGGTTCAGCGTGACAATCAGTGCCCGTATGGCTTATGCGTAAGCGATTTGTGCAGGCCTTTAACCTTCTAATATTATTCAATCTATAAGAGACTGATAACCTTTGAAAATTGTTGCAATATTTTATCGAATGATCACCCTTACAAATGATGCAAGTTATGGTGTTAGAGTTGGCAACAACATTTGCCTGATACCTATTAGATGGTAATTTATTCTCAAACCCAAAATTATTCTGATAATTATTCGACTTGATGTCAACGGACCCAAGGACTTGACAATGTTCACGCAAAAATGTGAAAAAAGCTTCTATTGTTGGAGAAATCTCGTCCATGATTTTTATCTCCTACTCTTTCTTAGTATTGCTATCGACTTTACCTAGCAAGAAATAAATCAAAATAGTAGACCATGAATCGACGGGTTCTTTGAAAGATTTTAAAGCTTTGTAATGCTTTGGGGCTTTGTCCAAGAACGATCGTAGCGAACTAGATGAATCTTTGCTCATATGTGGCAACTCAAAAAGCTGTTTCATATGAGTTTTCATAATTAATTTTTTGTTGTCAAATCGTTCTTGTAAAAGTCCCTAGGCAACAGCATAATTTGCCTAGGAAATTTCCAAAGACTCGATAATATGAGCCGCTTTGCCTTTTAATGAAGCTTGTAAATAGTAGTATTTTTGGACGTCTGAAAGAGACGTGTTTTTGTCTATTAATGCTGAAAAAGAATCATTAAAAGATGGTCATTTATCAAAAGCGCCATTGAATTCTGGCAAAACTAAAGGAGGTAACTCAACGTTATTAAGCATAAATGACTGTTGGTACAATTGTGGATTTGGTAATGTGCTCGAGGCTTGAAACGTTTGAGCTTCCTTCGTTCTATACCCATCAACAAGCTCTTTCGCCTTTGACACATCCTCATAGAAGTCATCCTCAAACCTGTTTCTTTCAAGAGATTCCAGCTCTGTCCCATCAATTAGTTCTTATTCGGATTGCACCTCATTGAATTCGTCAATAAGGCTTTGAATCTTTTTGACGCGAGTATCAATTTCAACAATTTTTGTTACATTACTGGTGTGATTTATACATTTTTTTAATCTTGTTAGTTTGCCTTTGATTTGTCCACGGCGGCTTACTAAAAGTGCACCAGTAGTTTGCGCTGTCTCAGCTTCATCTGGATCAAACATAATGAATATCCAACTTAAAATGCCAAAATCGTTATCGAGCGTATATTCTGATCTATAACGTGAACTTGGATTACGTAATGATTGGTTATGCTTGATGTTATACTTCCAAAATCTGATGAACAAGTGATAAGAGACGACAGTGCACCTATACACGGTTTAAAATAAATAAAAATATGCGGAGTACAGGAACCAACGGACATCAGACAAATACCGCGAAATTTGATAGCCTCACAAAGGTGAGTGGTAGAGTGCAAGCCAATAGAGCAGTAAAATGGCACAAAAGATGTGAAATCACTGTCCTTTTATCACGCTAAAACAATTAGTTTAAACTCCCTAAAGGTGGAAATAAACTCCATAAATCAATGACATGGCTTCCATATTGGTTCACGTTTATTATGAAATTGGAAAGGACTCACAGTTGGTTCTGTCGTTCTATGACGTTGGACAACTTATTCATGCTGAATATTGTTGAAATCCTCGTTGAAATCCATCCAATCATTCCCCATTCCATAAACCATCCGGCTCGAAGGACCAAAATGTTTGGTCTTGTGCTGTTCTCCTTTGAAGATGTACTTTCTTCGTTGAACTATCAACTTCCCATAAATCAAATCGCCAGTTTCAGGGTTGAGGAACGGGATGTATTGACAAAAAAGCAGTATTAGTACAGATTATTAGCAGACTCTCTTTACGTTCTGGGAGGCTTATGACCATTACAATTCTCGATTCAGAATAGACGGCTTTGGAAATACCGTTTTTATGGTGATGACATACAATTGACATACAATTGACATAATCTTGTAGCATGATCGGAAACAAACAAATAATTATTTGAAACGCGACATTATTTGGGGAATTTGCTTCTTTTATCAAGTCCTGTCTCATGTTAAAAGGAAAACCCCAAATTCAAATACACCCTGTATACCCTTTCAGCATATCTCAACTTGAATGCATTTTGAATTGTTTGCCATTTCTGTCAGTTCAATAAATATATTCAAAGCGCTTTATAACCCACGTTTATAGCATTGTGTATATTCGAATAACCTGAAAATTCTTCATGTATGACGAATTGAGTCTGCTATATTGACTCAGAATGTTGTCCAACTAATTTTAGTAATGCTGAATAATTTCGGGAAATTGGAGTGCGCATCTCCAAGTGGTTGAACATTTGCACCTCATAAATTATAGAATACTCAGAAACTGTTGGTCTGGAAACAGGGATGTAGCGGTTTGTGCTGTGAATTTATACTGTATGCATCTTGGGAGGGATATGGTCTTAATGCATCTGAAGTCAAGTCGTTAGTGAGAGACTGGATTGACCTAATCTCTAATCATCTTCCCAATGACCCGCCGCTATTCGTCAACCCAAATGATGTCGAGATTCATCCTGATTGTGCGAGTTATGTAATGCTTTCTTGAATACATAAAAAACATTTTTGACCGCAATGAGACTGTTCCGGACAGGACAAGAAAGCTTCTTCTGGAGACTTAGATTAAGTTGTTCAGATTTATGTCATGAATCACTGTCCATCTATCGTTATTGGTCGTTAATGTTGTGTTTCATGTCAATTTTTCTTATTTAGTTAAACGCCACGTTACATATCTTCGATGCACTCAATAAAATATTGCACAGCTTTTGTTTTCATTTGATAATAATCGAATTCTGAAGTGACTTCGCTACTGAAAACAACTATATTGTCACTAAAAAGCCTTTGTTTCTCTTCTACTACCTTCGTTTTATTCGTCTTCAACCTCACACACATCTACTTATAAATACGGGGATCGTATCCAACGCAGAAACGCGTCGGCCAAATCTAATTTTTCAAAGACTTGCTTAAACACGTATTTTGTCACCAGTAGGTAGATTTGAAAAAAAAATTGTTATACCATACCTATAAAATCATCTCCGTATAGCCACGACACCCGGGCTTTGAGCATTGGCAAATCAAATCAAATCAAATCAAAATATGCTTTATTGTCCAAGTCATGAACTTATTAGGCATTCGTGTTAGTCTGGTCTCTTCTTATCTGACCGACGCGGAGGGCTACGTAAAGCGAGCTCTAATATGGCATCAAGACCAGACCACACCTCACTTCTGACAGACACAATACTCACAGAGACACACAGACTTATGAACATCCCCTTACCACCACTTATTATGGAAAACGATTCGAACTCGTTTTCAATATTTATTTGCGCAAAGTGAAAAACTGGTGAGTTACAAAGGACATAACCGTGTCTGACCGAAGGCTTATCTGCTTTTAATTGAAATGCTGGCTACTCGATTTTAAACATGCACATTAGAGACCAGGTCGAATTGGAGGTCGGCACACATGATCTCCAATGAGGACTTGAACAAGGGGGTCCAAATCCTTAATAGGGTGATTACAAGCATTCTCAGGAAGTTAGACGGAAAGGTTGGTATCGAACCGGAATAAACTAGCCTTTCCGTTTAACAACGGAGAATAATGTCTCTTCATCCTCAGGAAAGCGGAGGTCAAATAAGTTCCATGGTGGAACGATACTCTGGAGCGGCTGGAAGATACTCTGGAGGCAAAAATACATTCTTTACTACGATACAGTTGGCCTACTTCCTGCAACACAGTAAACAATGTGACTGAAAAGAACACAACTTTCATCTTCATACCTTACTATGGTGCAGTCAAGTTAGGGTTAGACTGGGTCCGTTTTGGTCAGTTTGGGCTAGCTTTGGTCTGGTGAATATGGATGTCGCGTGAGCAACATCCCAGAACATATTCAAAAATTATCTTTATGTTTTGGCAATATAGATGGGATTTGTGCTCTCTACGCATACCGGACTGCACCATTGTAAGGTATGTAGATGGGAGTTGTGCTCTTTTCAGTTACATTCTTGACTGCGTTTCAGAAAGTAGCCCAACTGTACCGTAGTGAAGAATGTATTCACGCACTCTGGAGCGGCTTGAAAAAAACGCCTGGAGGCCGCACTTCCGAGATCTCAACGGAGGACAGCTCGTATGGGACAATTCCTTTGAATTCCGGAGAAAATTACAACAGAGATAGAGCTGTTGAAAAGAGAGGATAATACATGGATTGATGATAGGGAGGACACATCACACCCACTTCTCTATACGCATTTTTCTGAAGAGAGTACCAATCCTTCACACTCGAACCCTATCCTCATGGCTGACTGGAATTTGGCAAACAAGGTCGTCACCGACAAATCGATTGAGTGGACAAATCCATTGAGTTTAGTCGATGAGGCAGCATGACTTGAAGGTATTTTCCCGGCGATGATGCAGATAGCCAAGTCAATGCTCAAATCTATCTTCCGGGCCAGCAACGCCATGGAACAAGTACCAAATGAGTGGAGAACTGCCAAAGAAGTATTCAACAAAAAGTTGGTGAGAAAGACTTCGAGCTACCAAAGTCCCACAGGCCAAACAGTTTGACATCTCCTCAAATGAAACCATTGGAAAATGTGATTGATGAGTATTCTACAGTAGGGATTCTCTCGAAATCTCCAGTTCACAGTAACCAAACTGCCCAAAAAGGAAAACTTGCTAGAACCAGCCCCCAATGGTCATGAACCAGGAATCAAGTAACCAGTTTACAGTGCAGAGGGGGGGATACCCCAGTACGGGTCAGGAATTAGAGTGGGCCAGCAGGCGTCTCCTGGCTGCTCACAGTCGCCTGTAAGGTATCAATTGTGATGACGACCACGGCTATGGAAACGCATACGATTCTGAAGAAAGACGAGAAAAATATTTTTGCGAAGAGAGGGTCGGTGAAGCACACACTTCCAGGGACCCCAGGTGCACGGATCCCCCAGACGCGGATAATGGAGAAAAAGTTGAGAAACCAAAAGTCAAGATGCTCCTGAACCCAGATAGAAAAACTTCCACTTGGGGGAGGTGCAGAAATTCGAGACCAACTCAAATGCCTAACGCTGAAAAAGACTTTATATGGGGTGAGAATCGCAGGAACATGATAGACAAGGCCACACAAGCCAGAGTGAGCCCCTCCGATACATTGGAAAAAAGGAAAAGAGACGAAGAAGGGGTGCCGGATCAGAGGCAAAAGAAAAGAGTGCATTGACTACTGTGCGCTAAACGAGGCACTCAATATGATCATCGAACTGGGTACATCCCTATCGGAACAAATTTAAATAAAAGGCAAACAATAGTTCTAAACATACCAATTACAGCTCCCTGTCAAGGAAATACCTCGATAATGACTCCAGGGCAGGCCATGGACACTGGCACCTCCTGTGGTAAATGCCTGGAGCTGCAGGACAGGGTCCGGGACCTTGAGACAGGGTTGGAGAAAAAGGAGAAGGAAGCGACACCGCAGATCATGAAAGAACGTAGAATCAATAAGTCAAAGCCAAGCCTGGAAAAGCAAAAAACAGCGACGGACGCAAGTGGTCCAGTGGCACAACCCATAGAACCAGCCCACAATGGTACCCAACCTGAGAAGGAAATACTCTGCGCGAAGTGCAGAGACAAAATCATACCAGACTCTTCACAAAATATCGAGCACACCGCCACCTATGAGGAATTTGAAGCCATCAAGGACAAGACATGGACAGAAGAGGACTTTTCGAGAACCAACATAGTTGTAGGGCATCCGATTCAGTCCAAGAACTCGGTCACAAAAATAGTCCTAGTGGAGTCTGATGACCTGATGAAAATGGGAAGGTCAATCCAGGCTCTCGATCTCCAAAGCTTTTCTGAGTTGGGAGAAATTACACTAGATATCGATACACTCGATATCACAAGTAGACTTGCCTGAAATGCTAGTGAATCTCAAGGGGAAAAAAATATTAAAGTTACGCTGAGGGATGGAAGCCCCAGAACACTGCTCTCGCAGCTCCTACGCATTAGACATGAGGTCATCAACAACAATATTCACTAGATAGCTTTGCACCACCTCCGCTCGCAAAAACTTGACTATCTAAGGAAAATGATGGAGGCAGTCATGACGGAACCTGAAGTTGAGACCTGGATATACACCAGACAGACGTACGTCATGGTGAATACGGGGGAGAGCGGCGACAGAAGGACATCACGGCCTTGCCCGAAGAAATCAGGCATGCGATGGAGAAGGACATGTGTCAAGTGAGCAGAATCTCTACATGGGAAACATTCGGTCCAGCGCCAGAGGCGGCATGGCAAACGGTACTTGAGCAATTATACCCGATTTGGCAAAATTAACAAAAAAAAAAGATCCGTGAAGATTGGAGTATCTCCCTGTAGAGTGGAAAGAAGACATGACATCAAGAAATGTGGATATGTTCTGTAGTTTTGTGACGCATCCATGATTTACAAGATGTTTTTGGGTATTTCGCCACAACCTATCAAATAACAATCAAACTAGTGTTTATACACCCGATCTTTTATATTACCTGAAAAAAGTCTATGAGTAAATAATAAAACAATATCAAACCTTTCGGAAACGGCGGTAGCAGATTCGTTTTCGAGAGTATAAACACACAGTGTATAAACACTAGTTTGATTGTTATTTGATAGGTTGAGGCGAAATACCCAAAAAAAAACATGTAAAACAAGAAATGTGGCAAGTGCTGGTCTTCCGAACACCTTGAAACGGAATGCAGGGAAAAAATCACAAAAACCAGCCTCTGCTATAACTGCGGTCAGCCGGACCACAGCTCCAGGGAATGTGAAAACCCCCCAAAGTACCTGGCTTGTGATGGGGAGAATCATAGGTAGGTAACGGGACAATGTAGACAATTCAGAAAGGTGATGTCGATGGCAAGGCGCGTAGCCCAGGCCGCCTGAAAGTAGAAATATCTAACCTCCTGCAGATAAACTGCAACCACAGTGTCGTGGCGCACGACATGGCCGAGGCCACTGCGGTCAAGAACAGATGCAGCTTGATCTGCATCATCAAACCCAACAAAAAGAAATACAGTAATAAAAGCAACACCATAATGATTCAACAGGGAACGGCAGCAATTCAGAGAAGACGTCAAGGGACAATCCAAGCATATCACAGTAATGGCCCAATCGTTCGTTCAAAGACCACAGCATACAAAGTCTACAGTGTCTACCAGACCTTGGAACAGTCTGCAGCAGACCTTGCCGACCTAAGCCGTGACATCAACCGTAACAGGATCAAGCCTTTGATCATAACGGGCGACTTTAATGCCAAAAACCAAAAATAGGGCGGTAGCAGAACGGATCGCAAAGGGTAGATGATGCTGGAGGGGATTGGGTCTGAATCTTTTGAATACCGGGCAAGCCCCCACACTTGTCAGGACAAAAATTGACTATCCCACGTTGACCTTCCTCTGGTGTGTGACCGAGTCTTGACTTCATCACATAAATGATAGGCATTGGAGAAAGAAACACTGAGTGTCCACAGGTTTTTACTGATTGAGATCCCGGACTAAAACCAAGTAAATCATAGGTGCAAAATGAAAGGCTTGACTAACATTTCCAAACTACTCAAATATTACAGCGAGAAAATGACATACAAAACCCCAGAGAATGAAAAGAAACTTAACAAAAGCACAAGAAAAGCATACCTACGGAGCACCCCGACGGTTACTTGCAATGAACAATACACGCTACCATATTGATGGAACTTAAACATACAACTCAAAAAAAAGTTCTAAAATGCAAAGGACCCACTTATAAGAGCACTACGCTCATCCCAGCAAAAAAAGGAACTTAGATCGAACATCAGACCTTTCTAGTCGTCTTCTCCTTAGAAGACGATAAGATGACAAAGGGTGTGCGCTGATCTGGAGGATCTGACATCTACATGGAGGATGATCAAGGCAGCAGCAAGAAGAATCAAATCAGGCAAGGCGCCAGGCCCAGATGACCCCTCGGGTAACGTGATTAAGGTACTGACGCTCGAATACCCTAACTCCTTTGTAGGAGTTTACAACAGACTAGGACGCCAGCATTGCTCCCTTTCTCTATGGAAGAACGCTAAGCTCGTAATTGCGAAAAAACCAGAAAAAGTGCGGATGAACCCCCAAAGTATAGACCGATATGTCTGCTGGACGACCTCGCTTAGATATGCGAAGGGCTCATGAACAATCAGCTGCTGAAGGAGATAGATAACCAGGGAGGCCTTGGTCCCAATCAATACGGATTCAGAAGGGAAAGATCAACCACCCAGGCCGTGGCCCATTGTCGACAAGACAATACGGAGCGCAGGGGGCTGGAACAAGTTGATCCTGATAGATGTTAATAATGCCTTCAATACGGCGGACTGGGGGATCATAAGACGCAAGCTCAGGGAAAGAGGCATAAATCAAGACCTACGCGTAACAACAGCTATCTGAAGGACCTTCCAAGTGGACAATGAAGCCAGGATGAACGTTGCAGGGAACGACGTCATGGACCTTCCGGTACCGCAAGTTTGCGAGATAGTATGTTACGCCGACGACCTTATATGTATAGTATATGTGTGCAATCTCAAGCCCTCGTTCTGTTCACGAACACGGGAATTTTGTACGGAGAAAAATACGTGGGAGTAGAGAAACAATGGTCAATTTGTAAGAATTTTCTTTATTACTTCCGAGTTATTGGAGCACAGTTGAGCACAGGGAGTTGGAAAATCTCTACTATTGGTAATGAGCAAGTGAGAGATTGCTGAGAGTAGAAATAATTTGAAAACACGGTCTCGTGTCATTATCGTTACTTTACCTAAAATCTGTCGTATTTTCGTTTTGTGTTTCGTGTCTCTTTCGCAGAGAAAGTGAATGTTTTTTTTAAAGAGATAATATCAAAAATGGATAATATAAATCAAATCTTGATTTGGAATAACCTCATGAATAATGATGTGGAGGAAGCTATAGAGGAGGTCAAATAAACACTTCAATCTGACAAATGACGCTTTCGGGTGTTTGACACACGGCTGTTCGGAATTTTTGAATCAAGAGAGATACGTGGGAGTAGAGAAAATTCTCCCAAACTGTATCTCGTTTGGGAGAATTTTCTCTATTACTTTCAAGGATAGGGACACTGCTGGCGGAAGACTCGACGGAATTGAAGAACGTGGCAATCGAAACCTCAGCTAGGGTCTCCAGTTGGAAGCTGGAAAACAGGCTTATGTTGGCCCCGGACAAAACAGTCACCATCCTTTTTCATACAAGACGAATATACAGGGGATCAGTTCCAAGCTTGGAAAGGAAATAATCGGGAAATGTAAGATACTTGGAGATGGAGCTGGATCGAGGCTTGACCATGGCGACGCACGTGGAGGTGGCCTGTGATAAGGCTTCGAAGACCATCAAGACCCTAACAATTATAATGGCAAATACTAAGAGTCCTGGCTACAGAAAGAGGAAGGTGCTTGCGGCTGCGGTACAGTCCGTATGGTGCGCCAGTATGGCTGGGGGCACTGAACAGGGACACGACTTCTCGCCGGAAGGGGTCATTGGACGCATACTTGCGGAACAAGATACCTGGATAAAGAAGACAAACCAATGAAAAATATACCAAAGGACAGAGGAGCTACAGACACATAACACCCAGTCAAGACAACAGGTAGGGAAAGGAAATCATACCGACTACCTTCTGGGGAGATACTCCACTGGGGTGGGTCCAGACATAAGATAGTGTCTGGGCAAGGCACACGGCGAAGTTAAGTGGGTAGGAGGTCTTACCCAAGTCCCACACCCTTGAGTGCCTTGTGCGTCCCAAGGTACCGGGGGCCTGTGCGTCGCAGGAAAAAAGTGCATAGATGCATTCTTGGTCGTATAAAAAAGATGAGTTAGTATTGGTCTACTCTTCGGGATCACCAGGTGAAAGGTTCCTTGGAAGACAGGCACATGGAGGAAGACGTGCAAGGACGTGCCTCCCATTCAGATTTTGGTGTCTGGTGAGGGATAGTCTCCTGACAACACCAAAGTTGATGGGCTCTTATGCGCAGGCCTTCGCCGAATCCCATAAAAACGGAAATAATTTTTCTTACAAATAGGAGGAGTCCCAAGAAGTTCAAGCCTCCCACTCTATATAAGATGCCGCTGGCACAGAAACATGACGTCAAGTAACTTGGAGTGGCCTTAGACTGTACGTTAACGTCAAAACCCCATATTAAATGGATCAGACCAATTATCCTATACCAAGCCGTGTTCTGGTAGCAAACTTGCAACGGTCTTCAAATCAGAGATTTTCACTGTCCCAGATCAGCAACCAGGAAGGGGGTTCAAGGAGGGGCAGAACATAACATAGTTATGTATTCTGACAGCCAAGTGGCACTAAGAGCATTGTGCGAAAGGATCTGTTGCTCGCTGGTACAAGAGCGCAGTAATGCTACTGGTATGGTATGAGTACCGTGATATTATGGGCATCATCAGAGACGAACAAGCAGAGGATCTAGCTGGAGTAGGGTCTTCATCGTTTCAGCCCGGTCTCGAAACATGCCTGGGTCTAAGTAAACGACTTATCTCCGAAGTAAATGGAGTGCAAGATTAGGCAAGCCAAAGGAAAAATCAGGGATGCTGGACGAGAGTAGGAAGGCCCTGAGCATCATCTTTAGCATTCTGCCAAGACATTTCAATAGTCCCTTTGGGAATCGCGAGAATTATCAAACCAATCGCGATAATAATTTATCTTGACAGCCTTGACCAAAAATCTGTCACAACAACAACGATAACGTCTGAAATAATTTTGAAAAATAATAATAATAATTAATTAAATAATTTTGACCAGTCTTGAACTTTTTCATATCACGAGGACATCGCAAATTGCGATAAGAGACGCCCAAAGCTTGAGTTATTGATAATTTTTTCTTTTTCAATCATATTTTTGTATGGGATATTCAAGAAAGCAGTCCCTTAGAAAATGGTGAAAGATACCTATTGGTATTGGTATTGGTATTGGTATGGGTGGGGGAGCAAACCACTGCACGGCGAGTAGGCCTTAAAGTCCCTTTTCGCCAACCTCAGGACCATTGCGGTTCTAACCAAGTTGATGATGGAGAACATCACCTAGTTATATATTCAAACTAGCGGGACCAATTAATTTAGACCAATTATTTAAACTTTTTTACTGTCAGTAATTTATAATACTGCAGTCTACTCAGTTACGTTTTCCAGTGAGAGTACCACTAAATGTCGAACAGAAATAATTCCTGCTCACTCTGGACTCGAACCCGATCATCGCGAACTACCTCTCCGATGACTTTCGTCGAATGGCGCCTTAGACTACTCAGCCACCTAGTCGCTCTAGAAAGGTACCTAGATCAAACGCTGATTCCACAGATGATTAGAACACAAATTTGTTATAAGTTTCTAGTACTGAAAAGTCGACCTACCACTTATCACAAAGGAAAATTCGAGCAAGATGAAGACTAACAATGAAAACTGCTTGATGGTCAGATATTCCGGAAGCAACAACATGACACGCGATCCCATCCTTCATATTGAAGCAGCAATAAATGAGTAATGCAAACGTTTCGGTAACTCAGGTAGGTACATCATCATGCATTTTAAAATCATATGATGCGAACGCGAAGTGAGTTGTAGCATCGAGAAAGTGGATATTGAAATCAACCACAATCCTGCTTTTGCAAGACAGAAACCGCGATATCGCAGAAGAAGGACTCCAATAAATACAGATAGTGTAAAGATTACATAGCGGACTCGACTCAGAAATCAGCTACACATCTAAATCAATAATCGTAAGAGCTGCAGACAACTGCAGCAGTATACGACATCAGTATACTTTTAAAATATGTAAGGTGGCAAAGGCAAGATTTGTTAGAAGATTGTCAAGTAGCTGATATTCTATTGAACAAACTCGCATGTCAAAAATAACATGTTATAAAAGACTAACTCAACAAGAGAGTTGAGGCGATTAATCGTGAATAATGAAGTAAATAAGCGGCATAATATGTAATCTGGCGGGTAAATTGCAGATTCGGAAAAAAAATTTATACTTAAAATATCTTTAAGTGTAATTTTATTCAAATAAACAAAGAGGTTCATTTAATAGTTGATTATAAAGTGCGTTCACGGAACGAGTGCACAAAAGGAAGAAATTCTTAATTTTTCATTTCACGACAAAAACTCATTCTTTATAAAAAGTTCAGCATCGAGAAAATTATTTCGCAATATAAAAATTCAAATGAGATAAACAGAGTTGTGATGAATTTGAAAAAATATAAAATGCTTCAGAAAATATGTACTATTTTTTAACACTTTTGTCAGAAAATGACATGCCAAAGCGCGGTTTTTGAGATGACCTTTTTTATATTTCTGAGTAAAAGTGACAGGCAATCGGTATCTGCTGAAAAACTGGTCCAGGAACGCCAGCCAAAAATCGTGTAAACCCAAGGGATAAAGGGATCAGCCAGGGAATAATGATAAATGGAAACATTATTGAATAAGAAGGTTAATAATAATTCATCAAGGAGATTTGATAGGTAACTTGTTTTTGGATGATACTCACCATATCATCAAGGATGGCCTCCTTCGAATGAGTAATGAGAAAGAGCCCTGAAAGTGAAAGATTCGTTAGAATACCTTAAGGTTGGTCAGGATTAAACTGGAAACAATACAGGGTCTTTCTTACCTAGCCTTTTATGAGAAAGTAAAAATGATACGCTCACAAAAATTAACACTCAGAGGTTGAGTTTTCCACCACTTCTGGCTATGACCACCTATTATTTCTTCATTTCAAATGAGTATCCATGACCGTTTTGAAGATAATTGCATTTTATAAAAAAATAAAGTTTAGCGTGGGGCGCTTTCGTGGAACAATGATTTTTTGGGGATACCTATAAAAAATGCTAGTTATTCAAATGATCATAGTCGTTTCTCACAATACTCACAAATTATATCACAAATTATTAAAAAAAAAATCAGTTTTTTAAATGGAATGCCTTTTCTCAAATCCAGATACTGACTTTTCAAATAAGAAAGTTGTAAGCTACTTTCGGTAAAATCGTGTGTAGCTTATGTTCGAGATCCTTTGTGAGTAAACTTTTAAACTTCAATAATTGTGCTTTCAAAAGAAAGACCCTGTATAACAAGGAATTGACCATTTGATTAATTGAGAAACATTTTACGATATCCAAGTTTAAAGTTAATAATTGTTGCTAGTTTCGTGACTGGAGCGGTACAGAGTTATGTGACAGGAGCTCGTGGGAGGCAGTCAATAATACGAGGAAGGCTACTTTGAGTCTTCTTTATTCGATTTTCAAGCTTTCGGAGAAATTTTCTCCTTCTTCAGAAAGTCGAATGTGAAGGACAATTTCAAAAGGCACCAACACATAACAGTGTTGGTGCAACATTTCTGTTATGTGTTGGTGCCTTTTGAAATTGTCCTTCACATTCGACTTCCTGAAGAAGGAGAAAATTTCTCCGAAAGCTTGAAAATCGAATAAAGAAGACTCAAAGTAGCCTTCCTCGTATTATTGACTGCCTCCCACGAGCTCCTGTCACATAAAGTTAATAACGCATATTTTTTTTTAAGAAAAATAATTATATTATAACGATACCTTAACGCCAGAACATCGTAAATGACACATTTGGGGAAAATGGGTTTATTGGACTATCGTAACCACCAGACACTCAGACACCTTCCAGCAAATTATCGTGAGGTAGAATAGCATAGTTATAGAGAAAAAAGCGAATTTAATTCAACGCAAGTCACATAAAAATGTAAACAAATCTATTTTCTGTTTGCCAAAACATCGCATGATTGCCAAAACATGGTAAGGTGCAGGTCACGTGGTACAAAAAGTGCGACTTACGACCCGGCAAAGTGCCTTACGACTTTTTAGTTGATTGTGTTTCGCCATGAAGATAGAACGTAAGTACAACAATTATGTTTTTCTCCGTAATTAAGGATGGTTTTTTGTTGTTTTCGTTGAGATTTATGGAAATAGGTTGTTTGAATATAGTTCTTATTCAAAATTATCTCATAATATCGTGATTTTTCAGTTCAGAAGTTCCAAGTAGATAATCACATTTGGTATCATTGTCTATGCTAAAATAGCTAGGTCAGACAGTTTCGCGTTCTTAAATTAATTGTTTTTGATTATGTCTTGTAGTTTTTCTTAGTGTTTTTACGGTGATGTATTGAAAGCCCCCCCTGATCATTTTCATTTGTGTTGGGCTATTTCTAGCCCTGGTCATTCATACGTGATTCTTTGACCGACAACACCTATTTTCGTATGGCAAAGACATGATGTCTTTTATTTCAGGTTACCACCATGTCTAACAGATCAAAACGGCTTGAAGCATTGGCTCTAAGTTCGCAAGACGTTGAAGAAGCCAATAATTATGACATTCCGTCAGTATCAACCTTATCTGGGTCTTCGCACGAATTTTTGCCATACGAGTTAGCTTCTGATGAAATATCTTTCAATGCATATTTTTTGTGTTGTTTTATGTCCGAAAGAAATAATTGTACGTGTTCAGTTCTGATAATATTTTCATCATAATTCAACATGCTATGTTGAAGTATACATTATTTTTGTCACTTTTCATAACCAAAGAGACTTGTGTTCAGTTAAATTCTATTTTTTTGCAAATAAATTACTTTAAAACCCTTTTTTGTGTTTATTTCTTTGCTGCAATAAATGGTTTTATTTTATCGTAAGTGCTGTAATTACGATAAAGCTTCATTATAAAATTATTTTTCGGTTTGCCAAAATATCGTAGGTCCAACTGCAAAAGAGCTAGAATGTTTTTGGAAAAAAATCATCGCGTTTCTTCAAAAGGTCATCATAATTAGTATCTATGCCAATTTTCACTCCAATTGGATATTTCAAAACCGAATTATTGAAAAAACTGCCGTCCTGAAAAATTTACTAAATGAGACGATGTTCTGGCGTTAAGGTATCGATAATATAATATAATTAGATAATAATAAATAATAAACTGTCTCCTCAGCTAGACCATTCCATAGCACTTCACAGTATTTTTTATAATACAGCATCTGAGGGTGGAATCATGGTTGAGGGTTTTCTTTTTGTTTGATTTTTGCGGTAGAGGCTGGTTTTAAACGATCTGAAACAATATACATTGACAATAAGAAAACATACATACAGCTCGGTCAAAATATCATGTGAATACAAGACATGGTAAGTTCTTGACTCTTCTGGATATCAGATGTTGCATGACTATTTTATATCACCTGCTATGGCCTAGGTGTTCTCAGTAGACCTCTGGATCGAGTAACAGCATTTTTGTGAACATATCAAAAATGTTCAGAACATTCTATTGACCATAGAACGTCAGATAACGACACATTTTTCTAATTGATTTCCTCACCTTAGTGATTTTAATCACTGAGAACTTTGCCAGTGTTGACTACAAAAACTGAAATTTTAGCGACCGCAAGTAGTGTGCATGGCATACCAAACATTTCTTCGCATTTTGTCCGACCGGTATATTTTTCTCAACGGCTAACCTCTGCTTATGGGAAATTTTTGTCGGTTTTTTATTAATATCATAATTCATTCTGTTGATTGGCATAAGCGAAAAAATGCATCAGCAACCAAGTATTCTTTTAAAAGATGGCGCCTTTATTTTAACAAAATAAATTATTCGTGTTTTTTTTACTCTTAGATTGTTATGTTATTTATAATATAAAAAAAAACTTTTTCTGCGGAAGGAAAAACCAATTTTTTTCTTATGCCATGCACACTTACGGTCGCTAAATTTTCCTTGAGCTCAACAATGATACTATTTTCAGTGGTTAAAATACCAGTGACGAGAAAATCAGTCAGCAAAATATGTCGATATCTGACGGTCTACAATCTCTTAGAGTAAAATGGTTCTCGAGAGTCAAAAGTAAACTCTAACCTGTAACAAATATATGAAAGTCTCGAATTTTCTCATTGATTAAGGTGTATATGTGTCACAGTGAAACCTGGTAATCAGTGAAAGCTAACTTTTACTAGGAAAAGTAAGCTTTTCCTGATTTGGAAACATTTAGCTAGTGAAAGTTGAATTTGATCGACTTCATCATACTTTTACTAGTAATTGTTAGCATTCACGTAACTTTTCTAGTGAAAGCTGCTACACTGAAAATTATTATCGTAATTAAAAATATCCTTATTGGTCCGAGTTGGAGTTCGCCGACAGATTAGACGCTCTGGAAAATACGAGACTTATGATTCGCAGGTGTACAATGTGAACATTGTTCAGATACCGTATTATAGAAAATACTCAAGTATTCTCAGTAGGGGTTAATCTGGGTTAGTTTGGGTTCGTTTGGGTTAGTTTGGGTTAGTTTGGGTTTGGCAAAAATTTTGATGTCGCGTGAGCGACATCATTTAGTGCCCCGTGCACCTTGGGTTAGTTAAATGGCGGAAATAAGTTTTAAGAAGAACTTTTCCTAACTGCTTTTAGTAAAAGTTGATTTGATAAAGTTTCTCCAACATTCACTAGTGAAAGTGTACAATATTCTTCAAAATTCCACATTTCCTAACGGATCAAGTGATTGCTAGCATCAACTAGTAAAAGCTAGCTTTCACTGAATTCCTAACATTCACTGTAACATATGCATGTTTTGATCTATCTGATAATATGAGATTCCTTCAATGCAATTGGGCTAGTTGGCTTATGGAACTGGGTTCTAGATTGTCATTATGGCAAACATTTATTGTATTTTATCCGGTATACCCCAGCAGAATGTGAAATATCAAGTCAAAAGTCCTATTTTCTACTGCCGGAAAATAATTATGAATGCAAAATTCCCCAGATTTTGCACATTGCCTCAGCACGCTATTGCTCTCACATGAACGTATTTTATTCTGAATCCTCAATAAAGAACTCGCAACATAGTGCATCATACCGAGCAAAATGAAACTTCTAGTTATTGTAGTCAGAACACAAAACATAAATGCTCTTCTCGGTGCACTTCATTCTCTTTTTCCATGTCATTGCGTTCGGAAAAAAGGATGCTTCAGTGGTATTATGGTTCATGTCTTGTGGATATTGCGAATATGATATGCATCGTCGATTTTATTTGGTTTGATATTCTCCTCTATTCCATGGGAATAAAAGGCTATTCCAAAATTACAGTCTATTCGACTCACTTCATTGCATTTATGGACTGAAATCTCACTGCTCACTGAATTTCAAGATGTAAGGTTAAATTATTCCTTTCCTAAGTTGAAATTATTGATAACATCAATTCAATATGGCTCCGCACGTTTTCTCATTGGCGTTTCCATATCACACCCCCAAAAAATCGAAGTTGAATGTAATGGCATCAAATGGAATAGTTAAAATGATATTCAGGTTAATCATAAGAATGCCTGGTAACTCTACTAATATTCACCTTGCAGAGTAATCAAGTATTTTAGTTTTGTTGTGAAATTATTCAATATTTATTTATAAGTGTTTTCTCTTAATCAACAACTAAACGGAAAACTGATGTCCTTTTTCTATATTTAATTCAAATTGGTATATTTAAGGCAATTTATTTTCATCGGTCTTGTTATCAACAACCTGTGTGACCTTTGAGATTTCAAGCCCAGGAAGATAGCACCTCAAAATGGTCGATTCCGCAAATAGTACTTCAATAACAAATAGGGCACACTTTGAGAAGCTAACTGCCTTCTCTTGAAATATCAGAACACGTACGGTATTGTATTGTAACACGAAGCCAAGAGTTGCAAGTGATAGTTTGTTTCACTTGCACAGATTATGCGGTGGAGAGTGTTTGACTGTTTCTTGATTACCTGAAAGTCCACTGTGTCCAATATGTGGGTCTTCTGGTATTTGACTGTTCACAAATTGCAAAAAAAATCCGACTTGACAAGACACTTCAACTAAAAAATGTTCTTGCACATTTCTGGGGCACATTGTGATGCTCTGATGAATGATAAATAATATAGGGATGTGCAAACGAGACATATTTTAATCCCTTTATAATATTTTGATACTCATGTCCTATGCCTTTTTAACCAGTTTGAGATGGAATTCTCGTAGTTTCACAGTACTTCACATTTTCCACTCAGGCAGTATATTGTACATAGTGATGGAATTATTATTGAACACTATTAAAATTTAGGACGGATGTTCGTTTAGAGAGCTTTGAAGAAAATTTTCCTCTTGCTGGGTTTTGGGGGTTTGGATATATTCTGTTTCGTCATAATATTCGGAAGATTCGAAACAGCTTTGATATTCTTGTTCGTCAGGACAATGGTCAAATTCTTGTTCAGATTGAATTGGATCGTCTTCCAGATAAGTTATGTCGGTGTGTGGAGTGCGGTTTTGGAAAAACAAGTTTTCGTTTTGGGGAAATTGTCTTTGCGTATTACGGCTTTGGATTGACCGCATGTGAACATCTGTATTTCTACTCATTAATGATGGAATTCTACTGCTTATAGACATTGGGGTTGGAGCACTTAATTTAGAAGAATTTCCTTTGGAAAATACATTTTTCGGCTTCCCAAAAACTTGTTCGTTGGTGGGGAAATGTTGACGTATTGGTCGAGTTTGAATATCTACAGGTTGGCTTGGGAATTGCTGTTTAGGTATTGCGCCTAAATGATTTGAAAATTGGGGTTGAATATAGCTACGATTGATTATATTATTATTTGGCACTGGAAGGGGGTTAACAAAAGATTGTTGGATTGGTGGATGCATATAATTGAAATTTTGGTGATTATATACTTGAGGTGATATTCTATTTTGTTGATTATTATACAGTTGTCGTGGGATAAAACTACGAGCATTTATTTGTTGTTCAATTAGAGAGTGGTTAAGGACAAATGATGCTGCGTCATCAATGTTTTTTGGATCATGTAGCATTAATATTGTTCGGAGTTCACTAGGAGAGTTAGACATTAAAAAAGTAACGGCTGTTAATTCTGTTTGTTCCATTAGAGCATCTTTTGTGCTTTGATTCAAGGAACCATCTGCAGTAATTTTTAAGGAAATTCGTGATTTTAATACTTTTAATCGCTCTATAAAGTCTAAAACAGGCTCTTTTCTAGATCTAGTCAAAAAATTTAGCTGTTGAGCAAGCACGTGTCTGTTTATTCTATCACCAAATCTTTGTCTTAAAGCATCTTTTATCTTGGGCCAGGTCGTTAGATCCGGTCTGCAGAGTAAAAAGTCGCCTGCCTGTTCAGTTAGTTTAGAACAAATTGATGCGAAAACAAATTCTTTTAAAGATTCGTCTACCGCCCCTATATAATATCTATTATAAAACTTATCTATGCTAGAAATAAATAATTCTAAATGATCGCTATTCCCCGTGAAAGTTTTTAAGGTATGAGCAATCTCTTTTGCGGCTGTAAGGGTTGCCATATTAGCTGTATTTATATTTAGGTCTAAATTTAAAGAAGCGTTATTCAGAGAGATACTTGAGAGGTTTTCTGCAAGAATATCTATTTCACTATGTGACATTAAAATTTAACAAATGTAACGAATTAATGTCTTGCACTTTAGTAAATTTGGAATATACACACAACAATTATTGTAAAAAGGGATGGGAGTGGAAAGGAAAACTCACTTACGATTTGGTCTTCGCAACTGTGGTCTTCTTGCCTTGGTTTGTTTCTGTCTCAGCCAACAGTTGAAACTGACGATTTCTCTGGAATTCAGCAACTTTCCTCTTGGGACTTCTTGCAAAACCAGGAATCTCTGAGACACCTACACGTACGACTGCGCCAGTGATGGAATTATTATTGAACACTAACTCAAAAATTAATATATTCAAATAATAATAACTACAATTTTGACTATCAATTAACTGCGATATTAAATTGTCGAAAATCAAATGATAAGTGAATAATTAGAATTAGATTTTGGTCGTCATGACATAAAAATGCTTACTAAGCTAACTAGAAATATTTATACAATAATAATCAATATAGTACTAATAATAAGTAGGTTGCGAGGGTCGTGGCCATGGCCTGGTTGCATCACATAACTCATGCATTTCTTATCAGATATCTAGGCACCCAGTCATCACTCTTTCCAACATGGGGCTGCCCAGTATGTCTTTGAGGAATGTTTTTTTTTCACTGATTTTCACGACTTCAGACCAGACAGCTTTCAAAATAAAACTAAACGAGTTCAAGATAGAATTCGAAGGTTGTGATAAACCATAATGTTGTCGAGTCCATATTCAGAAGTATCCGACGCCACGGGATTATGATTATTGGTGTTGGATAGGCTTTGATGGAAGATATAGTGGGTCCTTACAATCTTGGTCCAAGTTTAGGTATACTGCCCGATCGCATATCGTCTGATTTTTCTTCTTCATTCTTTCTTTATCAGAAAAAAAACATCTTACCAATCAAGAATGCGAAAATTCTATGGAAAATCGTTGATTTTGCAAAACTAAACTTCTCACTACACCAGAAACCAAACCCTTTTCCACCATCACGTGATCGTCATAATTAGCTTGTCACTGTGGGAATCCTCCTCCACTTCAATTCTTATTCCGTGCTGTCGTGTTTGGCTGTATGGAAGACGCATCGAGTTATTTATTTTGTATAAAATTACGTGAGGCTTTGTCGATCTGCATGAGAAATCCACATAGGGAGCTTCGGGTTCGTACTTATCTATACTTATAAATGAGCTTGTCTTGACTGCGTCATCAACGCCGAGCCAAAACTATTATAGATAGAGCCATGAAGTTGAACAGATGTTCTGCTAAATATTTCTAGGTGTGCTAAGATAGGATTTTGCGAAACTTTATCCCTAAGGGGGTGAGAAGGGTGGGGGTAGGAAAAATCATATATTGATGAAAAATTATGTATTTTTGGTCACATCAACCTGAAACTTCATATAAATAATCCTAAATGAAATTGATTTAGCATATGTCTTGTTATTTTTCGAAATTCAACCCCTAAGGGGGTCAAAGTTGGGCTCAAAGGAGATGAGGTGAGAAAAATCATTAATTGATAAAAGTATAAAAGACTATGTATTTTTGGTAACATCATCTTGGAATTTCGTATTAATAATCTTAAATGAATACGTGTTACGCTATTTTGCGAAATTCAGCCTTCAAGGGGGTCAAATTCGGACTCAAAGGAGTTGTTGGAAAAAATCGTTAATTGATTAAAGATTATGTATTATTGTTAACATCATGTTGAAACTTCATAATAACAATTTTTAATGAAATTGATGTATGTATCGTTGTTTTTTAAAATTCAACCCCTAGGGGGGACTAAGTCGGGCTCAGAGGAGATGGGGTGGAAAAAATGAAAGATTATGTATTTTTGCCAACATCTTGGTAGAACTTTGTAGAAATCATCTTGATTGAAATTGTTGAAGCGAAAATTCAACCCTTGAATGGGTGAAAGGGGTGAGGATGTGAAAAATCATAAATCAATCAAAACATTGGATTTTTGGTCACAACGACTTGAAACTTCACAATGATGATCTTGAATGAATTGATAAAACAAATGCTTCGTCGATTTTCAAAATTCAACTCTCAATGGGGTGAGAATGATGTGAGTGTGAAAAGTCACAAATTAACACAAAAAATATATTTTTGGTCACATCAACTTGAAACTTCATTATAATGATCTTGAATTGAATCAATAAAACACGCTTTTCGTCATTTTCCAAAACTCAACCCCTATGGGGGTGAAAGATGTGGGAGCAATATACAGGGTGTCTCACGGTCTATGATACCTTAGACGTTTACGGAGAACTAGACATAGGATCGATCTGAAAATTTGTCTCAGCACATATTCGAGTATGATCTATATTTTAAAAATATTTTCAGTTCTGCAGTGTTGCCGCTTCTACCCAAAAGTCGTGTCAACTTTCCTATTTTGAATGGACTACCCTGTATATTATTATTTTTTTGGATTCCTTGACTGATCCTAATCACTTTTGCTTGATATACTCCTATACCTATCGGCAGCGGTTTTCGAGATATAGATTAATTTATAATATTTTTGTCGTAAAACACATCAGTGGATTGAGTTCAATAATTTTGTATTTGAAAACGGTGAAGAGTTGAAAATGCTATGCCGACTAGAGGAAGGTAGGTTTATATGGTTCCAATGGAGAAACCGATCTGTAAATATACAGGGTGCTTCAAATTTATTAATCTTTTTCCTATACACAAAAATGATAAAAAAGCTATTTTTTCAAATTGAACCCCCTGTATATTGCTTGAAAAATAAAAAGACCAATAAATATCCTTTCAAATGGTATCCCATGTTCCTATACCTAAACCTTCAGGATCTACAAGAAAAATGCATTTGTCTAAAGAATAAATTATATTGGTATTATTGATATGAAACATGATGACATTGTACATTGTAGTTGCAGTTTGCTACTAAAAATAAATTGTTATTGCTGTGTGACCTGGCAACTATAGGTTGCCCTAGAAACTACATTATGTTTCATATCAATAATACCAATATAATTTATTTTTTAGTAAAATGCATTTTTCTTGTAGATCCTGAAGGTTTAGGTATAGGAACATGGGATACCATTTGAAAGGAAATTATTGGCCTTTTCATTTTTCAAGTAATATACAGGGGGTTCCATTTGAAAAAAATGATTTTTTATCATTTTTGTGTGAAGGAAAAAGATTAATAAATTTGAAGCACCCCTGTATATTTTCAGATTGGTTTCTCCATTGGAACCATATAAACCTACCTTTCTCTAGTGGGCATAGCAATTTCAACTCTCCACCGTTTTCAAGTACGAAATTATTGAACTCAATCCACTGATGTGTTTTACGACAAAACTATTATAAATTAATTTATATCTCGAAAACCGCTGCCGATAGGTATAGGAGTATATCAAGCAAAAGTGATTAGAATCAGTCAAGGAATCCAAAAAAATTATAATATACAGGGTGGTCCATTGAAAATAAGAAAGTTGTTACGACTTTTGGAAAGAAGCGGCAACACTGCAAAACTGAAAATATTTTTAAAATATAGATCATACTCGATTATGGGCTGAGCCAAATTTTCAGGTCGATCCTATGTCTAGTTTTCCGTAAACGTCTAATGTACCATAGACCGTGAGACACCCTGTATATGGGTGTGCCAAGAAAAGATTTTTGCAAATTCTACCCCTAAGAGGCTGACAGAAGTGGAGGTATAGGAAAAATGACATGTTAATGAAAACAATATGTACATATTTTTGGCTGGATTTTTGGTCACATCGACTTGAAACTTTATATCAATAATTTTGAATGAAATCAATGAAACATGTGTTTCGTCGTTTTCCCAAATTCAAGGGGCTCAAAAAGAAGTGGTGGTGTGAAAAACCATAAATAAAAAAAAGTATTTTTGATCATATCGACTTGAAACTTTATTATCATGATCATGAATCAGAAAAATAAAACATGTGTTTCGGCGTGTTCTAGAATTCATCCCTTGAGTGGCCGAAAGGAGTGTGTATGTGTAAAAAATCATAAATTACAAAAAATATTCTTGATCATATGGACTTGAAACTTTTATATGATGATTTTTAATGAAATCAATAAAACACGTGTTTCGTCTTTTTCCAAAATTCAACCCTCAAGAAGGAGAAAGGGATGGAGATGTCAAGAATCATAGTAAGCAATGAAAAAAATATATTCTTGGTCACATCGACTTGAAACTTCATATCAATTATCTTTAATGAAATCAATGAAGCACGTGTTATGTCGTTTATTTCTTAAATTGAACCTTGAAGGGGTCGAAACGGGTGGAGGTGTACAAAAAATGTATTTTTGGTCAAATCGACTCGAAATTTCATAATGGAATCAATGAAACACGTGTTTCATCGTTTTCAAAAATTCAAATCTTGAGGGAGTTGAAGTGGTGTGGGTGTGAAAATCCATAAACCGATAAAAAAAATGTATTTTTGGTCACATCGACTTCAAACTTCATTATGATAAAATTAATAAAACACGTGTTTCGTTATTTTCCAAGTTCATGTGTGTAGCTTTCAACATTATTCGATTACATTCAAATAATCGCGGGCGATGCCGTGACGGGTACTGCTTGTTCTCTTGATAAATCGTGTATCTATTTCAAATGTCATATGTTACCGATTCATCACAGAAAAGTTGATTAATATTGAATTGCAATGTTATATTGTTTTTTGAATGGTTTGAGCACCACTATCGAAAATACGTTTATTAATTTAGCCTACTCGTAAATTTGATGGCGGATCAATGTTTTTGTCATTTATACGATTAGGATGCCTTTATCACTTTATTTCTTTTCCGAAAAACACATTTGGTTGCGACTCAACAAATACTTTAAGAAACGTCTTTCGTCGATAGAGGACACACAAATTCTTCAGGACTAGAGAAATAGTTGTGAGGATAAAAATCGAAGTCCTGCTTGTATCATCTCTAGTGATTTCCGGGAAAAATATTTGAGTAGACTTTTCATCAATCTTGTGAATTCGTATATTTCTTCCAAGTTTTATTTGGAGAGGTCGTAGTACTACGCAATTTGAATAAATGATAATTATTTATTATATCGTACAAAATATACATATACAATGGTGCAAAGTACAGCACAGCGTGTTTTGATTGAGACCTAGAAGAGAGCTTTATGTTCTACATAGTGACATAATTCCGGCTGAAATAACCTCTATTGTTGTACATAAATGATCTAATACTATGTAGAAATAGAATAGGAAACATATTGTACACATGTGCGATCAAATAATAAAAGCAACACTTGAACATTTCTGAGTTGTGTCCATTGTCCTTCCATTTGATAGTGTTTTTATTGAGTCCTAGATTCACCTAGATTCGTTTTACCGTAATTCGTGACAAAAAAAAATACTTTGGTTATGTGCAGTTTTTATTGTTTTCGTTTGTGTAGTGGAAAATACTAATTTCGGCAATGCATTCTGGAGGCGTCATGTATTTGATTTAATTTTTGACGATAGCGATAGTGAAGATGAATTTCTCGTTCAGCGATCAAGATGGATTTGAGGAAGAGAAGATGACATGAATACTTTGGATGATGAAGATTGTAGCCTACCTATTGATCTTCCCAGTTGGCTTCAACAAATTTGGCTGCGGCAGCTCTTGTAGTCGTTGGCGATGAGTGGTAGAGTAGGGTTTCGTTTTGATTATGTTTAAGTTTAATAAAAGGGCGCCACTTTATTTTTTTTATAGGTGAAAACAAAGAAACCTTGTGTAAAAAGATTCACTGTGATGTCTGGAGTGAAAAAAAAACACTGTGTGTCCCAAAACACTATAATCAGCATTTATTTACATAAATATACAAGTTGTCGAAGAAAATTGAAATATGGGTGATCCTCACACCAACCCACTCACTAAACTTAAATATAGTTCAAGTGGTTAAGTATTATTACAGTATTTGAAAAAGTTTATCGATAGGTACTGTTATAATTATAAAAAAAAAGTTAAGTATTGAAAAGGATTTACAAACCGCAAAAGTGAAAACGATGAATTAAGTTTAATTTAAACCGGTACTACAGGGAATAAAATGTTCATGAACCTTTTAGGATGTAGTTATACGTATGTCAATGTATGGCGCAAGTATAAGTACCATTCAGTTACATAGATAAATATTATAATCCAGTGATTATGGGTAAAAAATATGAATTGATAAATTAGACAATGAGAATTAATACGACAAAAGAATTTGATATTTTGGTACGAAAGAATTATTTGATAAATATTTATGAATTAAAATAGTAAAATGACTAAGGTTTACACGTCAAATTTTTATAGAAAATTGTTGAGTTTATATGAAGAAGAATTATTGATATCAAGATTATTTATGGAAAAACTGGCCTGTAATTGCTGCTGTCGCCTCAAGACCATCAGCCGTGGAGCGGATTTGTTCACTTCGGCGGTGCTGGTAACCCCAACAACTCAGAGTGCCATTCCTGTGACAAACTTCAGCTGCATCACGACAAGGTGATAGTCTTTAGACATCATGTAGATGGAAGTTCAAATGAATACTTGGCCAGCATACCATCAATATCGTAATTTTGTATCGACGGTAGACATCAGTAAGAAAGATCCAGAATGAAAGAGAGCAACAAAAATAGAAAACTCCCGTTAGGTTCTTAAGAAATCAACAAATATCCATGCCATCGCTGGTTAAAACACATCCATATCTTCGGAGGAGGTTTATAGATATTTTTAGAACAGAAAGTTAAGTTAAACTTTGGAGATGCATATAAATTTTTTAGGAAAATGGCTGCTCAGCACGTTTCACGTGTGGCTTTCAGCACATCACGGAAACAAGTCCTTGAGCAAGGAGCAAGGCCGAAAAATGAAATACCATCATCGATTATCAATCAAGAGCTCGATCAAGAGTGTCAGATGGACATTGACAAATGTCACGTATAAAGCGATCAATCAACTGCACAGACCCAACTGACCCCAGAAGATTACACCTTAGTATTATTCAAGTACTGAAACACAGAAACTTTGCCACATTGTCTCGGAAACCAACAGCTGTGAAATATGAAGGTTAAGGTAATCTGTTGATAAATATTGATATTGATAAATTTTGGAGAAACCGATTTAGAAGATTAATTAGTACCATCCAAGTGGAAAATGTGAATGCTACATTTACCCCCGTCCTCAAAAGAGATTGTACTAACAGGACAATTTATGTTCGGCATGGACTAAAACTACCCAAAAAAAATACCAAAGAAAATGGAGTATTGGATTCACCAACATTGTACCTAGGACTATGAGATAATGTTGATCAGAATTAACCTAGTCGTAAGACTAAAGTCAACTATCACTTCTTTCTATAACTACGTGTATCACCCGTCCTGGAAGGAGTCACAATCGGTATGTCAAAATCAGGGTAAAGAGAAAATCCGGTAAGTCAAAATAGAGAAAGTCAAGGTAGGGGATAGGACAGAGAAAAGTTGAGAATACCTACAGCTAAACTTGGAGTAACTAAACCTAAACTAGAAGCTAAAGAGATTCTTGTGTGTCAGCAAATCGAAATGAATGGGAAACACAAAAGCACACGAAGTGTGAAAGGTTATCAATGTGTCATCAAATCCAAATTAATGGAAGACACCTGATAGGGGAAAAATGAATCTATTGAAAGTGTGAAGAGCATGAATAATTCCAAAAACTGAAAAAAAAAAATCCGAATTAACGAGGTCAAGGAATTACTTATCCGCTCAAAGTCCGCATAAAAGTCGAAATAAATCGAGACAATGCTTTCAAAAGACTGTGATAAATTGGGGCAAGTACTATTCAACCGAATAGTTTTCAGATTTATCCTAAATGGATAAAAAAAAATCAAAATTGAATTAAATCAAAGTTTCATGGGAAACAATCAAAGCAGCATCTATAGCCTAGATTACTGAAAATACTATACTACTATACTAGACGTAAGGTTAAGGGAAAATAATTGAATTGATCTGGAAAAGAAACATAGACTGAACCAACATTATCCAAAGTCATTCCTTCGCGGAATCTGACTCTTCAGAAGAAAAACTAGTGAAGGGTTTCAGATCTTTTATATGCCATTTACCACAACTAGATCCATCCTCAAGGACTAGATCATACACTACGTTTTACAACTTTTTACGAATGATACAATGTACTAGTTTTGACGCAAACTTATTTGCAGCATTGGATAAGACCTTGTTTCTTCTCCAAACATGATCGCCAATATTGAAAGAAACATCTCTCTTACGGAGATTATAAGCCTTGGAATTTCTTTCATGGGCAGAATGAAGTCTTTTCTTAACATCAACAAAAATGTCTCTCAAACCGACAAGATTCTCAGCGTAAGTATTTCGATCACCTGGACAAAGGGCAGTATCGCTATGAATTTCTGAATTCAAATCTCTATGAAATTTTCCTGACAATGGAATATGTCTACAAAAAACAAGGAATGAAGTTGTGAAACCAGTAACTTCATGTTTGGAAGTGTTGATAGCCAATTGAATATGAGAGAGGTGTTGATCCCATTTTTCGTGAGAATTGATGTAACTACGAATCACGGTGCCAATAGTACGATTATTTCTCTCAACAAAATTGCATTGGGGTAAGTAATGAGGGTTGTTGTAACGAATATTAAATTCGTAACGTTTACCGAGCTCTCGAAAAGATTTTGAAGTAAACTGACTTCCATTATCACAAACTAGAAGCGAGGGTAGACCATGAATAGAGAAGACTCTATCCTCCAGAATTTGTTCAAGAAAATGTGTTTTGGAACTTCGTAACGGGAAAATCATAGTGTACTTTGAAAACCAACATGAGACGACAAAAATCCATTTATTACCCTTTTTTGACCTAGGAAAAGGACCTACTAAATCAACAGCTATAACTTGAAATGGATACGTGACATTTTTTTCTTTTCCCATCAAACCCATAGGAGCAGTATTCGAAGCTTTTTGCGAAGCCCAATCAAGACAATGTTTCACAAATTTCAAGACATCCTGGCGCATTTTTGGCCAATAATAACGTTCCTGGAGACGATTCAAGGTTTTAAAATATCCAAAATGACCACAATTGGGGGGACTATGAAGAGAGTCAATAATTTCCTTTCTTTGAGGGTTAGGGACAAAAAGTTTCCATTCAGGGAGATTGATATTCATGAGTAGACGGTTTGAAATACATTTGTAGACAAATTCATCCTCAACTTTCCATTGTGGAAAAGATTCAGGGTTATCAAGAATTTTTTTTCGAAGATTATCAAAATATGGATCAATGCGATCAACATCAACTTCACCCACTACAACTTCGTCTGAGATAGAGTCGGAATCAAGAATATTATCATCATTAATGACAAGGGAACGGGACAAAGCGTCGGGAACCACATTTTGAGAACCTTTTCGATGAACTTAATTGAAAGTATGCTGACGCATACGCATAAACCAACGGGCCAATATACCACTGGGATTTTCAAAAGAACTTAACACTAACAGGCTATAATGATCGGTGATAACTGTAAATTCAACTCCCTCAATATATGGACGAAATTTTTCAATATTGAATAAAACACCTAGACATTCCCGTTCGACAACGGAATAATTCCTTTCGGCTTTTGAAAGAGAACGACTTGCATAAGCAATAACTTTTTCTTCATTGTCAATAATTTGAGTCAGAACACCACCCAATCCAGTGTCGCTGGCATCACTTTGAATACAAAAACGTTTTGAAAAATCAGGATGAGAAAGAATAGGGGATGATACAAGAAGTTGTTTGATTTTAATAAATGAAGACTTGGCCGAATCAGACCATTTAATTGATTGACCTTTTTTTTTACCTTTGAGGAGATCGTTGATTGGGGACATAAGAGTGGAAAAATCTTTTATGAAGCGACGGTATCAGGAACAGTCCAACAAAACGTTCTATTTCAGTGGTATTTTTGAGACGAGAATAGTTTACCATTGCAGAAACTTTCTCAGGATCGGTTCTCAAAGAATTCGAACCCACGATATACCCAAGTAATTTCAAGGAAGTTTTGAAAAAATCACATTTTTCCAAATTCACGGTTAGGCCTGCCTCTTTGAGTTTATTTTTGACTTCGTACAAAAGATTCACATGAGAAGAAAAATCAGAGGAATCTATCAAAATATCATACAGGTAAGTGAAGACATGTGGTTCGTAACGGTGACCAAAAATTGCATCAACTAGACGTTGTTGGGTTTGAGCTGCATTCCGGTTCGAAGACCAAAAGGCATTGTAACAAACTAGAATAAACCTCAACCAACAACTGCAAAAGCTGTTTTTTCTTCAGAGGACTCATCCAGAGGGATTTGCCAAAAAGCCTTTCTCAAATCTATAGAGGAAATAAATTTTGCATCACGCAAAGACGTAAGAATCCGTTCAATATTGGGCAAAGGATAACTGTCGGGTTTTGTAACTTCGTTAAGAGGACGACCATCAAAACAGAAACGCATTTCACCATTGGATTTTTTAACAAGGAGCACGATGAACACCAAGCACTTTTAGAAGGTTCAACTACCCCTAACTTAAACATTTCGTCAAGTTCCTTATTTAAAATATTTGACATATACAGTGTGTCTAGAATAAAATGATGTACATGGGAATATTGGAAACGGTAAGAGATACGGCGTCGCTTGAATGGAAGAAAAGTTGCGTATTTGTATGCCCAAAAATAATCTACTTTTGTTTTATTTTGAATCGATACCGTGATGTAGATACAGGGTGAAAAAGAAAATGTCCATATTCGAAAAACTACAAAATTTTGCTTATTATAAAAGCCAATATTTTCAAATTTACAGGATATGGGTAAGAGGAAATGACGATTCTAAAAACGGCATCAAAAAATGTTGTAGGCCCATGATGTTGCGTCCGGCCGAGGCCAACTTTGGTTTTTCTTATGGAGGCCATATTGAACTTCTCCATTTTCATGGTCCGTATTGAAAATAATTTCCAAAAATATGACTTCCATAAAAAAAACAGACTTGACTTTGTCTGGACGCAACATAGTAGGTCTAGAATTTTTCCGTTTTAGAATCGTCGTATCCTCTTACCTATATCCTGGAAATTTGAAAGTGTTGGGTTTTATAACAAGCAAAATATTGTTTTTTTTTCAAAATGAACCTTTTCTTTTTTCACCCTGTATGAACATAACGAAATCGATTCAAAATGAAACAAAGGTAGAATATTTTTGAGCATACAAATACGCAACTTTTCTTCCATTTAAGCAACGTCGTATCTTTTACCGTTTCCAATATCCTCGTATAGTCCCATGTACATCATTTTATTCTGGACACACTGTATAGGGAGACATAACGAATGGTCTTCTCTCGAAAGGAACGGCGTCGCCGGTTTGAATGCTACAGATAATTTTATCAGTTCTTCCTTATTTATCCTTGCCGGAAATTTCACCTAAAGAAGAAATCAATTTATCAGCTTGCCTACGCTGGTCAAGAGAAAGGTCGTCTAAAGAGAATAAGTCGTAGCGAGAAGTCCCAAAATTCGGAGAAAAACCTTTCAAAACATCAATTTGACAAGTATCATTCTGGATATGCCAACAATTGTCCATGAAATTTTTACTAAGATATCGAACTCTCTGGCAAAGTTACATCCAAAAATAAAGGCTTGAGATAACGAAGGAACCACTAAAGCGCTGATAATCCTACAGGAACCTTTAACGAAAATAGGCAAATCAACTCTACCCTTCACGGTTTGTTTTTTTCCATCGGCAATACAGATGTTATCAACAGGAGATTCATTAATTTGAAGACCCAATCTTTCTAAAACAGGCAACCCTTTGGCTCCTACCACTGACGATGTGGCACCAGAGTCCAATAAAACGGTGATTTCAACGTCAAATAATTTGACAACAATATAGGGTCGATTATCGAGGGGTTTATCAATAAAAAGGGGTGAAAGTTGATAAGAGAAATTTGAGGGAGAATTTAAAAATTGAGCAACCTTGACTAGCCGACGACTCCAATCGTCCTGGGTTTTAACTTGGGTTCTAACAGAAATCATAGAAATTTTTTTTGAGGCAGAAATTAATGGATCAGTGAAATTGCCTCTTAAAGACACCAATCTTACTCGTTTTTTGATCAATTTTTACAATCCTTAGATTTGACATCGGGCTCACCACACTTGTGACAGAAAATATTCCTGGAAGCTTTACAATCGAAATAAGTATGATTGGATAATTGACAATTCCAGCAGGTCACAACTTTTTTGGATTTATTGGAACTATTAAAAGGAACCTTGGAAGTACTAGGTTGATTGGAAACTTCACCAACTAAATCTTGATTGAAATGATTAGGTTTACGAAAATGATTATTTTATTTTTTAATAGTCTATTTTTATTTTTATTTTTCAAATAGTCCGACTCCTCCAATTTCCTACAAAGATCTGAAAGCTGGATGACTGAAGTAATATCCATCAAGGCCAACCTGTCAATGAAATCGGGAAGAAGATTATTACGAATGAATTTAATCCTGGTGTATTCAGCTGGTGGACGGGAGAGTCTATTGAAGAGAAAATCAAGGTGAGCAATGAAAACAATTGTAGCTTCGTTTCTCCTCTGTTTATGTTTCTTGATTTGGTCCCAAACTTCATCATCGATGTCATCGTGCAAGAAATCTTTCTTCAGACGGAGAACTAAAGAGGGCCAATCATCAATGGAAGATTTGATAATGCGAAACCAAATGCAAGCATCACCAGTAAAGAATTCAACAGCGGATTGGTATAAGTCAAGGTCAGAAACACCACGAGCCTGAGCTAACTCAGTTACTCGTTCTAGAAAAGAATAAAGTTTTTTCGGGTCACCATTAAATTTCACTTGCCATTCACTTAATGGAATATTGCGACTTGCGCAGTGGACTATTGGAGCAGCGACATTTATGACAGGGTTGGTATTGACGGGGAGAGTTTCTACTTCAGAGTTTGTGGTGAGTTTATCACTAAGATCAGCATCCAATTTGATACAAGTGGCAGAAGTCTCTTGAATATAAGTGTGGACTTCATCACGGGTATCTACAGGAATGTGAATTCGCCTTGCTCTTCCAAAAACATGGGATAATCGGGACTGTATTCGCAATATACTGAATCAGTGGGGAACCCTTCAAAATCTTCAATGATTGTTTCAATGGATTCGAGACTTTTCTTGATTTCAGTACGTTCTTCCAGAAAGGTTAAATTGGCCTCACCAGCTACAATAGAAGATCCAGGACGAGATTGTTGTTCTTTCCTAAGAACTTTTCCCAACATTTTTCTTTTATCAGCAACATTCCTAGCAGTAGCAAGTAGACGAATCCTCAGTTCGTAATCACGTTCATGTTCCAACAAATGATTAGGCAAAAAGTTGTAAGAATCCATTTTGAATGAAGAAGAAAGAAAAATACGATTTAAAATAAGAAAACTACTAGAATGTCAGGGTTGTCAAGGTTATCAAGATAATCAGGGTAATCAAGGTTATCAGGGTAATCAAGGTTATCACGGTAATCAGGGTTATCACGGTAATCAGGGTTATAAAAAGAAAGCTAAAGGGAAGAAACAATGCAGTTAAATCAATAAACAAAAAGTATAATACACATTGTAGCAAATTTCGCAAAGTGTCAAACGCAGCCTGGATAAAAAAGAAAAATAATTACGTGCTGAGCGATACGTAATAAGAAAATTTTGACGCAAAGAAAAAAATGAAGAGATATTTATCTCTAAAACAAGGGAAGCACTAACGAGGGTTTTCTTATTGACTAAAAACGTAGAAAAGAAATTTGAGTGGTAAAGAAAATCAAACAAATGCTAATCAGTGTATTTTCAACCTTCCAGCATCAACAGTGAATTTTCAAGTTCACTTTTGAATTTAAAAAAAAAAAACAAAACGAACCAGGCCCCACGTTTTCGGGCGTCATTTCTTTATTGTAGCCTACCTTTTGATCTTCCCAGTTGGTTTCAACAAATTTGGCTGCGGCAGCTCTTGTAGTCGTTGGCGATGGGTGGTGGAGTAGGGTTTCGTTTTGATTATGTTTAAGTTCAATAAAAGGGCACCACTTTACTTTTTTTTATAGGCGAAAACAAAGAAACCTTGTGTTAAAAGATTCACTATGATGTCTGGAGTGGAAAAAAACACTGTGTGTCCCAAAACACCATAGCTAGCATTTATTTCCATAAATATACAAGTTGTCGGAGAAAATTGAAATATGGGTGGTCCTCACACCAACGCACTCACTGAACTTAAATATAGTTCAAGTGGTTGAGTATTATTACATTATTTGAAAAAGTTTACTGATAGGTACTGTTATAATTGTTGAATGAAAAAAGTTAAGTATTGAAAAAGATTTAAAATCCGCAAAAGTGAGAAGGGTGAATTAAGTTTAATTTGAACCGGTACTACAGGGAATAAAATGTCCATGAACCTTTTAGGATGTAGTTATACGTATACGTCAATGTACGGCGCAAGTATAAGTACCATTCAGTTACATAGATAAATATTATAATCCAGTGATCATGAGTAAAAGTTATGAATTAATAAATTAGACAATGAGAATTAATACGACAAAAGAATTTGATATTTTGGTACGAAAGAATTATTTGATAAATATTTATGAATTAAAATAGTAAAATGACTAAGGTTTACACGTTAAATTTATATAGAAAATTGTTGAGTTTATATGAAGAAGAATTATTGATATCAAGATTATTAATGGAAAAACTGGCCTGTTATTGCTGCTGTCGCCTCAAGACCATCAGCCGTGGAGCGGATTTGTTCACTTCGCTGGTGCTGGTAACCCCAACAACTCAGAGTGCCATTTCTGTGACAAACTTCAGCTGCATCACGACAAGGTGATAGTCTTCAGACATCATGTAGATGGAAGTTCAAATGAATATTTGGCCAGCATACCATCAATATCGTAATTTTGTATCGACGGTAGACATCAGTAAGAAAGATCCAGAATGAAAGAAAGCAACAAGAATAGAAAACCCTCGTTAGGTTCTTGAGAAATCAACAAATATCCATGCCATCGCTGGTTAAAACACATCCATATCTTCGGAGGAGGTTTAGAGATATTTTTAGAACTGAAAGTTATGTTAAACTTTGAAGATGCATATTAATTTTTTGATAAAAAGGCTGCCCAGCACGTTTTACGTGTGGCTCTCAGCACATCACGGGAACAAGTCCTTATGCAAGGAGCAAGGCCAAAAAATGAAATACCACCATCGATTATCAATCAAGAGTGTCAGATGGACATTGACAAATGTCACGTGTAAAGCGATCAATCAACTGGACAGACCCAACTGACCCCAGAAGATTACACCTTAGTATTATTCAAGTACTGAAACAGGGAAATTTTGCAACATTGTCTCGGAAACTAACAGCTGTGAAATATGAAGGTTAAGGTAATTTGTTGATAAATATTGATATTGGAGAAACAGATTAAGAAGATTAATTAGTACCATCCAAGTGGAAAATGTGAATGCTACAAGATCTAAAAATGAGGTATCGTTCATGCAAAGAAACAACATTATATGTTTTGGAACAAATTGAGGACCGCCTTGAGTATGAATCAGATAGTTAAATACTGAGCAAATATTGATGAAACTTAAATGATCATCAAAATAATTTATCATGTTTAGAAATTTCTCAGTCCAATTATCAATTATTATGTGCACTCAGATTCTATGCTACAGGTTGTTTTCAAGTAGCTGCCGTGGATTTGGGTGCATTCAGTCAACCAACAGCTCATGGAATTATTCATAAAGTCGGTGATGCTATCGCCCGGTTGCGACCCATGCATGTTTTCTTTTCCGATCAAGCCGATAAAATTGTCAAAACACAGGTTGATTTTTATCAGAAAGCAAGATTTCCCAAAGTTATAGGGGCAATTGACTGTACCCATGTCAAATTGGCCAAGTCGCCAGGTAAGAGTTGATATTAACAATTTATATAGCTTTATTATTTGATGTAATTTTTTAGGAGAAGATAATGCAGAGGTGTTCAGGAAAAGAAAAGGATATTTTTCCGTGAATGTACAGGCAATATGCAATTTCAATCTGGAATTCACAGATATTGTTGCTAGATGGCCTGGTAACACTCACGACTCTTACATATTCAACAACTGCTACTGGAGAGCAATGTTCGAACCGAGAACATATGGAGAAGCTGTACTTGTAGGAGATGCCGGCTATGCATGTGATCGTTACATGATGACACCCCTTGACAACTATGACACAGCAACTAAAAACCTTTTTAATGAATCACAAGAAACCAATTCGAGCTTTTAAGTATTTATCGGTTACTGAACGGTCGTGTTTTTAACCGATGCTGAAAAATTACTACGTTTTAACTTAATTTCGACAATTATTTCCGCAATTTTTGCACAATTATCTTATATTGAATGTACAGCAGTGTCAGTGTAAATATCGTGTGATAGTCGTAGTGGAAAGTGTGAAAATCCGCTGAAAACATCAGTCTTATCAAACCACGCTCGAGATAAGTTGAGATAAGGAGAGAAGTAAAAAACGCTGAGACGGATGCCTGGCTGATACGAGGTGAACATGGAAGGTAATGAAGAAAACGAAAATCGAGATGAGACATGCAATGTTTGCAATACCGGATTTGATGACTTGAAGTCTATATTGATATGCACAAAATGTAAGAAATATTATCATGCGAAGTGTGAAAACATTGAAACCAAGGGGCTTTCACATGAAAAAATCATGGAAATGTAAATGATGTGATTTGGGTGAACCAGCTACGAGTAAACGGCTTCGAACGGAAGATTTGGGTGATCTAAGTATTGTGGAAGATATTAACATCAACAAAATTCTACAGTTTCTCGTGGAGAGAATTATAGATCTAACTGATGAAGTCGACACTCTATTGGATCAAAATCAGAACCTCAATCAGGAGATAACCATTCTGCGTGGCATGAGACAAGTTCCAGGTCCAATATTATCTGAGGTAACACCAACGCCATCATTATCATATTCTGCGGTCACAAAGAAGGACAACAAAATATTAGTCATTAAAAAAAAGGTAATGTAGAGAAGAATGTTACTGAAATCAAGAAAGATTTGAGGAACAAAGTGAATCCTATTGAGATTGGAGTAGGCATGGAAATGGGACGCTCCACAAAGAATGGTGGTCTAATTCTAAATTGTGGGGATGAAAAGGATATAGCGAACGTGCAGTTAGAGATCCAGAATAAACTAGGTGGGGAATATGAAGTGGAGAGACCAAAATTACGCAATCATCGCATCAAAGTGGTTGGCGTTAATGAGTCGGAAGAAAATGACACTGATGAGGAAATAATATCTAAAATATCAAGACAAAACGGTTTCAACAATGACAACAATGGCCTGAAAAATCGCACCCAAAAAGTCCAACTCCACAGTATCACATCACATGAGGAAATTGAAACATATGGTGTTCCCCAAGGAACGATTTTGGGACCTCTTTTATTTTTACTATATATAAATGATATATTCCAACAAGTGAAGTTATGTAACATTAAGTTGTTTGCGGATGATACTATATTATATGCTTGTGGATCTGATTTGAATTCAATGTTAGAACGTATCAACTCAGACCTTCTCAGATTACAGAATTGGTTGAATGACAACAGTATGGCACTAAACGTACAAAAATGTAAATATGTAGTTTTTGGGACAGAGAAAACATTGAGAAAGCTAAATGATTTTAATATCAACATAAATATAAACGGACAAACAATAGAGAGGGTACGAGTTATGAAATATCTGGGAGTTATGCTCGATGAAAACTTGAGCTTCGATGAGCATGCCGACTATATGTGTGGTAAACTGTCAAAAAAGATTTATTTTTTGCAAAGAATTAGTTAAGACTTGTAACTTTTTGTTAAATTGCTGATCTACAAATCGATTATTGCGCCACATTTGGACTATTGTCCAACAATTTTGTTGAACTTAAAAAAAGGTAAAATTGCGCAACTTCAAAGAGTTCAGAACAAAGCGTTGAGAACTATATTGCAATGTAATAGGTATACTCCAGTTAAGATAATGTTGGATACGGCACAAGTAATGAGTGTGGATCAAAATATATTTTTTAAAACCATGATATTTGTATTTAAAATGAAAAATCACTTGGTACCAGATTATTTATGTAGAGAGTTAGTATATGTTAATGATGTACATTCTTACAACACAAGAAACAATTCAATCTTTTATATTCAAACTAATCGCTTGGAAAGAACCAATAAAAAATTATTTTATACTGGTCTTAAACATTTTAATAGTTTACCCTGTGATATTAGATATATACAAAATTTAGATCAGTTCAAGAATTGTATCAAGTGCTATGTTTTGGAAAATTTTAATATGTAGTATTGTCCCATATAATATAATATGTTAGTATATTCTGCTGTTCACAATGTATTTTATTTATATGTGTGTATTTATATTTTATCATTTATTTTTAAAGACATTGTTGTTTTTTGATTCTAATTCTTCATTCAGCCTTTGTTTTTTATCTTGTTAGTTATAGGTACATTAGGTTTTGTATCATTATACATTAGGTATCACCAACTTTTTTTTTTTATAGCTGATTTGCTAAATAAACGATTGATATATTAAAAAAAAATTCTTCGAAAAACCAAGGTTGTGAATGGAAGATTCAGCATAATTTTTGAAGTAGATCCGGATACCTACCAAACTCTGATGGATAAAGAAAAAATTATTATTGGCTGGAGTCGCTGCCCGATTTTTAATGATTACGGAATTGTGAGGTGCTATAAATGCTGCAAATATGGTCATTTGGCGAAGGAATGTAGCGATAAAAAATTGTGTCCAAAATGTAGTGGTGAACATGATATAAAAGACTGCAAAAGTGATGAACTTAAATGCCCAAATTGTCTGAACTCAAATAACAAATATAGTTTGAAATTATATGTTGACCATGCAGCATGGGATATAAACAACTGCAAGACATTCAGGCGCATTGAACAAATTCAACGTAATAGATTCATTAAATAGCAATTATGTACTAGTTCTGCATCAAATTCGTCAAATATTGTTTACCTCAACTGCCAAGGATATTTGAACAATAAGGACAATATAATGGTTCTCATCAACGACTGGAAGCCAAAAGTGATATTTCTGAGTGAGACACATATATCTGAAGATATTAGCCTTAGTGAGTTGTGTGTAGATGACTACAAGATGGAACAGTGCGTCACCAATAATCGAAGAACAGGAGGAGTGCTTGCATTGATAAGATCCGACGTTAAGTACAAAGTGAAAAATATACAGTGTGTCCAGAATTATGTATGGATGTTGTCGATGGAGTTGCTGCTTTCAAGGTCAGTTTATCTGTGTAGTGTTCTGTACCACCCTCCACAATTAGAAAATGCAAAATTCCTAGAATATTTTGAAAATTTTTTGGACGAAACTAGTGATTTTGTGGGAACAAACATTGTCATGGGGGATTTTAACTTCGATTTAATAAAACACACATTTTATGGTGAAAAGCTGCTTAACATGGTCAACAGGAATGGATTCTACCAGATTGTTAATTCTCCTACTCGTATCACTGACAGAAGTAAAACCCTCATTGATTATATAATAACTACTGATAAAAATCTTAAGCATGAAGTACACTTGATACCGAGAATTGGAGACCATAATATTTTGTCAATGCAAATGAATGATATAGAGAATGTAAACAATAACAAAATGACTAAAATAACATACAGACGCATGAAAAATTACAACATTGACTTCTTGCAAGAATCTCTACTTAGTACATCGTGGAATAATAGTATCACAGATGTAAATATCTTGGCCAACTCATTTGTGGATAGTATTCCTAGTATACTTAATGAAATGTGTCCGAAAGTAACATTACGTGTTCATCAAAAGTTTCAAGACAAAAAATGGATAACCCCGGAGATCAGGGAAATGATGTACACAAGAGACTGTTTGTATAAAAGATCAGTACTGGAACAGGATAATGATATATGGCGTGCTTACAAAAAGGAAAGAAATCGAATTGTAGCCTGCATCAGAGTTGATAAGGACAAATACTTTGAAATGGTTATTGGTGGAAACAAAGCAAACTCCAGGGAATTATGGAAAAATTTAAAAACGCTCCTTCCAAACAAAAAAGGTTTCCTTCCAGATGAGGTTCATTTTAATCAACGAATTATTTCATCAGACCAGGACATAGCTAATGAGTTTAATAAATATTTTATAAGTAGTATTGACACTATTATAAATGATATACCAGTAATTCAGGATGTGAATGATATCACCTACACTGTACCAACATCTGGAGAATTAAACCAATTTAATGTTATATCTTTGCAAGAACTAAAAAAGGTATTGAAAGAACTGAATAATGTTGGTAGTGATGAGTGTGGTATCTCGAAGAAAATCTTGGTGGACGCTTGCGCAGTTGTTGCAAATCGTTTATTGGACATTGTGAATACATCACTTCTGAATGGAGATTTTCCTATGTCGTGGAAGACATCAGTAGTGGTTCCGGTCCAGAAGGTTGCGAACACCAATCAATGTGAGGAGTTTAGACCAATTAACAACAGCCAATCGAGAAGGTACTTGAAGTCGTAGTGAAACAGCAACTTCTCAATTTCTGTGAGGAAAACAATATTCTAGTTCCAAATCAGTCGGGCTTTCGTACCAATCATTCATGTGAGTCTGTCGTTGTTAGTGTCTGTAATGATAAGATTATGATGATAATGATGATAATGATTAAAGGCTTTGGAAGGTAGAAATTATGTATTGGCAGTTCTTATGGATTTTCGACGTGCGTTTGAAACAATAAGTAGAAAGGGTTTGTTGGAAAAATTATATAAAAAGGGAATTAAAAAAACAGCTTTCAAATGGTTTTGCTCCTATTTGACAGATAGATTCCAAAAATCTTAATATAAGAATTGCATGTCAGATTTTATAAAGGTAGAACATGGTGTTCCATAGGGCACGGTTTTGGGTCCGTTGCTGTTTCTTTTATATATAAACGATATTGTTAATATATTAGAAGAAAGTGAAGCTGTATTGTTTGCGGATGATACGATGATTTATGTAATAGGTAAAAATATTAATGAAATGCAAAGAAAAATAAACATTGATTTGAATAACACTTTCAAATGGCTGTGCAACAATAAACTTTGTATAAATACATCCAAGTCAAAATTTTGTATTTTTGAAAAGAAACATAGATTAAGTGGAATTAACCTAAATACGGTAAATATTTGTATAAATAATGAAAGACTGATTCATGAAAATGAAATAAAATACTTAGGTGTAATCTTCGATTCAAATTTAACGTTTCAGGTACATGCCGATTATATTATGAAAACATTCTCTAGAAAAGTAGGCGTTATCACTAGAATTGGAAAAAGTTTATCTTTGAACACAAAAATATTATTGTATAATAGCATAGCTGTACCCCATTTGCAATTTTGTTCTACCCTTTTGTTTAATTTACCCAATTATAAAATAGAGCAATTGCAAATTGTTCAAAATAGGGCCATGCGAGCTATATTGAAGTGTAACAGATACACACCAGTTCAAACAATGTTAAACGTACTTAATTTCATGTCTGTCAAGCAAAAAATTATGTACAATATTTGCATATTTATTTTTAAAATCAAACAGCAATGTGTTCCTAGTTATGTAAGTGATAGAGTTACTTGTTTCAAAGACAATCATCCCTACAATACCAGAAACTGTGGTGATTTTAGGCTAAGGCAATCTTATTCTAGTCATGTTCAAAACTTTATATTGCATAAGGGTCTAAGGCCCGTATTCTCCGTTCGTACTTAAACCCGTTTAAGATTTGACGGCGTTTAACTACAAGATTTCATATGCACCGGCGAAATTGGACACGTTCAAGTGGGTTAAACGCATTTAAAGTTAATCGCCCGGTTTGGAGCGTTCAAGGATTTAAACGGCTTCAATTGTGGTGGAAGATGCGTGCGTCTTGAAAAAATATATCATCTTATATAAACTAATATCACCGAACATATTATTTATTATATGTTTTTCTAATCATCTCACTGTGAGTGTGCCTATTTTATTTTTTACTTTGAAGACGAATTATACCATTTTTCTTGAAGCCGATATTTTCGACAAATTAATAGTTCTTGCATGGATTTACATAAAAATGAAAAATACTATGAGCGGACGGACGTTATGTCATTTTTCCGGAGATTTCATTTTCATGTTATCTACAAAGTCAGTAATGCCATAGTAGATGTATGTTCAAGATAAATCAAAATGCCATTTGCAATGATCAATGAAATAATTAAAGTATAAAATGGTTTTATTCAAATAATATCACGTTTTGGGATGTCCGTGAAATGATAATTCATCACGTAATTTTATTTTAATTCATTCAAGCTTCCTGTCCTTCTCCCGTATTATCATTTTATCAATAGAACTGAAATTATTGGTTCTGTAGGTGGTGCTGAGGGTATAAGAGATATCAAGCCAAAATCACGTATCATAAAAGAAAAATAATTAATGATTCTATGCGTAAACACATACGGAAATGGAGCAGACACAAAAATTAACTTGGAAAAAAACCTATATAGGTTTAAACTTTATATAATGGCGGAAATAATAATAAAAAGAAAATATTCTTGAACCACATGAATGCCTTTGAGATTATATGTGGTTCACGTTCACTTCTGCATGAGCAAATATGGATATTTTGACCCATCCTAAAAAAAGATCTCATTTCTCATGATTTTTCATTTCGTTCCTTTCTACCTTTTGCATAACGTATACCTACATTGAACTTTACTTCGAAGTGGAAGTGCTCGATTTCCTCTTGCCAAATGGAAATCATAAGATACCATCTACATTGTGTCCGGCATTAGAGTGAGTTTGAACAAAAGTTCAATGTGAATGGTAACATATGATTCCCGTTTTCCAAGAATAAATTTGACAGCTCCACTTCGAAGTGAAATTCAATGCAAACCTTACATAACTATACATCCAAATGTCAAATTGATGTCCACTTTCAACATCATGGTTGCCAATCAACTTGAATTCCACCAAAATATTCCTAGAATTTCCGACGTTGCCGACCTTTTTCTAGGTTTAACTAAACGTTGCGAAAATTAGCACGGTGCATACCAAGCAAAAGTTGAGGACGTTTAACTATTTGAATGCGTTTAGTTGAAGGCGTTTATCTGAAGAATCGGAGAATACGGGCCTAAGTGAATTTAATAGCTTACCGCCTGATCCAAAAAACTGTGATAACCTTCGTGATTTTAAGAAGCTTTTAAAAAATCATGTATTGTCCAAATTTTAATACTATGTATGCCTATAATATGTATATTTAAATTTTATTGGTAATTTTTTTTTTTATTTTTTTGAAACTCAAATTTGTGAGTGGATGTATTTTATTTCTATAATACCTTATTACTGTTTTTTATATGTAGCAACATACTAATAAAGATATATTTATTTATTTATTTATTATTTGGTGTATGGAAGAGACGGTTTCCAGCCATGGCTCTTCCCAAGTAACATTTTCAGACACAGAACGGTAAAATTATCGAATCATCCGTTTCTGTTTCGTATACAAAACGGAAACGGTTTTCTTGTTTCCGTAATGTTTGGGAACCATTTCTGATTGTTTCTCTTTTGTTTCGAAAATGTTTCCATGCTATAATCTTGATTATTTCTTTTATTATGAGTGATATTTGCTATTTATCGATGCAGGGGGCGCTGTGAGTTTAGAGCATGTCCATATTCGAATTATCAGGAGGGGAATAAATGTCTCTAATTTGTTTCGGTGATTTGTCATTAGAAGTGAAAAACAAGGAAACAAAAATAGTATCTATAACAAAATAGACACAGAACGGATTCACCATAATGAATTTGTGTCAAAAATGTTATATTGATGTATTTTCATGGTTTTATTCTGCGTTATTCGCAATCGAGAAACAATATTCATTGACGAGAAAATTTTTATCGTGTAGTTTACCAAATGAGCTTCAGATTTTCAGGGCGCCTTCAATTTATCGTCATTTAATGGAAAAAAACTTTCTTTTATGAAAAATCAAGTTTCGAAAATTTGCAAGATTTTACCTCTTTCAATCTAACTTCAGGTACGCAAGTGAAATGGAGATGTTTCGGGTACTCAGAGGATGTGGGATTCTAATTACAAACCAAATCAAGATCAAAAAGTATTTCCTCGTCAAAATGGCTGCAAAAATCTTTTGGTTATCATGATTCAATATGGAGTCAAGAAACCAAACTGATACCTCGTTTTCTGTAGTGTTTGGGAAACTTGTTTCGATAATAAAAAAAAATTGTCGAAACATGCGAAAAGGAAACATAATGTATCGAAAATGTTTCGGACGTCACCGCAATACGTACAAATAACACAAATATCAACCACGATACATGAGTTGACTTCATCTACTTCCAGTTCTCAGCCACTTCCTTCAGATTTCTTTCAGGTTCACATTCAATTTCAGTTCGAAGTTTCGAAGTGGAAGTGATTGTCCAAGAGCACTATGTGTTATTATTGAACACATTAAGGCCCAATTTTTCAATTCCTCAGAATACTTCTCATCGTATCGTCATATTCCTATTTATACTCAAATCTTTATCTTGTATCATCATTATCATCGAATAATGGATTTGTGGGGTGATCAAGCTCTTCTAATCTTAAAGGTTTATCATCTTGAGGTTGGTTATCGATATCCATCCTTTTTCCATGATCTATACGAATGAAAGAATACCAGCTAATTACTCACAGATATATATTTTTTAAATGGCTTTCACATGTGAAAAACGATGTGGAAGGCATATCACTTGCTTGTGTGAATGTGGTTTGGGTCTGGAGTTCTGCATTTCTACTTTGAAATTCGATCTTTCATTTGTTTCAAAGCTTTATAAAACCTTGACGAATGTTTATATTGCTGTTTTCTACCCATGATTCCAAAACAAACGGTATTAATGAAATGTTTGAATCTGTAACAAGTTCTCGAAAACACTTTTTCCATAGAATTTATTAATTTATAGGTTAGAACATTTTCCTACGGGAATGTTTCTCAATGTTTCGATATTGTTTTCTTCACAATTTTCGAAACCATTGTTTCAATAGTATTTCGAAACCAGAATATCTATTTAGTTTCCAAACTCATGATTTGAAAATATATCGACACAATATGGGAACGAGCGTGTCTTAACACAATCTGATATTTTGTGTCAAAACGCGTCGAAAATTTTCGATACAAACGGGCAGTTATTGTTTCTAGTTACCAGTGTCGAAAATGTTCCATATGTTTTTCGAAATAAATGTGTCGCGGCACAATTTCACTATTTGTATCGAAATTGTTTCGGAATGTTACGCTTCAACGAAATTGGGTCTATTTTGTGCCTGAAAATGCTACTTGGGTTAGCATACGTGTTGATGTCCTTTGCAATTATAATCCCAACAGTTGTCCTTCACAACATGGCTCAGAGAGCAGGAGAGCCAATACCTCCTGATGAGAATCAACTGAACCTACCAGCTCCATGGGATGCTCTTCTCGTGCAAGAACAGATGAACAATGATTCTCCTGTGCAGGCTGCTCATAGAAGGGACAACCCAAATCATCGCTGGTGTCGTGCTCTTATTGACAATTACTTTGCTGGGTGAAAAATGAGACATCAAGATCGTTTGTGCATTACTTTGAATTTGGTATAATCTATATTTTTTTTGTAGGTTGGCCATGCAGAAAGTGCATGATAGACAGCATGAAGCAGAAAGGCTGGTGTTAGAAGAATGAAATAAAACATTCTTCACAGTGAACGAATGTTTATTGATTATTTTTTTTGACATAGACATGTATTACTCTTCATTATTCATGAGAAGGTACTAGAACTAATCAAACTTTTGGAAAATAGAACTTCAGAGATTTTTTCTTTCATTTTACTTTGAAGCTGTAACTTTTGGAGAATAAAACTTTAGAGATTTTTTCTTCTATTTTACTTTAAAGCTGTTCCAGCTTTGAATTTTCTTGATTCAGCTCCACTTGTTCCCGCAAAGTTGCAAACTGTTTCAATTTTTCATACTCCTGCTGCTCCTGGAGGAGAAGAATACGCATCGTGACATCATGCTCCTCTGTTGCCTGTTAAGCAGTGCCTGCTAGAGTCTTTATTTTTTCTTTGTCCGACTGCTCGGCTTCAAGTATCTTCAGATGAGGTCGTCGTCGACTTGAACTTGACTTTAGATGTCGGGAACTATTTGCAACTGTGGCAATATTGGGATTTAGAGGGGCTGGAGATTCAAGTGCTTTGTGAGGGAATGCAGTCTTGTTTTTTGTAAAATGTTGGTTCATGGGGTTCACAGCATTGAACTTGTATAGGAGCTCCAATCTGCAGGAAGCTCCATTTCTATGGGCGAATTTTCATCTACACTATCTACTAATACCTAGAAGAAAAAGTTATCACAATTTGTCTATTGTTGGTGCATGATTGAACCTACCACATTGGACTTAACTTAACATGTACGTGTCGCCAGGGTTACGCTGTTATCAAATGGATCATTTCCATTAGTAAACAATTATGTATACGTTATCTTAACGTAAATTATACAGCATAGGTGAGATTTTAATTTGATACAGGTATCATGAGAGTGTCATCCCTAATTTCACCCTCGGTTTCACCTTCTGTTGTACCATAATCATCTGCTAATAGAATATGATGTCAAATCAGAACAAAAACGGAAAAAAAAGGTTCGCACATTTTCCAATACTGTCCGAATCAAGACCATTGTCAAAACCTTGCACTACTGGCCGCAACAATATTACAACCTTCTCAATTGCGGGATCTATTTTTTCAGGTGTTGGTGAAGGGCCTCCGTCTATAAATCAAATATTCTATATTGCACACGTCATTGGAAAATGCAATCATTCAATATATGTAGGTGATTCATTTTTTAGGACTAGCCAATATGTTTACCTATTGCAATTCGATTCTGGTTTTCTTTTGATATCAAACTTCTTGCTTTTTTTTTCATTTTCTTTCAAGCCGTTCTTAAGCCCTTAACTTCTCTTTGAACGAAGGTTCCTCTTGCATTGAATTGGTATGCAATTCGTTTCAGATGAGAGTGCGTCGGTCTTTTTACATTCCACAATGGAGAAGTATTTTTCCACAAATTCAACAAGCAGTATTCTTTTCACGGGCTAAATTGTTTCTACTCTCATCCTTTTCTTCTTTGGTAGTCCTAGTCCTGAAGATTACCTTGTTGTGCCATTTGGATGCTTCACCACGCTTCACAATATTCCAAAAAACGAATACAACTTATCACACATACACAACACAAACAGTGATAAATTTGAAATGACAACGAGGAAATTTTGGTTATGCCAACCCAAACTTTAGTCGAATTCGGCTCGTTTGGTACATGGTCTGGTACATTCTTTGGTCTGTTAAACACCTGCCAACCAATTTCGGATCCTGAAATGATGGATGATCAAGTTTGGTATGTGTTTTGGTCTGTCAAAATGCCTACCGCGGTTTGCAGCACGGTTCTTTGGTTTGGTATAGTGGTATCCTTGTCTATTCTTCTTTTGTCTCGCTCGGCAGTAGTAAGTTCATCGTGAAAGTTCAAGTGAGAGGAATGACGTAAATAAACAAATCGACCCGTTTTATTCATATTTCAGTCTGTGCATCAGAGGTTGTGATAGATGTTCTAGAAATCTGATCTAAAAGTTTGTTTGCTGTTAATTAAAGTTTAGTTTTTTGCCAGTGTTGTTCTACGACTATATTTACGTCGATCATTTTTCTCCCCAACCTTTAGTTGGGAAATGGCCAAGAGAATGAAAGAAGGAAATAAGTGAATCGGGGACGTTTATATAATTCCAAAACAGCCAAAACCAAAGCTGCTTTTCTTTTGGGTATTTTGAGTAATGCGGCCAGTGCGGCCACAAAATTTTCACAAAATCACTGGACAAGCTTCAAGTTTTAACTTTATGATGAATAAGACAGATGAACTAAGAAGTAATAAACTAACCTGTAACATATTTTTTATCTATGCCTGTGAGTTAACATGAACATAAACAAAAAAGTTGGGTTATATAAACACTCTGCTTTTGACAGTTTTGACCAAACACCCACCAAACGATTTTTGTAAAATGTTGGTCGTGACGTCGTCACCATGACGTTGCATTAACCGTTTGGTTAACCAAAATCTAAATCAATCAAACGAGCCAAAATCGACTTTTCTTGTCTTTTTTCATCCATTTGTAGCTATTTCCATTGTTGCCCAACTGTGCATCCACTTAAACGACGCCGTTTCGTTAAACTGAAATTCCACAGAACAAAACTGCGTTTCAACTTTTAACATCTACAATGAACGACGTTTACGTAAACGGCGATTTCAGCGTGACTGATGAATTCGGGCCTGAGCTTCAAAGTATGCTCGCTGAGATCAATGTCATTTTTTCAAGAACATGCTGGCTTGCGCCTTTTTCGGGCTGATCTTGGACTAAAAATAGAATAGACAGAGGCAGTCATTCATAAACATTTTTTCAATATGGAGCCGTGATTCCCTTACATAAGCAATAGTCTATCATCTAAGTAGAGAATGAAAAAATTGAAAATTAAAACCGTTCTACTATAAATTTTGACAGTCATTTACTGTCGGCGCTTTCGGTGTAGAGAGATTCGGTAAACCAGTATCATCAGTTATCGAGTTTTTCTCTTTTTACTTCACGTTGATGAAAAAAGACAAGAGATTATCGAGTTGAGCGAAGTACTGTTTATTTGAGCGCCTATTTTAAGGGGATTGACATGATATATTTGTCATAGACGAGGCCGTTTCAGCGACGTTGCCGCATGTAATCGATTGTGCATACTGATTTTGAGTTTTTCATGTGAAAATTGAAAGTATAGGTCTGTTTTGGTTACAAGTTATTTCAGTTCCGAACCAGTTCCGAACTGTTCTACACATGCGCACTTGAATATTACCATGGCAACATTGGAGTGCGCATGTGTAGAACAGTTCGGAACTGCATGAATTTGGAACCAAAACAAAGCTTATATTGTTCAGAACTTGGAATTATCAAAAGCGAATGTCATGAATGCCTTTCACGGTTTTTGCCATAATCAAAATGGATAATGAATATTTTGAAACTGAATTTCACGAGTTGTCAAGCATGCAATTGCGGAGAAATTTCTTGTGTCTGCCTATTTGATCACAACTATTGAACATGCATTGTCTTCCTATCTGGGTATATTTCCAATTTTTGTACAAATTTAATGCTAGGTTAAAAGCCCTCAAGTTCAATGTAAGATAGGTAGGAAATTGCTAAATCATCACGTTCTCAAACCATGGTCGGTCACTCGGTCATGATATGATTATTATGCCGACGAAAGCACGATCGGAAGTGCTTAGTAGAATATGTTTACTATAATATTTGGATAACATTACTTGTGTACTATAACAATTAATTATAAATATGCAAGTCGTGTGAAATAAATATCCAGTATTCAACAATTACTCAAAACGTTGTTTTACTCAGCAAATGTACTGTGCCCAAGCCCACTTGGCCATAGAAGAGAGTGAGGCTGCTCTCTGGCAGTAGACTCTATCTTTTCCGCTGCTCAACCGAACCAAGTTGAGCAAGAGCTAATCTACGAGCTAAACCTAGCTCGTACATTGGTCCTTCGAGCAACCTTAAAACTGCAGCAACCGCCTGCAGTCCAGCCAGTACACCAGTCCAACAGGGGCTCACTATCCAAATCACAAATCCAGTCCAACAGAGGCTCACTATCCAAACTACAAATTCAGTCCAACAGAGGCTCACAATCCAAACTACAAATCAGTCCAACAAAGGCTCACTATTCAAACTACAAATCCAGTCCAACAGAGGCTCACTATCCAAACTACAAATCCAGTCCATCAGAGGCTCACTATCCAAGAAACTACAAATCCAGTCCAACAGAGACTCACTATCCAAAGCATAAATCCAGTCCATTAGATGCTCACTATCCAAACTACAAATCCAGTACAACAGAGGCTCACCATCCAAGCTACAAATCCAGTCCAACAGAGTCCAACAGAGGCTCACTATCCAAACTACAAATCCAGTCCATCAGAGGCTCACTATCCAAGAAACTACAAATCCAGTCCAACAGAGACTCACTATCCAAACTACAAATCCAGTCCAACAGAGGCTCACTATCCAAACTACAAATCCAGTCCAACAGAGGCTCACTATCCTAACTACAAAAACCCAGTCCAACAGAGGCTCACTATCCAAACTACAAATCCAGTCCAACAGAGGCTCACTATCCAAACTACAAATCCAGTCTATCAGATGCTCACTATCCAAGAAACTACAGCAAGTCCATCAGAGGCTCGCTGTTCAATATCCAAGTATACATAAGGCCAGTCCAAAGAGGCTCGTCTTCCAGACCGCAGCACACGCCTGTCGTCGAGGCTCGCTATTCAACCAACCAAAAGTTAATCCATTATAAGGCAACCAATCAATCACAATGGAAAACAAGAACGAACTCGACCGCCTGGTATTAGAACAAGAAAAAGTGGAAACGCAGATCTTCCAGACAATGATCAACACCAAAAACGACTCACAAACCAAAAAAACGGATTACTACATCTACAAACATTTATTCCACCTGGAAAGATTATGGCAGAATGCCCTCAAGAACGACAGAGCAATCAATAGACTGAAGGACTCTATCGAGCATCCCCACAACACCAGGTCATACTTCCACTATATGGCTGCCGAATATGGCGAGTGCTTGAACTACCTACTAACATGCCCAAAAGCCGAACACTCAAGCCCTACCATCAACAGCCAACAAGTGCGGATGAAAAGACGGAATTTCAGGAAAGAAGAACTAAAAGACCTATTAACGCAAATACAGTCAGAGTTGGAACTAGACAAAGCAGAGTATTGCTACAAGTTCCTTATGGAAAGAGTCAACAAGCAGTGGGAGGGATTCCAGGAAATCCATGAAAAAATCTTATTCTACGAAGAAGAACATGAAAATGCATATCTAGCTCATAACGTGTACGAAGAAATCCGCAGACAATTTGAACAAGTTGTAGACGACCTGACCACCAAACTCCAGCAAGACGTCATAGCCCTCAAGCAACAAGTACCACTCAAATAGCCCCAACAGCATCAACAACTACCAATAACTCAGTTTCCAATTTGCCAGGAAAGAGATGAAAACCGTGCCAAACGAGCCAATACAACAGCTGGAAGCAATCGCAACCAGCCACTACTCAGCATGGGATCTACTTCAAAAAAGTGACGACAAAAAACTACTAGACAAGCTGCCAGACTCACCAGACATATACAGACAAAAAACTGCTGTCCAAGGATAGAACGCCAGTCAAGTTCAGAGAGGAAACAATTATACACAACAAACAATTGGATAGTCACGATAAATTCCTCGGCGACGCTCGCTGTAATTTGTCCAGGCGCCCAGGAAGATGTTGTATCAAATACAACAGGAGTTATAACAATCGTTCTTGTTCTAGTCAGTCACTCTAAAACATTGCCCATCATCTTCGATACCAGCCTAAACAACCATGAACCGTCATATCTCTCCACAGAGCTGAGACAAAAAAAAAGGGACCTCAGAGAAAGGATACATGTTACGGGATGGCGCAGCATTCCTCAGCACACAGCGATCATCAGCAACATCACAACAATAGCCATCCTCATTATGGGGATTTCAGGAGAAGACAGAAGAGGTGAAACGAGGAAGTGAACAAACAACAAGGCCAAAACGAAGACATAGCATTGATGTCTCTACGTTCATCCATTGTTGAGAGGCGGCAGAATGTTTGATTTTAACCAATTGAACATCCAGTCATTTTTTTTCCAGTCTTTTTCACAACCATCCTATTTTATACGATTTATCTACTCTCTATAACTCAACCTTATTGCTACAATTCTATTATTTATATAATTCGTTCGTTCATAGCTGAGAGGCGGCAGAATGTTCAATCACAACCATTAAACATGCATTGTCTTCCTATCTATTATATATATATATTTCCAATTTTTGTACAAATTTCATGCTTGCACTAACGGAAGTGCATAGTAGAATATGTTCACTATAATATTTGTATAACATCATTTGTGTACTATAACAATTGATTATATATAAGCAAGTCGTGTAAAATAAATGACCAGTATTCAACAATTACTCAAAACGTTGTTTTACTTAGCAAATGTACTGTGCCCAAGCCCACTTGGCCATAGCAGAGAGTGAGGCTGCTCTCTGGCAGTAAACTCTATTTTTTCCGCTGCTCAACCGAACCGAGTTGAGCAAGTGTAATCTACGAGCTTGAGCTAGCTTGTACATTGCCATTACAGGAAGATTTGGCATTTAGCGCAAGCATCGACCGCTAGTTACACCGCAAGTTGTTTGGAATGCGATTTGACGTCTATGCTTCATCAAATGATGTAAACAATTTTGTCTATTTTATTGATAGTCCAAGGGGCTGATTATCATGGACTTTTCAGCAGCCCATCTTAAAATCTCACCCATATCAACTTTATTTTGGTTTTGTTAACATTTTGAAATTAGCATTTTGTCAATAATGATAAAATACACTGATAAAATCAAAGTAGGTTGATTTGTCTGAAAATTGAGAGTCTGCCTAAGCTTTTGATTCTGAAAAACTTTTCTGATATATTTCAAGACAAAGGTGAAGTCTATTTTTTTTTAAGAACGGAAAATGACAAGCAGTTATTGGTAACTATTTTATTAGGTTGCCAGCCTGACCTGGCGCGTTCGAACTATTAAACTGTGCTCAACTACAGGACCGTATTTAGATATAAAATTGTAAATACATACTAGCTTTGTTCGGGTTTCGTCTTGAACGCGTTCACACCTTTTCAACCTCAATCGAGATTTGAACTGCGCAAATCTACTGCGATGTAATTTTATAATTGAATGATCAATCCAAATCATTTATTCGGGTTATTACAGAACACATGCACACATGTTTAGATAAGATAAGTCAAGTTGTTTTTCTTATCCCTTGGATAGTTGAAAAAAATAAAACAAGGAGAAGCTCGGCCTTTTTTTGGTAGATTCTAATTTTAATATTTTTGTATCCAGAGATAAAAACAGGTAGCTTGGGCAATGTCTCTTCTTCAAGAAACGACTCCTCATTCTCAATCTGCAACAATCCATAATAACGATTCACAATCTACGATATCTACTAAAATGTACCATTTTAGTTCCACCATTTGTACCCGGAGATGTAATAAGCTCCTCGAAAGACAACTCCTCATTCTCAATCTATAATAATTTATAATTTTACAATCAATGCTTTTATTAGTTTACATATAGTGTAATCTTCAGAATCTGATTCCTGAGCAATGCTGGAACTAGCTCCAGGCACAACAGGCATGCTATCCATTACTGCCAAAACTAGAATCTATATTTCAAATTTTTACATACATAACATACATTATTTATACCACTTCACCGCTTTCACCTAAATAATAAACAGATTAAAAAGCTTCTATGAATTCCAAATAAATTATGACAGTATCTTGAAAATGATTTGAACAATAACAACGAAATAAATACCAAAAACACAAAAACTCATCAAATTGATTATCACAGAATTCGGAAACTCGATCCTGTTCTAATATTGTGAATCGAGGTTAAAATTTATTGTCAAACGCTTGACATATTAACAGATGACAGTGGTTAAGGAAATTTATTTTCATTACCTTGGTAAAAATAACGGTCAAATCGTCCGTTCTTATAAAATATGGACTACTACTTTACTGTTGTCAATTTCCACTAAACCGGTTCCAAATATCAATAATTGGTTTTGCTCATTTTCTCAACATCTTAGTTTAAGACGAAGCAGGAGCGATTCCCGGAATAGTAGAATTCATCTCGGAAAATTTTTGTCATTTACACCTTACCGAAACCCAATTCGTGGACACACTGTATGAAAAAATGTAAATGTAAAAAAGAAAATCTTGAAAAGTTATCACCACGTTTTTGCAACTCACCTAATGCAAGGTTATGAGCGATATCAAACAACACTATTACATATCCTTGGCCCTTTTAGTATTTTTGAAAATAATCCGACTGAACTATTATCATTATTATTTATAATTTTCCCATTTCCTGAAAGTACCACATTGTGAATGAGATTGAACAATAATTTTTTCTCACTGAATATAAGTTTCAAGCAGATGACTTCCAATAAAGGTTCCCGCTACTACTAAGAACAAAACGACTGATGAAAAATTGCCCAATATAAGTGATATTCCAATAAATTTTATCGCGAGTTGAGAAAAAAAGTATACAAGTTTCTACTATGCGGGTTATTTTTGCTGCGTCTCGCAATAAAGGTTATATATAGGCCTGTAAAAGATTTATCGGGAAATACATGTGTAGATGAAACCAAAAATTCCCAAGAGTGTAATGTTTCACGTAAAAAGTTTTTAACTTTTATTAAACCCAAACCCGAAACTGTTCACTGACAGATGTAATTTAGAGTTGTTTGATAGGAGAAGAGAAAGACAATAACTTTTATTATTTATGTTTGTGAGTTTTGACTCGCGTTATACCCGTTAATATGGATTGATCATGTATCAATGGTTACGATCTTTTCTGAAAAAATACGTATTTTATTATATGCGGTTACGGTTGGCTGGCACACTGAGATTCGCTGATTCAACTGATTCAGTACTTTTGAGAGTTGTCATTTTCCATCTCATTTATGGATGAAAGAAAGAACGCAATACCGCATGTTACATACATGAAACAATTTTCATGTATGTAAGATGTATGTAACAATCTCGCTGTTCGTGAACAGTGAATGCATGATGCATCAGTATGCAGATGATACCCAAATCTATATACATGCAGATCCTGACAATCCAACTGAAGCTTTCAATCGTCTCAACTGCACCCTTGAACCTGTGCAAGAATGGTCAAAGGATGATGGTCTCCATCTGAACCCTACAAAAACCTTGGCAATGTGCTTGGGAACTGGAGTTGAATGCGCTAGAACTTTAAACAATACTGACTCAGCTATCACTGTCAACAACAGCACTGTCTCCTTGGTGGATAGTATAAAAAATCTAAAGGTTTATGTGGACAGTCAACTCAACTTCAAAACGCACATCGATTAGAAGATTTAACTGGCTTACTCCAAATTTAAATCATAATATAAATTCAAACATTACCTTCCCTCTAACATGAAGTGGCAGCTCATGAACTCATTGGTCCTGTGTCACACTGACTACTGCTCATCAACATACTTCAACTTCCTGACCGATGAGAATATGAATAAGCTTCAAAAGCTTCAGAATTCATGTTTACGGTTTTCATTTGGTATTTCTTATAGAGAAAATGTAACGCCGCATTAAAACAGTCTTGGAAATTTGAAGATCAAGTATCGGTTTACATTATACTCCTGCAAGCTCCTCTATACTATTGTGAAAACTGAATCACCAGCATACTCACATAATCAGAATCGCCACTTTGTGATGGAAGATTTTTCTTTTTTTCTACCAGTATATACTGTCAATTTTTCTTTTTGGATTGTATAGAAAATTATCCCAATAAACTTGTTTTATCATTATTATTATTATTAATCTCTTGGAATCGCACAGCATCAGAAAATTTTAGGTTTTTCCTCAAGTGCCCAGAATGGAGATATGAAATCCCCCTGTGTACCCCCATAGATTCACATTTTGGTCTCTAACTGGTTAATGACCTCACATTCCAAAAGTTCTTGTATTTTATGTAGAGTACGCTGGAGACATTGTTTGGCAAATTTCGCATATTATTTTTGACACAATATGACACATTCGTGTGTGAAATGGGTCATGATAACGTCAAGAATTTTACTAACTGAGAATCCATTCTGAGCTTTGTAGGTTTGGGTTTGAGATATTAGTTGATCTTAGACTTTAGTTTTGGTTAACAAACCTGTCGTCAATCAAAACATTCTTTATTGTAATACATAATGAGTTGGCTCAAGAGACCGTTTGAAATCCTTCTCTTACCGTAAGTTATAGGTTTTTTTAAGGAAAACCTAGGTTCTGGGAAAACTCTTGGCCTGGTGAGTGGAATAGCCATGCCTAGGAGAAGGTAATAGATATCTCACCTTGAAAATGACAGAAAACTAGAAGTCCATATTTTATCAAATGATAAAAATAATTCCCGCAATAATCTAAGAATCTACAGGATGTCAAGGAAGATATGGGAAAATCTATTGGTTTTAGGTAGAGCATGAACAAATAAGATTATAAGCTTTTTTTCCGCTGGAAATCATGTTTTTGTGAATAACTAAGTAGATACTCAATAAAACTTAGAAACAAATTTCATATAATAGACTCTTATGAGGCCCTCTCATAATTCTGTCCATAAAACATTTAGGTACCTTGTTAAGTCTACCAGGGATAAACTTCAGTTCTTGGGTTTTTGCTGAAAACGATAGTTTCATGAGATATAAGTTTGCGTATTGATTTTTTTATTATAAAAAGTTATAATTCTATAAGTCCTCCAACTTGTTGGAAAATTCTGCCCCTTCATCATCCATTATCAAACCATAAAAACGCCTGATCGGACTTCCAATTAATGTCGGATGAATAATAACCCGTACCAAACTTGCGATATTGATTTTTTTCGAAATTTGAAGCCTTACTAGCAAACCATTTCGGGATGGAACTTGTTTAGGTAGGTTGCGCTCAATCATAATATTTTGGGTTTCCAAACCAACATGCCTTTGTTCTGTTCCAGATCATATTCGAAACACCCTGTATATTATCAAATATCGAGAAAGACAATCAATAATGAAGCAAGCCATCACACAATGGATTATGTGTAACGCACTATCAATATATTTGACAGGTTGACAAATCAACTCTGTTTGTTCCGCTTGAAAGGAAAATTGAAGAGACTTTGTAATGGTCTTTTTCGGTGACTTGGCAAAAACTAAAGGCTTTTTAATAATAATAATTTGATTTTCCAAACTCCAGAAAATAAAAGAGATCTATGTGAAATGTCTTGTGGGTTTCGCGAACTTGTTGGGACTTCAAAAGATTTCCTCCAATTACTTTTGAGTTGCAACTGGTCCATGTTATGGCGTACCCACTAAAACTTCTACATCCACACAAACAACATTATAAAAATTCTCTAACTCGTATACCTCCCCTGGACGGAGGTAGATTCGAATTTCAACTACTCGGTCGTCGTGGTCCAGACTCAATGTAATAGCCTGCACCAGAACGTGGATGATCTCTTTTTATCTGCGGGTGGCTCAGGGTTTAAACTAGTAACGGGAGCGGTTCTGAACCTAACATATTCAGCGAAGAACGGATGTAGCTCTTCCACCAACGTGAAGGAGGGTGCGCAACTCGGCGCGTTCAGTGAGTGGTCAGACTCATCACCTCCAGCTGGTGCCGGATGTTGAACACTACACCTCCAAAAGAAATGGAAACCGGATGCGGAACTAAATTTTTTCAATGGGTGAAGGTAGAGGAAATTCTCATCGACTCAGTGCATTCCGCTTTTTGATTTCCACATAACGTTATCAAATTTTGATATTTTATAAGATAAAATACAATTGAAATACTTATTAATCATAGTTTTCTCCAGTGGTCTTTCGGGTTATTGAAGGAGGAGTGGTCAGGTCATCTGACCCTGGGATATTGATTTAGAAATAACCTACTAGCAGTTGGCGTTTGGTTCGGAAAACTTGTTATCTGGTTTCGGAAGAACCATGTTGCATGAGTGGCAAGAAATCTTGGTGGTGGAGGTTCATCCTTTATGCATGATCAGCGTAGGCTAAAATTGGCCAGATGTATAGGTTGCTCACAAACTGTACCTATATATTCTATCGACAAAAAGGTTAAATGATACTTCTCAACTGAAATCTTTTCAATTTCAATTTTATTTAATCTCACAGAAGTTGAGAGATTGAAGCGACTTTCAGGCATGTCGTATCGAAATGAGTTTTTTATTGGAGTTGTGTAGTGAAAAATACACGTGAAATGCTATATCCGCCTAAGCGCCTCAGGGATAAATCAATCGTATACTCCAACAAACAATGTTTTCTCTTTTTTATAAAATGTGAAACAATTTCAAGAAACCTTGAGTGATAGAGCCAGGATTACGATTGTCTCTTTCGAAAACAAGATAAATCGTTCGTATATCACCTTATACTCTGACCAAGAGAAAGTAGACAATTAAGTTCGCGAAACAAATTGATAATATTTTGGTAATGCTTTAGTGGCATGGTGAAATGTGTTTTTCTATTTCAAATTCGTTTAACGTGAGGAAGAATCAATAACAGTTGTTTCCCCCCGCACGGGATGCTCAATGACAGTAGGGAGTGGGAGTAATAAAAATATATATGCAGACACACAAGCTAATTTATCTAGAGGTTTTATAAAAGAAAAGAAAATATCAAAATATAAAAATATAAAAAGGGTTATAAAAAGTAATGTCTTAAGGAATGAAATGGAATCTAGTTTCAAATTAGATGATACTATGACGTAAAATAATTAAAATCGAATTAAAAGTGGGGAATCAGTTTTTCATCAATTGCCAAATCAATAATGTACTAATTACAACACTCTGTACTACGTACTCGCGACGATAACCCCAACCCAATAATTATACACTTGTATTTGAAAAACTGTTAAGGAATACTGGTGATACTGAGCGTTTATAACTTCAGTGGCAGGTATAACCCGACGTCTACGTCACCGGCATACTGCATACGATTCCAAACGGGTAGCAGAGAAATCCGAGGGAGTTAGGGAAGCTTTAAATATGATGTCCCCGATAATTTGGCAACCTTAATGCCAAGTACGTGAACCTAATGATACATTTTGTCTTAAGGTGGGTATTGACTGATTAGTGATTGCTTACCGTTTCTATTTTGAGGTCCTTGACGAAATGACCTATCCCTCGTTTCTCCCGAGTATTGAATCATACGCCAAGTACTGATCTTATGCCTCCAAATAAGTGGATGTGATTTCTGATATGGTATGGTATGGTTTTGGATTTGCGTTTGCGAGTTTGACGATCACGGGGCTCGTGCTTTTAGTCGCCTATGTATCGAAATGACCCTGATAACAACTCTCTATGAAACGTGATAACTAACTCACCTCAAAAGTTTCCGATGCATTCATCGGTTTAATTCTCGAATTTCGATATAATCGTGTAACAAATTCTCTGATTATTTTGCTGGTGACCAGCACAATATTCCAAAACTGGGTTGAAGAAGATGAGTAACTTTTGTTTGAATATCTTAACTTCTCTTTAAGATGCACTAGATACCTCGATGAAAGCAGATTTGGCAAAGAACGATCTGAGATGTCTATTCGACTTGCTCCCGGTCGTAAGTTCTTTTACCAAGTTGAGAATTCGCACAAAAAGTGTGGAAGATTTGAATTTAAACGTATAGTAACCAAGCTTTAAGTTGGCAAGAACAAATTGCCCCAGAAAATTTCTTTGTGAAAACTAGTTAAAGACTTGGTTTTGAAAATCCAGATATGCTAAAACAATGTTGAGGGTTGAAGCCTGAAATCAGCTCATGACAAGATCATTTCGATGTTACTTTTTGTTAAAAACCAGCAATCAATTAAGTAAACCATACCAACCAAAATCACTAATAAATAATAAGTATTCATCAATCAGTGGACCTACGTTCGTCCCATATAGATTGATGTGTGAAAAAGAGACCGAATATACGACGTTCGTCGGAGTATGTCCGTCAACCATGAACAAAACATCGTCAGGTTTCAAGATCAAGGTCCAGCAATCAGCTGATACCCATCACAAAACTTCTGAGTGACTTGTTCGATCAAGAAATGAATTGAAACTGGAAGCGAATTTACTATTCAACCCCTTGACTAAAAACTACAAAAGGATTTGTCGTAGTGTGACTGCAAAAATGTATTTAACCTATGAAGACAATAACACCAATAATAACCGTTAATTACCAAAGGTAACTCCCAAACCAAACATGAAATAAATGAGTAAACCTAATTTGTGGCTTCAGGTTCCAAAGTGACTAGGTTGGATTTGAACGTTGATGTGTGATAGCAATAAAATTAGTAACAATATCAAACACTGACATCTTGAGAAGATGGTGAAGGTAATTAGGAAAACTGTGCAATGACTTGAGAGTAATAAAAAGTGATGCGATGACGAAGAAATTTCACCATTATAATGGATTAACTATTATTTAATTCAATTAATTAATTTTAAATATCTGATTGTTGAATAAATTGACCTTCCTTTTGTTTCTTCCTGGATCCTTTAGTCCTCAACTGGGCCCGTGGAGACGTCAACCCCCAAGTAGATCAGCTGTCCGACTATCTACCCCCTGCGGGGAACACTAACACAAAATCCACACGTTACAATGGTTCTTCTTTCTTCTTCCACATATACATGGAGATTAGAAACAGATGCATGAGATAAGACAGACACAACAACGAAATCATAAAGAATTTGATACACAGGTTCAAACAAATGATGAAAATCCTACTCATTACGCAGTAATTATCGAAGATGCTTTGAAAAGTCTCATCTGCAATATCGTATTGCACGCTGGGGAGAAACTTATTGGACTTTCGGAAACTATTCAAAAACAACTCCCCAAAATTTTCTTTGAGAAAAAAAACTTTTATCCTATTGACGAGATATACAGGGTTTTTATTTTAACCTACCACCCACAGTGCTTTTGGTAAATTATATAAAACAAGAAATGTAGCTCAACAACTACATTGAAATAAACCAATTTCCAATCCGGATTTAACGACTTAGTCCAGCTTATATCCAGTTCAAACTTTTCTAACGTAAAACTTTTGTTTTCAAACTGGTGAGATTTTGGTATGTTTTCAACTTAAAGTAGTTTTGAATGGCAGGCTACAAGTATAGGAGCTGATTTGAGCTTCCACTTATACTGATACCTCTTTTATGGCTGTCAAATGAATATTCCTGCTACTGGAAAATAATGATCTGACAAGGGTTTTTAATCATGAATGGATTTTGTTGCATGTATTTTCACATAGCAAATAATGCACGAACCTTTAATTACCTGCGAGATGTTCGTGCAACTTGCCAACGCTAAAAAAAAAACAAACCATCTTATACTGAAACTTGCCAGTCCAGTTAATTACAATAAATATTTAACTTATCATGAGTAGAGTTAAATGAACAAGTCTATTATCTCCAGCTTCGTTGCCTTCCTTATTATCTTGCTGGTCAAATGGAATAACTGATTAAGTTTTGCCAAAACCGGGCTTGATAAACATTCTTCACGAAAATGTTATAATATAGGCTTCATCTGAGATTGAATAATAACGTATAATATACGGTGAGTCATAACTGATTGATCGGAGTTTCAAAATCAAATTGCGGAGCACAAAATATAACGATTTATTTTGTGTATACCTCAGATGAAAAGGTTATAGTTTATGAAAAGAGTATTGAAGATATTTTTTCAATTTCAAGAATAGATAAAAAAATACATATTCAATCATTTATTTTTTTATGATAAGTATTGATTGGTGTTGGTCTGGTTTTGGTTGTTAATCTGAGTCAATGCAATATTTCAAAGGTAGATACATCTTGCTGAATAATTTCAAGTTTGAGGACTCTGGAATTAAAAAAAAAAAAAAATGGTGACCCTGTATACAATTTTACTCTTTTTCAACGGCAATATTTTTTTAGCCAGGATTTTTTTCCCCTTGAAATTAAATTTCTAGTCCATTTCTCTCTCGATGTCTCCTTTTGTCCACTCTATCACCGGGCACACTGTAGACTTGTAAATAGGCCCTTATTTTATCTTTAAATGTTGATAAAGGCGGAATTTTTCATGTGTCCCTAGAAACAGCCAGATCGGTCACTTCATATTATCTTGAACACCTTTCTGTAAAGCTATCATTTCTTGTTTTTGAATAATTTTTTCACTGCCCATTTTGTAAGCTGAGCACTATAAATGAGAACAACTTTGATCTACGAGTATCAGATAGATAATTTTTTCTAGACACGCAATCTTTCAAAAACAAAAGAAACAAATAAGTGCATGACATCAATTCACATCAGATAGATGTATTTGAATGAACTTCTTTCACAAAGCGATGAGTCCGTTAGTTCAAAAATGCTCAGTTTTCACATCTTCAGTTCCTTCACATGAGGGCCAGGCGTTTTGTATAGAAGGCTTCTTTTACAAGCTACTTTTTATTTAAATGGAACCCACTGTATATTATTACATATTTGGGTTTCTCAGTCAATTTCAGATTGACTTTTGGGATTTTTTGGTAATGCTAACCATGGAATTTGCTGATGTAGACCTCATGTTCTAGCTTCAATTTTGTTTGAGTTATGAGAAATCGTTATGTCAATTTAGAAAATTTCAATCAAGGCTAACTTGACTTTTTTAAATTAAACTAACTAACTTTTATTATGCGATCGAATGAAAAATTTTATTAGTTTTTTGGCAATACACGGTTGTTAGTATCTTGATGTGGTAGTTTTCTTACAAATCTACATTTTCCTGTTAATTCGACGTTTCTATCAATTCTCAATACTCGGTAGGTATTGAGATCAAGTATGCTTGATTGAAGTTATAAATGTTATCAATTATTATGGATCTAAACTCTAAACACTAGATCATTGACAAGAGACCGATCATCAGAGAAAAAGGGAACAAAAAGCACTATAATTAATATAACAAGATGTTTCTAGATAATAATATGATGCCACTTCTTGATAAAAATGGCTAGCACTATTCGAAAGTGGAGCGAAATGTATGTACTGAAAATTTCACATCAATAACTGGACAAAAGATAGTCTAGCCAATTATATTTTTGCCAAGTTACAAATGTTATAGCTAGACCCCACTTTTCACCGGCACTGTATTTCTCCAGAAATGTAATAGGGTTGAAAATCCTTTTTAACAGAAGATTCATTGATTTGTGCATAGAATAAGGGGTCGGTATTTTGAAGATTTGTTGTTATAATAATTATTTATATACTGCCCTTGTTTTCTTCTTCTAATGTTCTATCCCCAGTTTAAAATTTAGTGTTTGGTGTTTAGACCCATGATACAATATTTAAAATTTTGATAGTCTATTTTCCACGGCCTACTTGATTAGGTAGGTATTGAGAATTGATAGAAACGTCGAATTAATAGGAAAATGTGGATTTGAAAGAAAACTACCAGAGATAGTCACTAACAACCGTATATCGCCAGAAAGCCATTGAAATTCTACATTAGATCGCATAAAAAAATGTAGTTAGTTTCATTTGAAAAAATATCCGATTGAGTTTTTTAAAATTGGCATAACGATTTCTCATAACTCAAAAAGAATTGATGCTAGTACATACGGCCTACATTTGATAATTTCATGGTAAGCATAACCAAAAAATCCCAATTCTCTAACTCTTACGATCAATGTGATATGCAGTTTTTTTTAACATTAACTTTTTCAAAAAATAGCGTTTTGCGGGTGAACGGTTCGTTTAAGATACCATGTATGGTACATAAAGTTCATCTGAATTTGACACTGAGGAAACCAAATAGGTAATAATATACAGGGAGTTCCATTCAAAAAAATGTGTAGGTATACGCGGTGCGAATGAAGTGAAACTATTTTGGGTTTGTAGCCTCAAGATCTGTCTATCATGCCTCGGCAACGAATTTGAAAAATGTGCTTCTATAAACCGACAATATCCCGTCCACGTACTATTTGCGCACCCTGTATGTGATGAATGGAAGATTTTGAATTGTGGACTGGTTTGGTTTGTATGAGTCTTCTTTACGGACGGACAGATTTTGGATTGTGGACTGACTTGGTTTGTATAAGTCTTCTTGACTGGTTGTGTGGACGGACAAATTTTGAATTGTGGACTGGTTTGGATTGTATGAATCTTCTACGGAAAGATTCTGGATTGTGTACTGACTTGTTTTTTTTATAGCCATTTTTATAGACAAACAGATTTTTGGTTGGACGGACAGCAGATGTATTTTGGACTGGTTTGGTTGGTTCGTATGTGTTTTTTTGACTGATTGCAGCAGACGTATTGTAGACTTGTTTGTTTGGACGGACAGCAGATGAATTATGGACTGGTTTGGACGGATAGCAGATGTATTGTGGACTTGTCTGGTTGGACGAACAGCAGATTCATCATAGACAGGTATGGACGGACAGCAGTTGTATTGCTGCTAATTCTTCGCTAGAAGAACCAATGTGCTTTGTCACTGGTTGACTTATGAGATTATTTTATCACATACAGTTTTTTTTAAGAAGTAGTTTTTCATTATTGCAAATCTTTTTTTTCCGGTTCTGATTCTCGTACACTAGCAACAGTTTTTCGTATTACTCATTCACGTTCATTATTGATTCTTTTAGACGGTTTGGACGGTTTAATTTCTGAAAGATCGGCCCGATTCGGCCTAAGCCGGTTGTATTTGTTGATCGCTGATGCTTGAGCTTTTGAACTCTTGAAGTCAACATTTATCAGATGCACCCCATGAAGATTGGCGGTTCGTGAAAGCGCCACGTAGGATTGGCCACAGGAGAATATGGAGGTTCCAATATCAATGAGGGCACTTTTCAAGCTAAGACCATGACTCTTGTGATTTGATAGGGCAAATGCCACACAGATTGGGAATTGCTGTCTGTATACAATATGCCTGGGGTATAATATCAAATTTTGACCGACGTGAAATTTTGGATTTCAAGTGTGTGATTATAGCTTAGTAGATGACGATTTCAGCGTTCTACTCCCATCCAAACGTTCTCAAATAGAAAGCCTGAATATGAGGCGCAATGGTTCCAGAAAAGGAGGGTACGGCAGTGTTGCTTAGCGCTTGACTTGGCGGGGGCACTTCCGTATCCCAAATATGCCATTTTTCAAAAAGATCGGATGAACGGTGTAGAATCTGATGCTCTGCAGTGAAATCTGGCGACGAGCTACAGCAGAACTGATATTCCTGAAATATCATCCATCTTCAATTATCTATATATGTACAGTGTGGTCACTTAAGTGTGCAACATATGGGATTTTTTTTTATTAACTGCACAACCAAAATACAAATATTGCCAAGAGTTGGTGCATGTTCGATTATCATATCAGGTGCACTTAGAATGGTTGCAAGTCAAACAGCATACAGGGTGGGCCAAAAAATATGTAAATTGTACAGGAGTAAAGTACCCTTATTTCACAAAATTCGGCAAAATGTTATGGAGAAAAGTGGTTTAGAATTAAAAGTTTTGTCTAAATACCAATTCATGGTCTCCTAAAAAAAAAAGTATTTTTTTTTTGACATCTATTTATCTACAAAAAACTATTTTTTCTTTTAAATTCACCCCAAACAGTTTCATGAATTATTCAAAAACAAATCAATTTTGCATAACTTGGTTCAAATTTAAGCATATTTAGAAAATTTACCTAAATTTTAAATTTTTTAGAGAATAACAAGCTTCATGTTTGTTGCAACGATATCAAACACAAATTCAAAATATCGCAAACATTCTTTTTCACAAGGTAAACATTATTATTGATAATATGCATATTAAAAAACTCGCATATAAAGTGATTTTTTTTTCAGTGAATTTTGTGATTCCCTAAAAAATTTAAAACACAGGTAAATTTTCGAAATATGCTTAAATTTGAACGAAGTTAAGCGAAATTGATTTGTTTTTGAATAATTTATGAAACTGTTCAGGGTGAATATAAAAGAATATCACCTGATTTTTCGGGTATTTCGCAACACCCTATCAAAAAACAATCAAACTAGTGTTAATATACCGGATCTTCTATCTCACCTGAAAAAAATTCTATTAGTAAAAAATAAAACCTAACAATATCAAACGTTTTAGAAGCGAATCTGCTTCCGTCGTCAGTGGAACCTAAAAAAGAAACAATTTATTCAAATTCAAAAATTATTCTTCGTTTTTTTGTGATTTCGCAGTAAAAATTGTGTTTTTTGTGCTTTTGGCACAAAATGTCACTTTTTAGATGTTCAAACAAAATCATATTTTATTTCTGAGGATTTGGTATTTCGGCATAACTTTCGATTCTGAACAACTTTTTTCCATAAAATTTTGCCGAATTTTTTGAAATAAGGGTACTTTACTCTTGTACAATTTTCATATTTTTTGGCCTACCCTGTATGCTGTTTGACTTGCAACCATTCTAAGTGCCTCTAATATGATTATCGAACATGCGCCAACTTTCGGCAATATTTGTATTTTGGCTCTGCAGTTAATAGAAAAAAAATCCCATATGTTGCACGCCTAAGTGACCACACTGTATATACAGGGTGTCCAGGAATGATGAGCAGAAAAATCAGGGGAGCATTCTTGACCAAAGATGAATGCTACTTTTTTCCAAAACATTTTTTAGAAAATTGATTATTAACGGATTTACAGAGTGTTAAACTTTTTTTTTTATTTGCAGTTTTTTGGCCATGAGTTATGTCTTACCCTCAAATGGATATCGCTGACTACAGCATATTATTGGAACCTGCTTGCATTGCTTGATTCATTCACATGAAAACAATTGTGAAGGTAGTTTGCAGTTCAGTCCGATCAAATCAGTTGCTGCTGCAAGCTATCTCGCTTTCGCTGTAAATTTAGAAAATAAATCTTTTTAAAAACGGATCACCCGGTTGTCGTCATTTAACTGGCGCAGTCGGTAGGATATAGGATATAGACAGGTATTGATTTGTGCATCGCATCTGTGCGGATCAGTGTTCGAAAGTTCGAAAATCGTGACTTTTGGAACTGTCTAAAACAAAAAGACCTTTGTTTTGTTGAGGTGTCGCAGTGTTCAGAGTGGCTTCTCGAAATTCAGAAAACCCGATTCATCGAGGAGCTGTTCACCGGCCCAATACAATTTGATAGTGTCGGAAAAGGAAGTGCATCGTCTTTGTCGCAAGTAGTTTTTGAAGATCCAGACTACATCGCTGTATATTTGGAGGCTTCTTATAATTAGAGATAACCAGGCGCATCCTGTTGCTTTGCTTGTGAGTACTTTTGATTTCTTTCATGTATTGTACAATTGCATATGTCAGTCGACAATTTAACTAATATTCTGGAAAATTTGAATATTGATACTTGCACTGATTCTGACCCAAATAACCCAACATTAACATTATCACAAGCTTGCAATAATTTAATCGAAACCAATAACGTAGAAAGCATTTTTGAAGAAGGAGAAATAATGACTTACCCGCCTCGGGCAGACGTCAACCAATCCAAACCCGAGTACCTATCTTGTGTTCCAACATTTGACGGTAACGCAACGGAGCTAAATCGCTATTTAGCAATTTGTGAAACTATAATCACTCAATTTTACGATACGGCTAATCCAGCCAACTTTCAAAATATTTACTTATTGAATTCCTTGATCGGAAAACTAACCGGAAATGCTAGATTGGTAGTTGATATGCAGAACGTAAAAACGTGGGCTGAACTAAAAGATGCACTCCATAGAAATTTCACTGATAGACGCGATGAAAGTTGCCTCACCAGAGATTTGGTGATGTTGAAACAATTTGCCAATGAATCTGCCCAATGATTTTATGATAAATGTCTCGGACTTTCAAACCTATTGTGCAGTTATATAGACGCGCATGAAGAAGGGGCTAATGCAACCGTGGAACGTAATCTTTACCAAAATTTGGCTTTGAAAACGTTTTTATCAGGGTTACGTGAACCCTAAGGAACGACAATTCGCTGCATGAAGCCAAATAATTTGACAGAAGCTTTGCAAATGGTTAAACAAGAACAAAATGTCAACTATTACCAAAACTCCGCATCGAGCCAGATAACGAACCAAAACAAATCATCGAAATTCCATGATCATTCGCTAAAACCACCTAATCACTTGCCGAATGGACATTTTACAAACAATCAAACCTTTCAGAGACCTCAATCGTTCCAACCGAGACCAAATTTCAGTGATAACAATCAAAATAGAAATTTCCCTAGTCAACCAATACCGTATAGGCCAAACCCTAATCCTCAACAACCTCGTTTCTTCTCAAACGCACAAGTTTTCGGTCAGCCAATACCCCAACAAAATGTGTTCAAACCGGACCCAACTGAGCCATTACCAAAACCAACTCCGACGAGCACCAGAACAACAACCGGATCCCAACCCTCCAAAGTACACTTTCGAAGAACTCAACAATACATTACTTGATGTCGGAACCGAAGTTATTGCCAATTTGGAATCTGAGAATTATGAATCGTCTCTCGATGACACCGGAGCATATTCTCAAGACCAATACGAAGAATTCTCTCAAGAAAATCAATTTGGAAATTTTCAAGAGGACCAACAAGAAGACCCCGCGACCTAACACACATCATATCTCTTAACCTATCAAATTCCAATGAGTTGCCTTTCATCGTCATTCCAGAATGTAATTTGAAACTATTGATTGATTCTGGATCTACAAAATCTTCCATCAAACCAGAAAAAGCGTTAAAAATGTTTCCAAATTCAATCATTCGTGACCCCTTTATCGTTTCCACTGTTTTTCAGTCCGCTCACCAGTATAGTGTAACGATACCATCATCTTAAATATTTCGTTTAGAAAATCCACTTGAACTTGAATTTTTCATGTTCAAATTTCATAACGTTTTCGACGGACTTATCGGAATAGATAACTTGAGATTGCTTCAGGCCAGTTTGGATTTTAACAACGGATTTCTCATTACACCGTTCACACAAGTTAAACTATCTTTCCACCAAACTCAGCAAGGACTTAACTGTATCACTATATCTCCTCGTTGTCAGCAAATGATAAGCGTAAAAACTAACATCAAGAATGGCGAAATAGTGATCCCTTACCAAAAGATACATAACTGTGAAATTCCTGTAACATTAACAATTGCTCGCAATGGCAAAGCCATCCCGTACATTCTGAATAATACTTGCGATCCCATTACTCTAGATTTCTCAGAACCTCTGATAGTAGACGAATTCTGTAGAAAAGAACTACTTGAGATAAACCTCAATAACTTTGATGAACCCCCAAAACCTACTTTTGACCCATCGTTGATTCGAACGAACCATTTAAACGCCGAACAAAAACATCATATTATAGGATTGTGTACAAAAAATTCGGACATTTTTTATCGCGAAAGAACCCCTTTGACGTTCACACATAAAATAAAACGTCACATAAGAACTACTGACGAAAATCTAGTTTACGTTAAAAGCTACCGTTATCCGTTCATTCACAAACAAGAAGTGAAAAATCAAATTTCCAAAATGCTAAATCAAAATATCATTCGCCCCAGTAGCTCAGCATGGTCAGCACCCATCTGGGTCGTCCCCAAAAAGAAAGATGCTTCCGGCATTCAAAAGTGGAGAGTTGTGATTGACTTCAGAGCACTCAACGAGAATAGTTAGGAAGACAAGTACCCTCTTCCAAACATTACCGATCTATTGGACAAATTGGGAAAATTTCAATATTTCTCAACTATTGACTTAGCTAGCGGATTCCATCAGATCGAAGTCAATGAACCTGATATTCTAAAACCCGCATTCAGCACTGAAAGCGAACATTACGAGTTCACACGGATGCCTTTCGGGCTGAAAAACGCACCAGCCACGTTTTAGCGCGTAATGGATAACATCTTACGTGGAATCAACAACGAAAAATGTGCTGTTTATTTAGATGACATAATTGTTTATTCAAGCTCTTTACAGGAACACATAGAAAAATCAACTGACGTTTTTTAAATTTAAAGATACAGGTTGACAAATCGGATTTTTTGAAAAAAGAAGTAGCTTACCTCGGACATATTGTTACACCTGAAGGCGTAAAGCCAAACCCGGAAAAAATACACGCAATCAAAAACTACCCTATTCCCTCAACAACAAAACAAATAAAAGGTTTCTTAGGCCTTTTGGAATATTACCGCCGTTTCATAGATAACTCCGCCAAATTAACCAAACCATTAACCAGCTGTTTGAAAAAAGGAGCAAAAATCATCCATAACGAAGAATTTCTAAATTTTTTTCAAAAATGTGAAACCCTTTTGATCGATCAACCCATTTTGCAATGAAGAAGGGGCTAATGCAACCGTGGAACGTAATCTTTACCAAAATTTGGCTTTGAAAACGTTTTTATCAGGGTTACGTGAACCCTAAGGAACGACAATTCGCTGCATGAAGCCAAATAATTTGACAGAAGCTTTGCAAATGGTTAAACAAGAACAAAATGTCAACTATTACCAAAACTCCGCATCGAGCCAGATAACGAACCAAAACAAATCATCGAAATTCCATGATCATTCGCTAAAACCACCTAATCACTTGCCGAATGGACATTTTACAAACAATCAAACCTTTCAGAGACCTCAATCGTTCCAACCGAGACCAAATTTCAGTGATAACAATCAAAATAGAAATTTCCCTAGTCAACCAATACCGTATAGGCCAAACCCTAATCCTCAACAACCTCGTTTCTTCTCAAACGCACAAGTTTTCGGTCAGCCAATACCCCAACAAAATGTGTTCAAACCGGACCCAACTGAGCCATTACCAAAACCAACTCCGACGAGCACCAGAACAACAACCGGATCCCAACCCTCCAAAGTACACTTTCGAAGAACTCAACAATACATTACTTGATGTCGGAACCGAAGTTATTGCCAATTTGGAATCTGAGAATTATGAATCGTCTCTCGATGACACCGGAGCATATTCTCAAGACCAATACGAAGAATTCTCTCAAGAAAATCAATTTGGAAATTTTCAAGAGGACCAACAAGAAGACCCCGCGACCTAACACACATCATATCTCTTAACCTATCAAATTCCAATGAGTTGCCTTTCATCGTCATTCCAGAATGTAATTTGAAACTATTGATTGATTCTGGATCTACAAAATCTTCCATCAAACCAGAAAAAGCGTTAAAAATGTTTCCAAATTCAATCATTCGTGACCCCTTTATCGTTTCCACTGTTTTTCAGTCCGCTCACCAGTATAGTGTAACGATACCATCATCTTAAATATTTCGTTTAGAAAATCCACTTGAACTTGAATTTTTCATGTTCAAATTTCATAACGTTTTCGACGGACTTATCGGAATAGATAACTTGAGATTGCTTCAGGCCAGTTTGGATTTTAACAACGGATTTCTCATTACACCGTTCACACAAGTTAAACTATCTTTCCACCAAACTCAGCAAGGACTTAACTGTATCACTATATCTCCTCGTTGTCAGCAAATGATAAGCGTAAAAACTAACATCAAGAATGGCGAAATAGTGATCCCTTACCAAAAGATACATAACTGTGAAATTCCTGTAACATTAACAATTGCTCGCAATGGCAAAGCCATCCCGTACATTCTGAATAATACTTGCGATCCCATTACTCTAGATTTCTCAGAACCTCTGATAGTAGACGAATTCTGTAGAAAAGAACTACTTGAGATAAACCTCAATAACTTTGATGAACCCCCAAAACCTACTTTTGACCCATCGTTGATTCGAACGAACCATTTAAACGCCGAACAAAAACATCATATTATAGGATTGTGTACAAAAAATTCGGACATTTTTTATCGCGAAAGAACCCCTTTGACGTTCACACATAAAATAAAACGTCACATAAGAACTACTGACGAAAATCTAGTTTACGTTAAAAGCTACCGTTATCCGTTCATTCACAAACAAGAAGTGAAAAATCAAATTTCCAAAATGCTAAATCAAAATATCATTCGCCCCAGTAGCTCAGCATGGTCAGCACCCATCTGGGTCGTCCCCAAAAAGAAAGATGCTTCCGGCATTCAAAAGTGGAGAGTTGTGATTGACTTCAGAGCACTCAACGAGAATAGTTAGGAAGACAAGTACCCTCTTCCAAACATTACCGATCTATTGGACAAATTGGGAAAATTTCAATATTTCTCAACTATTGACTTAGCTAGCGGATTCCATCAGATCGAAGTCAATGAACCTGATATTCCAAAACCCGCATTCAGCACTGAAAGCGAACATTACGAGTTCACACGGATGCCTTTCGGGCTGAAAAACGCACCAGCCACGTTTTAGCGCGTAATGGATAACATCTTACGTGGAATCAACAACGAAAAATGTGCTGTTTATTTAGATGACATAATTGTTTATTCAAGCTCTTTACAGGAACACATAGAAAAATCAACTGACGTTTTTTAAATTTAAAGATACAGGTTGACAAATCGGATTTTTTGAAAAAAGAAGTAGCTTACCTCGGATATATTGTTACACCTGAAGGCGTAAAGCCAAACCCGGAAAAAATACACGCAATCAAAAACTACCCTATTCCCTCAACAACAAAACAAATAAAAGGTTTCTTAGGCCTTTTGGAATATTACCGCCGTTTCATAGATAACTCCGCCAAATTAACCAAACCATTAACCAGCTGTTTGAAAAAAGGAGCAAAAATCATCCATAACGAAGAATTTCTAAATTTTTTTTCAAAAATGTGAAACCCTTTTGATCGATCAACCCATTTTGCAATTTCACGACTTTTCCAAGCCATTCAACCCAACGTGCGAAGCCAGCAACTTTGCGCTTTGTTGTGTCCTCAGTCAAGGACCAAAAGGTCAAGATTTGCCCGTCGCATACGCGTCTAGAACATTGAACGATACAGAGCAGAAATATTCAACAATAGAAAAAGCGAGCCTTTGTATAGTTTGGGCGACCAAATATTTTAGACCTTACTTATATGGCCGTAAATTTAATATTGTAACAGACCATAAACCGTTGCAGTGGTTGTTCTCCCTAAAAGACCCTAGTTCAAAAGTACGTTGGCGCATAAAACTCGAAGAATTTGATTATGAAATTATCTACAAAAAAGGAAAGCTAAACACTTACGTCGATGCCCTTTCAAGAATCGAATTACACACCAAAGAGATAAATGAAAATTTTGATTTGGAAAAATATACAAATGAAATTTGCGACAATTTGGACAACCCCACACCTGGAACATCTCATGACATTGAGAATGATACGGCAAGCGAGAACATTGTTGATCAAATAACAACCGTAGTTAATATAGATGAGACACCAAAATCCATTGACGACGACGATTTAGGTACAGTACACTCTAACACGACACAAGATCCCGTCGTGGGCGTACACATTCTTGATATTGCTGTTAATTATGGCGCAAATCAAATATTCATACAAGACGTTCTACATTCCCCGGCAAAACCAAGAATCACAATTTTATATGAGAAAATGCTCAAATCTTAAAAAATAATTTTGAACAAGATATTTTGGACATGACAAAACAATTCATCATTCCAGAGAAACTTCACTACGTCTATTTCGAAAACCCCGATTATTACGAACCATTTACCGAAGTAATAAGGAAAAATTTACGATGGCCTTCAATCAATTTGAAACGTTGTCTGATTAAACCCATTGATGTCACCAACAAAGAAAACATCAAAGATATCATCATAAACTTTCATGAAGGAAAATCCAACCACCGTGGGCATCGATGAAACTATGCAGAAAATTGAAGCTAAATATTATTGGCCAAATTTGAAAAAATCCGTAGAAACATTCATCAACGATTGTGAAATTTGTCAAGTAAGCAAGTACGAAAGACACCCGGTCAACATCAAAATGAACATAACACCTACTGCTACGCGTCCTTTCGAAATTATTCATTTGGATACCTTCACACTAGACCAGACTAAATTCTTGACCATAATTGATAGGTTCTCGAAGTATGCTCAAGCATATCCACTAAAATCTCTCACGTCAACAGAAATTGCCGATAATCTTTTATTCTACTTTTCCCACCATAAAATCCCAAAACAGATCATCGTGGACAATGGGACAGAATTCAAAAATTCAGTTATCACAGAACTTTTATCACTGCATAAAGTCAAAATTCACTTCTCCTCACCGCATCATCCCCAATCAAACGGATTAATTGAAAGATTACATTCCACCCTTACAGAACATATCAGGCTACTAAACAATCAGGATTTCCAAAAAACCCCTATAACCCAAAAAATTATATATGCTATCCTTGCATATAACAATTCAGTACACTCTGCGACAAAATTCAAACCTTTAGACGTGACTAGCGGACACATCACCGATGATGATCGTTTTGACATAAAAATTGAACAACTTCTACTAAACGATTATGTCAACGATCATAAAGAAAAAAACAAACTTTTGTATCCACAGATCAATTCTAAACTGTCTACTGCTAAAGAAAAATTGATCAATAAAATTAATGAAACCAGAGAAAATCCTGAAATATTCCAACCAGAACTGAAAGTTTATCCTAGAAAGCATATCCGACAGAAAACTGCGGACAAATTTACTAAACCATCAACAATCATTTCTATAAATAAAAAACGCAAAACGGCAAAAACCAATTCTCACGAGAAAATCCATCTTGGTATCTTAAAACGATCGCTGAAAAATAGATATGGTTTTTCTGACTAGGCATTTTTGTTTTCTTTCAGAATTCTTCAAATATCACTAGGATATGAAGATAGAATTACCGTGAGAAAAATAGATGACAACCCTGGCATAATCCCATTGAAGTTAGGAATTGCGAGAGTTCAAGAATTCACCTACACACTTATTCATTATAATAATCTTAGCCCAGTAATACTAGAAATAAATAAGTTATACACTTAGTCATTGAACCTGACGGAAACGTTGCGGAAACACAATGAATATTATGGAGAAGCTTCAAACTAAAAATTCTCAAGCTCATCCAGGACAGAGGCGAAACAAAAATCCATGACATTCTACCACATCCAAAAAGAATAAAGAGAGGATTAATCAATGCAATCGGATCATTCCTCCAAGCTGTTACGGGAAACCTTGATGCGAACGATGGAGAAAAGTTCGAGAAAATCATTTCCGAGTTAGAATCAAATCAAAAATATTTGAAAGAAAACATTTTGAAACAAAACTCAATTTTTCTTAACATGATCAAACAATTCAATAACACCGTCGGACAAATAAGTCATAACGAACGAATGTTGGGGATCAAACTAGGTCAAATTAAGCTCATAATTCAAAAAGCCACCTTTCGGGAAAACTCAATTTTCATCAAAGATCTTTTCAACCAAATAATCAACAGTTATGAAGTTATCGATTCAATGTTACAAGACATCGAGAATTCCATGACTTCTGCAAAATTACAAATAGTTCACCCCAGCATCATTAAATCAAACATCCTCTATTCTGAATTACTTGAAATTCAGAGGAACATTGGTAGCGACAAATTGCCTTTAGAAGTTTCTTTAGAAAACACTGCCCTTTTTGAAAAAATCATCAAAATAGACTGTTTCATTTTGCATAACAAAATCAACTACCTTCTTCGAATTCCCATCATGAAAACCAAGCTGTTCCATTAATATCACCTATTCCCATTACCAGTCATGACGGAGAATCAGTTCAAAGTTATAATGCCTCGCGACAAATTTTTAATTGAATCTTAATAATTGTACTATGCATATTTGAGTCAAAAATGTACAAAAATCCAAGCTCAGTACTTCATCTGCGAGAATGCCCTTTTGGAAGAAGTCAATGACCTCGACCCTTGTGAAGTCCAGTTGATACATTCGAAGGACACCTCCACCTGTAACCAGCTTGAAGCCAAGTTTTCACACCCCATAATAAATCAACTTGGTGATGCAGATCAATGGGCCATCATCCTACCAACTGAGCATAAAATCAAACTCAATTGCAAGAAGCAAGAAGAAAGCCTGAAAATGATCAGTTCCTATCTCCCAAAGTCAATTGCCAAATCACCTCCGAACACTTATCAATAGTCAATCATCAAAAATCAACAGATTTCAGTGAACCATTCTTCTTTCCTGATATCGACGCAACCATCCAGATCAACCAACTTTCGAAAATCAACCTAAACACAAGTCTCCAAAAAGTGGAGCTAGACGGACAATTCAAGCTGGAAAAAGAAATCGAAGAAAATCAAACCCCAAGATTTTTTGAGAACGTATCTGGAACCCCGAGTATGTGGACCATCCTGATCTATTGCAGTGCAGCTGCCGCAACAACATGGTTCATCTTCAAACGTTTCCGGAACTCAAGGAGTTCCCCACCCAATAATGACCTCAACCTGGAAGAAGTTCATCTCCCCCGATCTTGACGACCGTGGAAGTTGGAGCTTAGGGGGCAGGAGTTATGTCTCACCCTCAAATGGATATCGCTGACTACAGCATATTATTGGAACCTGCTTACATTGCTTAATTCATTCACATAAAAACAATTGTAAAGGTAGTTTGCAGTTCAGTCCGATCGAATCAGTTGCTGCTGCAAGCTATCTCACTTTCGCTGTTAATTTAGAAAATAAATCTTTCGCCACACTCATGATATTTTGACGAAATCTTGTATTTGGGGTTTTTATTAGATGAGGAATTCAAATTTGCCCACCGTTTTTTCGCATTTTGTAGAGAGCGGCACATACGAACCTATACTTTGATTTGAATGGTCCTAACATTTTTGTGCTACACTGTATGCGACTTTTGAGTGAGTATTTTTATTCTCACAATATTTTGACATGAAAAAGGTATACTCCTTTTGTTTCGATAAATCTAGCCGTTCTCGAGATATACGCTGAAATAACTTTGCTTGCATGTGATGAATATGAAATTATTTAAACTCTTTTCAACTTTTAACATAGCATGCTTTGGAATCATGCACTATAAGTTGCCGTAGCAACAAATTTGATCAGAATTAGTTTCGACAGTTGGTAATTTTTCACATAATTTCATTTTTTTTTTAACTTTCAGTATTTTTGTCATTTACCACCATCAGAGTCACAACAAATTTTCAAAAAACTACCAACTTTCGAAACTGATTTTTCCAAAACTTGTTTTTACGGCAACTATAGCACATGTTTTTAAGGCATGCTATGTTTAAGGTTGAAAAAAAATCAAAATGATTTCGTTTTCATTAGATGCAAGTAAAGTTATTTTTGCGTTTTTCTCGAAAACGTTTAGATTCATCGCAACAAAAGAAGTATCCCTTTTTTGAGTCAAAAGGTCAAAAAAAAAAATTATTAGGTCAAAAGTCACATACAGTGTAGCACAAAAAAGTTAAGACCATTCAAATCAAAGTTCGTATGTGGTGCCCTCTACAAAACGCGAAAAAACGGAGGACAAATTTGAATTCCCCATCCCGATAAAGCCTAAATACGAGATTTTGTCAAAATACTATAAGCGTAGAGAGGAGGAGGAGGAGGTAGCATTCATTTTTTATCTAGTATTCTCACCCGAATTTTTTGCTTATCATTTCCGGACACCCTGTATAGGATGGTAACAGATTGGACGGATTAGAATAGACCAGCTTAAATACAGGACGGGTCATGGTGGTTTACTGATGCTTGGAGACCAAGCATCAGAAGGGCACAGGAGCAGGTTTCTGCAAGAGCGGGAGGGACAACAAAATGACCTTCTTGCTCGGGATTCACGCTTTGATCCTACAGGCCGAAATCTTTGCCATAAAACAACGTGCATATAACATTCTTGAGACCGGCACAAATCACAGAACTGTCGACATTTGTTCAGATAGCACTTCTGCATTAAAGGCTGCTGTGAGAAAGGCAGTCAACTCCAAAGCAGTCCTAGAATGCAAAGTTCTGCATAAGATAATTCAGAATAACAACAGAGCTAATTTGGGTCGCGGGCCATAGCGGTATAAAGAAGAACATTGAAGCTGACAGACTTGCCAAAATTGGATTATCGCACAGGCTGATAGGACCCGATCCAATGATTGGCATCCATGAAGCAACTGGAATGGGCGAGGCAAAGAAACCTCTACTCGAGAAAGCCACTCTATGCTAAAATAATGCCCCTGGCATACTACATGACAAGAAAATGATAACAGGACATGATACGTGCAAAACCAAAGAGCTCTTAAATATGAGCGGAAAAGACCTTCGCACAATGGTGGGTCCATAAACTGGCCACATGAACCTGAAGGGTCACCTCCACAGGATCGGAATCGGAAAAGATTCAGACTGCAGGTGATGCCTTGAGGATGTAGAGACCGTAGACCCACATCCTGATGGAATGTCCGGCTCTTCGTAGCACTAGAATGAAATACTTCGGAGCCGAACTCACAACACTACAGGAATTTGAAGGGATCTATTTGAGGGTCGTGCTTCAATAATCTCACTTCTAGCAATGGTGGGTTGCGACGGGCCTAGGAGGCCTAAGCGGGTTTTGGCATGAGCCACTCCCTCAAACATCCACATCCACATACCTGAATGACATCACTGAGCTTTTTCTGGAAAATGAGGACTGTGAAATTGTAAGCAACGCGGACGACACCAGTATGCACACCATGCACCTGACGTTCCGAAAATCATGATAAACACAGAAAAAATGATTTGATCAACTATCAACTGGTTCAAAATGAATAGGTTGATACTTAACGCAATCAAGACAACAGCCGTCATCTTCAGGACTAACCGAAATAGGATTGAAATGCCAGATACAATCCAGACAATGGATACCGACACTGAAGAAGCAGTCAAACCAACTTTTCTCGGTGTTATTCTGGTTAATACACTGTCCTGGCAATATCATGTGGACTCTGTAGTTGCAGTGAATGGTTTAGTGACTGGCCGAGTTCCAAGTAGAAGGCGGAGTAGTAGGGAAGCAGTCAATGATACAGTTGGGCAGTTAGATGCTCAGTTTATTGATCGTCAAGCTTTCGGGAGACATTCCCTCCCTTCATCAGGACAGCTAGTAGTAATATAAGGGTGATAGTACCATCACAAAATAAAATATAGAGGGCAATTACCAATTGTGAGTAAAACAAAAAGCACTTATCACTCATATAGGACACAGATTAATTGTTGTGAAGTTGTACATTACGTATATAGTGTGTGGATTGAAAAGGAACATAGAATTGTGATTAACAGAACATAGCTAGCCTAATAGTAGTTTAAAATGATGGAAAGTAAATATGGAATAAAATAATATAATCAAAATGTTCGGATGTAAAAGATGAATGTGACTAGAATTATGATGAGCCTAGATTTAAAATGATTTAAAATGAATTAACTAAGAAAATCGTGTATCACTCCAATTTCGAATATCTCATCAGATACGGAATCATATTTTATGGAAATTGCAAGGACATCGTAAGGGTATTTTCATGTCAAAAACGAATCGTGAGACTTCTTATTTTAGGATTGCATTTCAAAATTTCATGTAGAGGTGGATTCAAAGATAACAATTCATTAACGGTTGCGGCCATATACAGGGTGTTTCATTATTATTGCGAAAAAATCCGGTATGAGTTTTCCTGCCTAAGAATAAGAAGAAAACTTCCTATCAACACGTATCCAGAAATGTTTCATTACAGGGTGTTGAAGTTTTATTTTTATTTTTGTTTTTTCTTAATAATATTTGAAGCAATGTCAATATTTTGATAAAAATTGGTGTTCAGGGATTTTTTGTCATGCGAAATTCGAATTTGATCTTAGTATGGCTTTAACTTGAAGAGGGCGCCACCTACAATTATTTTTCCAATTATTAACAGCCATAACTTTTTCGGACGTACCCCCATAATATTTTTTAGCAACAGAACAGATTCATGTGTATGTTCCACGCAGAAAAAGCGAGCTTGTTAAAAGTCACTACAGGCAACCATTCTCGAGATATTCGGATTTGAAATAATAAATACATCTGATTTTGAAATAATAATGGCGGAGGTAAAGTTATATAATCTTTTGTATGATTGCTACATATTTTTAGTAAAAAGATAAAATTCAACTGATGAGTGATGTAAACAACAATTTTGATTGAAATATTGTTAAAAATTGAAAAAATGATAAAAATGAAAAAATAAAAATCTTCAACACCCTGTTGCTTTGTAACGAAGCATTTCCGGATAAATGTTCAGGGAAAGTTTTCTTCTCATTTTCAACAAGGGAGACTCATCCCGATTAAAAAAAAAATGCAAGACCTTCCTTGACGATAATCCCAAAATCACATGTATTTTTTATTTCAAATACAAATATCTCGAGAATGGTTGCACTCAGCGACTTCTAACAGGTATAATTTTTCTGCGTAAAAATGATGAAGAAATTTTTGACTTGAAAATATAATACAGGCATGTCCAAAAAAGTAATGGCTGTTAATAATAGGGAAAATAAGTGTAGGTAGCGCCCTCTACAAGCTAGAGCCATACTAAGATCAAATTCGAATTTCGCCTGACAAAAAACCCTCAAACACAAATTTTCATTGAAAGATCGACATTAGTGCAGGTACTATTTAGAAAAAACAAAAATAAAAATAAAGCTTCAACACCCTGTAGCTCTGTAATGAAGCATTTCCGGACACATGTTTATAAAAAGTTTTCTTATTATTTTCAAGTGGGAAAACTCCTTTTGTCGCAATATCAATGAAACACCCTGTATATATAAGAATGCATCTCATTCTTTTTCAAAAATAGATCACTTTTCGATAATGATAGATCAAACAATGTATACTCCGAGAGGACATTTAATTATAGAATCTCAAGACACGGACTAGGCATAACATGAAGAAGAGCTTATTACAACTGCATGAAATTATATAACAGCCTTCCTGTTAGCATAAAGTCAATAGGAAATCTCAAAACCTACAAAAGATGTCTATTCGAATTACTTGTAGAAATTGAACCCTATAACCTTGGTGAATATTATGACTTCTCTAAAACTCTCAACTTACTGGAATTATGACTCTGTTATATTTTATGTCACATCCTGTAACATACTATTGAAATAAAGAATATTTATTATTATCATCATTATTATACAATACAAACATCTTTTTATGTCAATTGAGGTTGGTCTCTTTGCTCGAATCAATTCGGCACAATCAATGAAGACATGCTTACCCGAATGTGGTGAACCGAACGTGCCGCCCGGTATAAGTCAACCGGCCGGTTCGGCATAATGTAGACTCACCTGAAAAAATACCAACAAAACGTGCTCATATATTGGGAATCCAAATTTCATTCTCATATTATATTAAACGGTTTAAAAGTGAGGGAAGGAGGCATATTGAAAAAAAACACTGTATGATCTGTACTAAAATAAAAAGTTTTGGTAACGGAAATGTTCTGTAGATGTTGACAAACAATCGCTAATATCGTTAAAACGACCAACATCAGCCACACTTTGAATTTATAAATTAATTATCTTCTGATTCGGTATTTTGAAGATTTCAAATGAGCAAAATGGCGAAAATATTTTTCATCGGATGATAAATTGGCTTTCTGTCGACCCCTTATTGAAAGACACCTCTCCATTATGTTGACGATCGAATTCAAATTTTCAATGTATAATGTATTTCATTTTATGTACCTTCCAAGACAAGGACGTTTAAATTGAATGCATAACCACGTATAACTAAACAGCCTTATCCTCTCGAGTTTGTTAGGGGAACTATATGCCAGACTTAAAAGAGCTAAAGAGCCATCCGTTTTGGCAAGTAGGAAGGACTCTACGGCATTGCACCGGATCCAGTCCTTCATCTCTGTGCCAACTCAAGAGTGCGCACAATGAGTAGGAAGTTATTATTTACTTCTCAATAGCCTCGTGCACTGAATGCGTTTGCAAAATGGAAATATTCCAGGCAGGTGTATTCTGAAGAGTTCTGGCTAACAACAGAACTGAGAAAAAATTATGACATGTAATGAATCTTCGACAGATCCATGTAAAGAAGAAACGATAAGAACATACACTTGTCAGGCTTGCTTTGTGTGGACTGAAGTGCCTTTTGTTCAACGAGAAATACATTGCAGCTTGCTTAACGTTTGGGAGTTGACAAGTAGAAAAAGAATTTTACAAATATGAGTGTGACTCATTCTTCGCCTATTGATTGTACCTCCGATGCAAAGATGCATGCAGAATTATACTTTCAATAACATGTTTGAAGCAAAATCAAGTTAGAATCAGCATTAGGGTGTTCATTCAATGTTTTGACTAACAAGAACTCGAATAAACCTAGACCTGTTCGATGTAGAAGATGTGGGAGACATCAGATCTTTTGACCAATCTAGCACCTATCGCGCTGGATGAAAACCTTCACAGCTTTTGAATTTTACAAAAAAAAGCAGGGTAGCCCATCTCACCGCAGACTCCAATAATTAGTTAAACTGGAGAAGCCCAAAACCAAAGCAGAGATGTGAGGACACAAGGTCATCCCTCGTTTCCGAAAAAAGCCCCTATGACAAACAGAAGAAGGGGATTTTGACCGGCTAAAACTTCTCTGAAAAAAATGAAAAGCAGTTACCCATAGTCCAACTATTTTATCCTAAAAAGATTTGCAATTTTGTAAGCTTTACTCAGAACCATTTTGAGTTTAAAAAAAATTGACACCCGTCAGAAGATAATAAAAAAAAAATTTCATCGATTTTTTAAAATGCCCCCAGCTCCGCGAATATTGATTGTAGAAGAAACTGTTAAATATAAAAGTACAAGGAGATTTTACTCTAGATAAAATGACATTGTAATATTTGTCGTCACATCCGTCATTTTTGACATATAACTTATGTTTTTTCAAATGGGAACCATATCAAATTTTATCGTTAGAGGTAGAGATTTTGTTCAAACACGGTGGCAATCTATTGTGAATTACATGACAGGTTGTGGCAGGTATCACTAATTACTGTTTAATTATCTCGAACGAAGATTGTCAGAAATGATCTAAGAAAGGTTCAATTTAGTTATTACACTATCGATTTTTTTGATGACGGATTGAAAGGGCGAAATATTTTCGCATTTTTTGATCTTTGAGATAGGTACCGTTTTTGTTGCCGTTTTTTTTTCAAAAACAGATATTGGCTTGCCTAATTTGATATCTCACCTGACTAATAAAACTTGATTTGTTCTTAAAGGTGTTGTGATTCAAACTTGTCGCATTCCAGAAAAAATGCGTGCACAGATTGATCAACAGATGTGTTTCGCTGTATCACAGCTCATCAGTGCGGCTACAATCCGAAGAAGCAAAATACATGACTTTGCAAATCTCAAAATATGTGTTCCATTTAAAAAAAAAATGATTCTTTGTCTTTTCCCAAAAATCAATTACCCTGCCTCTATTATCAAAAAATGAGAATATTTGTAGGATTCAATCTATAATATTATTGATGTATCTGATTCACCAACACCGCGATCTGTTTCAAATAGAAGCATACGCAGAATTCCTCGCTGAACCCAATTCTCTAATTATGAGTTTTGGTTGCTTTGTGTAGGGGGACGTCTTTTCATTTTGATCTTTTAAAGTTTCCATCAACTTTGTACTTGTGCTAGGTATATGAGGCGTGTCTAAAGAACCTCGACATTTTCAGCTTATCTTTAGTTTTTGATAAAAACTACTTTGAAACTGATATTTCTTCTCAACATGAACTACATACATAGACATCTATGTCTTATGACTAACATTTGTATACTTCAAACAATGGCGAATCATTGGGAAAATATGCGACATCAAAAAACTGCGATACCGAAATTTGCGTATGAATCCACGCAAGCTGTAGAGGATGCGGACATACCTCACACTCTGAAGGTGCTAGGAGAAGACCATGGTGGTTCTACCATGGAGAAGACATAGATCTCATTGTCACCACGTGAGCTCCTGATACAGTGATCAATTCTTTTTCATGAAAAGAAGTCAGAGACCGTCTTCTATACCACTACAAACCTTACGGTGCCATACAAAGTATAAAAAAAATATATTTCTTCACGCATCCATTTTCCAGACATGAGAAGATAAAATTCGCGAAGGTACGGGGGATTGTGTCAAGATATTCAACAACCGCGACGCGACTATAGAGATTGGTGCTGCCGGTTTCGCAGTAATTAGAGCTTTGTATGCCTCTTCAATCTTTTTTTTTTTAATGAAATACGCTTTTAACTGTTTACCAAATCCTTTATACAGACAACTTTTGATTTAGCTGCTCTTTCTTCATCTGAAGAAGCCACTAAATTGCAGGCAATGAGGACATTCAAAGAAATAAGTTTAGGGAGTGGTTATTTTACTGCTCCCAGTTCCATCAACCGCCAAACAAACCCAACAGGAACTGCGTAATAACACTGCCTGTAAATGTTCGAAGAGGTGCCGAAATACTTCTGGTTGCAGGAAGCAGGAAATTAAATGTTCGCCAATATGTTATAATTGCTGAGGAGCGTCCTGCAGTCACCAGATGAAACGTATGCACAATGACAAAATCGAACTTCAAAAAGCTCTTTCCACATCAAAATAAAATGATACAAACAATTTCCAGTTTTTAGAGATTTAAGTTGCCTACAGACATTAATATAGGCTGTCAATGTTTCAGGCTTCTTGCCTTATCCATTTTGAAGTTATTGAAGTACAAAGTTGTGATGCGATCAGTGCATTAACGTGTGTTTGAAACATTTTGCAGCCTAAGAAGGCAATCATCATGTAAGAATGGAGACATGTAATAATCAATAAATATAATGCTTCAATGTCTATTCCAAGTTCTGTGCGGAAAAATCTTTTCTGGCGAGAACAAAAGATTTTTATTTGTCATAACGATTCAAATGCGACAATTTTGAACTCGAAATATTTACCGAGGCATCTTTAACAGGCTGGGGAGCTTTTTGTTACAAAAAAAAAGCTCGTGGTTTTTGGAGTAAATGCGAAAAAGATTTAAATATCAACACCTTGGAACTAGAGGTATTTTTATTCGACATTGGATGCTCTGCGAAACATCTTTCATACTGTGATATACTTATACGATATTATAATAATACCACTGCCGTATCATAAATTAACGACCAAATAAGTAGTTTAAAATCGTGTGAACTAAATAATCCTACGAGTCAAATACGGCAGTGGTGTCGAATGTCATTTCTTCGGATAATTTTGGGCCGGAGTCTCGCCGAACCACTTTGGACACAGAATGGGAATTTTCTAAACATGTATTCAAGATAAGGTGTGTTTGTTATGCTCCACTAGTGCACACTGTTTCACACTTTTCTACACTGCAACACCCAATGTGGCTTTGTTTGTGAAATGTTTGTCTGTTTTTTAGGATAGAATTATCTTCACTTAACGTACTAACGCGTTTGGTGAATTTCATTTACACTGGTAGTCATTTGTTACAAAATCAATCTGCATTATACCATCCTACACCGAAATAACAAGCACACCTATTATAACGTGAGCCAATAATAGACATCTTTGTATCATACTTACATGAATCACATACATTATAGTACTAGACTACTTATTTGGTACTTTTACCTGGAAAGTTTTTCGAGAATTTTGAAAATTGGTGATTTTTCAGATTTCGATGTGCTCTTTCCGAATTTCAACGTCGCCCCCTCGTATCTTGGCCGCTCGCGCCGCGATATTCAAAGATTGGGACCAAGGAGCAATTTTGTGACAATACTTTTTTCACCACTCGTGTTACGATGACAACATGTATCCACAAAATGGAACCATAGAAAATTTCCTACAATATAAATAACTTTTTTTTGTAGAATGAATAGTTTTGACGTGTAAGCGCCGCAAAGTCTAGTTCAACATGCATTTTGGCAAAAAAACATATTTCCACACAATCTTGAGGTGGAGTGTGTGACGCGTTTTTTAAATCGTAGTATCCCCAGTGGACCTCACAATGCCAAAATGTATCGTATACTCCTTCGTTTCGCTGTTCTTGATTCACCAAGTCTTACGAGTTCGTTATCTTTAAGACCGATCAAACCTTCACAGATCAAAATATTCTCCACATCATCCGCTATGAGATTAGAAGTTCCATCGCAACCCTTTTTGTTTTTGATTTCATCATACGTTTGCTCGAAAATAAGCTCTGTTCCTTCTTCTACTTCATCGCAATTAAGTCAAGGTATATAAACTGAAAAAATCATGTGCAGCATCATACAAGTGGCAGAAGTAGGAATTCTTCTAGACTAGAGTATGAGAAAAAGTGAGAAAGAGAAAGGAATAATTTCAAAAAATATACAAAGTTATTGACGTTATTTGACACGAAACGTTATGGTTGAAGTATCTGATTTTAAAGAAGTTTTTTATTCTGGATGGATAGGGATACTTTGGGACTACAGTTTTTAAATGGAACACCCTGTATATTATTGGATATTCCAATTATTCCTTCAATCTTGAACAAAAATTGTGATGTTCCTAATTTCAACCGTTATCGAGATATCACGTTTGAAAAATGTCATTTTTGCACCTTCGACATGCTATAGAACTCAATCGGTTCAAGATAGAGCAAAACGGTCTGCACTTTCTCAACCTAAACAAGAGCTTTCCAAGGACATCAAAACCAAGGACATCAAATTGATTCTTGTGAAAAAAATGTCAAAATGTGTAGAAAAAAGTTGACAGTTGACAGTCCCTTCTATTCAAATAACAGAATAGCTCTTGAATATTTAAGTCAGAAAAGTGCTGACCATATTTTTCCAACTTGAATAGATAGAGTTTTATAGCTTGTCAAAAGTGCAAAAATGCCATTTTTAAAACGGTTGTATCACATTTTTTGTTCAAAATTGAAGGCAAAATTGAAATATCGGTCAATATACCATTAAAAAAATCCAACTTTATCACTCAAACCCACTTGTTTATTGAAAAAAATCGATACCCACCAAATGAAAGTATGGAGTCTCCAGAATATGCAAACCATAGGTTGCCTAGTTTTTTTTTGGTCATAACTATTAGGTTGCCAGGTATCTATGTATTTCTCGAGATATTCTGATACTTACCTTGGCACACCCTATATAAATTGTCGTGTGAATATATTTTGATTTGATGTCTGATGGCAGTTGCTTCAAAATGATGCTCTTCTTTTCAAATTCACCGATTCATTATAATAAACCCGCGTTGAAAATGTCGACTCCGGAAACGTCCCTGCCACTTTCACAATGCTAAGCAAAAACTACTATTTAAAATGACTTTACTTTCCAGTATTCAAAGTCTGATGTTTGATTTCATAGCCAACGTTGGAATTCTTGACTATTTTTAATATGACAGCTACAATACGTGTCTCCAGTTATTTGGGTTTTCGCCGAAAATGACAAAGTTTCTTGAATAATAACAAACGTGAGAAAAGTTCAAGGATTAGACTCCCCATAAAATAGAACGATAATTTTCCAAGTTCGCCAATGGGTTGAAGAATTCTGTCTTCTTTAACAGTGTACCATCCCCCAAAAACTCTTCAGAATACCTCAATTTATTTCTAATTACTGTCGATTAATGCTCTTGGTACACTCACAACGTGCACCAGATTTGGTGTATCCAAGTTAAGGTATAACTGAGATATTGATGTTCTTCGAAATTCAAAACGTTACTTGCGAGGCTTATAACTTCTTGGGGGCCACTTAGCATAAAGGTAAGTTGCGTTAAATCATAATATTTTGGGTGATCCTACATACCCCTGATCTGTGGCGATTCTTATACGGGACGCATATTCACAATGCCTCCTATGTGACAGCGATTGCTAGTCTCTACCAGTTAGGAATTGTAGTTGACCAACTAGATTACAATCCCTCATCGAACAGGACGATCGCCGTTTACTGATGGTCATAAGCACTACAATCTCTCAAACTTTACAATATGGATGTCACTAGGATTTATGATTCGTGTTATGAATAATAGTACTTATTATTTGGTAGACTATCAACTGCTTTAGATAGAACTGAAAAATGAATAGATTGAGATAACACTGATCGATCAACTGATACTCCTTACACTCACGTCCACCTTTCTACATTTCTTCCTTATTCAGGATGAAATGAGGTCTCTAAGGAAATGCGGCATTCTGCGTTCTCGCTTTGGACTAGAGGTGGATTCAGTGTTGGAACTTCAAACTTCTTTTGAGGTACCATTGCCTTCGGACTCCTTCATGTTATCTTCCTGGTCTCTTTCATTGTCCCGTTTTTTTTTTCTAAAATGTTCTTATTTTTCTCTGTTAGAAGAGAATCATCTATTGGGGTGAATTTTCTACATATTCATGTCTATCTCCTATTTGTCGGTCATTATTTGGTGTACTTATTTCAAAAGTATCAATGTAATGGAGAATCGTTGTTATATCTTCTTCTCAGCAGATTGACATGTAGTCTTAGTAAACGTCGGCGATGACTTGCTACATGGACATTGAACAGAACATCTCCAATTTTCTTGATAATTTCAGCAGATATCCATTTAGCTATAAATTCTTGCTTAATATTTTTGCATATACTTACCAAGGCTTCTGGTTCAAATTTTCTATGATGATGAGAGATACAGGGTGTTTCCTAAAGATTGGTAAAAAATTCGTTGTGTGATTCCTGGGGTATTTTCATGAAAAAAAGTTCCTATAAACATTTGCCGGAAAATGCTTGCTAAGGGAGCTACGCCCCTTTAAATAGGGCACCCCGAAGACGGTTTTTCCTCAATATTTCCGAAACCTTACATACAAAAATCATGAAATTTGGTACATAATACAAACTTTTAATGCTGAATGAGAATTTGAGCTCAGAATTTCAAAATTTTAATCAGGGGCGTACCATACTGGCGGGGTTAAAGGTTAAAAGAATCCAATTTTTTAAATGGTATGGTACGCCAGTATGGTACGCCCCTGATCAAAATTTTGAAATTCTGAGCTCAAATTCTCATCCAGCATTAAAAGTTTGTATGATGTACCAAATTTCATGATTTTTGTATGTAAGGTTTCGGAAATATTGAGGAAAAACCGTCTTCGGGGTGCCCTATTTAAAGGGGCGTAGCTCCCTTAGGAAGCATTTTTCGGCAAATGTTTATAGGAACTTTTTTTCATGAAAATACCCCAGGAATCACACAACGAATTTTTTACCAATCTTTAGGAAACACCCTGTATATTGATGATCGTCTCTTTTACTTTGTGATTCCTGATATTCGTGTACACTGACTGATTTGTCAACGGGCATCAGTTAATCCATGACTATTCTCATTTTTCGTCCTAATAGATGTCCTTCTGGCAATTTTTCATCTGAAGAGCTGGCATTTGGTGTAGACTTATATGCTGCTAGAGTTTACGTTCTTCCTTTGGTTGTTCCTACCTTTTGATGTTCATCAATGCTCCTTTTGTTGTTCCACAAATCTCCAAACTTGACTATTGAATTGTGGTGAATATGGAGCTGTACGGATATGTTGAATGCCTTTCTTGAGGAAAATATCACTAGTGAATTGTGACCCATTATCAGATACAAAGGTATTTGTGATTTCGAATGTTAAATTAATTTTCTCTATCTTCAGTTTCAGTATAGTGGATTTTGAATTTATATTTCTTGTGATGAAAACTTCTGGCCACTTGAAATATGCGTCAACTTTTACCAAGTAATAATTCCCGTTCACAGGACCTGCATATTCTTTGAAGCCTTTATCCCAAACCCTAACATTCTTTGAATCGGCCAAGCTGACAATTCTTTTCTCGCGTCTTTGCAGCTTCTGCACATGACGAGCAATTTTGGGCAAATTTTGTTATGTCATCGTCAATGTTGGGTTAATAAATAAAACTTGATTCATTTTTTACCAAATAAAAACCAACCCAAACTCAACACTAATTTTGTGCAATTTCAACTTTGAACACAAAAATAATAAATCATTTCACAAATTATGAGGCGTTGTAAATATGCTACGCGCGACGTTTGATCGTCCAAATCGATGAGGGAATGAATAGAATTTGTTGCACATTTCCTAACTGGTAGAGACGAGCAGTCTCTGTCACATAGGAGGCATTGTAAATATGCATACGGGACACCCTGCATAACCTTAAAAAAAAATTGCAAAAAATATTTGGTCTCATTCTCATTCTCACTACGTAATATCTTTTTTGAATTTGTTGGCCCCGTATAAGCTTAGAAATATTATTCTTGGTAATATTTCAATAGTTTCAATACAGGTAGGGGACAAAATTTCACTACGTGATCTTTAGGTCGGAAATGTCCTATGTTTCCGGAAATGTTTCATTACAGAGCTACAGGGCTATCGAACCAATGTCGATATTTTGATAAAAATTGATGTCTGGGTGTTTCTTGGCATGCGAAATTCTAATTTGCTCTTCAACAAAGTTGTTATCAGCCACTGCTAGATGGGACACCTAGTATAACATGTTTTTGCTGGAAAAGATATGCAACCAAAAACATCAATCGACGTGTCCAAGCGTTTTTTCGAATACGAATATTGGGCTGTTCCACACTGTATAACTCTGTTAGTCTGACTACGTTATATCTATTTCCTTTTTTGTAACGCAATCTGAAAACTTGTCATTCACGTTCCATTTTTTCAATTAATTTTCCATTGTCGAGAAATTATCACAATGGACAAACTACCGTTTGGTCGTGTCCTTAATGTACCCATGTCCGTTCTCTTACATTCTCTGGTAATCGAAAAAATAATGAATTAACAAATATTCATACTACAGTTCGCCTATAGTTGAATCTTGAAAATAATGATCAAATAAAATCGTATCTACTGTTTCCTCTGTGCTTTTGATGGATAGATATTCTATGAACTATTTAAACAATGAAGAGTAGTTATGTTCTCTATTTTGTATGAAAAAAAATATCGATTCGAAACTCTACAAACTACAGACTGTTTCTATACGATGTTGCGGAAGATATACTGTTTGGATCATAGTCCAGAAACAATGAGTACAATCCAATGTGAGCTTCATATTTCAACAACTCTCTTACCCAAATATGAGAACAAACCTGGTTTATGCAGCCAGTGTATTTCCCGAGCTATTGACTTTTCCGATAAATGAAAAGATGCCTGCGTATAGCCCAATAATATTTATTTGTGGTACTAGTGCGTTGTGTTGAAAATGAGTCACGAGAGAAATATTTGTTCCACGAGGCCGTTAGGCCGAGTGATATAAATTCTCAAGTGACTTATGAAACATAACGTACGGGTGATATACAATAGGTTTTAAGTTACAGAATCAATCTGCCATGTGACATGTGTACATTTTGGTCAAAATCGATTATTGTTCGTTTGGTTGCCAAGGAAACGTGATAGGTTGTTTTGGTTAGTGAGTGAATTTTGGATTATATCACACTAGTGTGTTATTTGACACTTTCCTTGTTCAAAATGACATCAATAATGACACCTATAACTATCATGCGTTGGACGGGCCGGTTTGAGTAGTTGGGTTGGCCAAGCGGGGATGGCGAAAAGTGCCACTAGGCATACTCGCCGGGCTTTGCCCCCCCCTCCACCTTTACCATTACCATCATGCGTTGTATAAATAATAGTCTGTCTCATAAATACATGTTCATGATAATTCATGTTCAACCTATTCTTTTGAGGATAAACGTTTTTCCAAATCTCACTTTGTATAGGGTGGTTATTTAAGAATGGCATGATGCCAGATCTCAGAAACCATTGATACCAGACACTTGCAAAAAAATATAAAGATATAGATATGAGAGGATAATAGGTTCAAATCAAATCAGATCAGATCAAATATGATTTATTGTTGACAATACATCGTATTTATTACAAAGCCAGTTATAACAAGTAAAATCAAGAGCAACAAAAATACCAACGAGGAAGTATAATAAACGATATTTAACAATCACAGTCACTGTTTATTCACGCATCCAGACAAACTTCCTGCTAGTTCATAAAATCGTCGTCCATAAATTCGTAGGTATTATAGTGCGCTTTTTTTCTTAGCAAATCGCTCACTCCTCTCTTGAACACCTCAGCGGATTGGGACATTCTCAAATTCGTCGGCAGGTGGTTAAATATCTTTACACTATCATAAAACACAGAATCTTTGGAAGAGATGATCTCGGAATGGGCAAGGGGATCATGCTTGACTCTCTGAACTGGTACCAGGTTTGCTTGTCATGGACTCGTTGCTTCTTGAAGATCAGTTTAACCATTTCTAGGGTGAATAAGCATGGAAGATTTAGAATGCAGTGTCGCAGTAGACATCATCCTTGATTTTACCAACCTTTCCAAAATCTTGGAGATAGTTGAGAGGCAAAAGTTACCTGGATCATCCGCATCCCCTCCCTTGTAGATTGGAATGACCACTGCCAGCTTCAGAAAACCTGAAAATACGCCTTTATCGAATGGGTCATTTATAACTTGGGCCAGCGCTTCTGGGGCCTCGTTTCCATAACCTTGATAGATATTCCGTCACCACCCCTGGAATTTTTATTCTTGATAGATTCGGAGATGCACGCATCACACTGTGTATTGGATTGACAACGGCATGAAGATTCAGTTTTACAAAAGTAGTTTTTCAAGCGGTCGCCGGCAATTGCGGTATAATCCAGTTACCATGTCATCTTCGAAGGGGGGTACCTTGAGTTAGATCCGGTAGTACTGATTTTTGCTGACTTGTTTATGATGTTGGCCAAATAAATAATCAAGTTTTCTACCCCGAGCGCCGAACGCAACATTGTCAAATTTCAAAAAAATGTCAAGATTTACACCTTTTATCCAGTTTTTAATTTTTTCCTTGAACGAGTATTTGATAATAACTATGAAACACTTTTTTAAGGTAGACTAAATTTTCTACAATTTGAAATCAGAACCGTCTCTGTAGATCCAATAATTTTCAAGATACCGCTTTTCAAAATTTAGCGTCATATTTTCAAACTTGAAAATGTATCTATCTAAACCTATTTTCAGCAGTTATAAAACAAATATATAAAATAACATATACAGGGTTGAAAGAAATTACCAGAACGGTCGATTATTTCAAAAGACTTAGGAAAAAATGTCTTAAATAAAAAATGTAAGGCTTAAAAAAACTACATATCTGTATTAAACTGTGATATACAGGGTCTTTCGTGAAGTGGATATGCTCTGTAGTCTTGTGGCGCATCCATGATTTACCTGATTTTTTGGGTATTTCGCCACACCCTACCAAAAAACAATCAAACTAGTGTTAATAAACCGGATCTTCTATATTACCTGAAAAAAATTCCATGAGTGAACAATAAAACCTGACAATATCAAACGTTTCAGAAGCAAATCTGCTTCCGTCGTCAGTGGAACCTAAAAAAGAAACAATTAATTCTTTCGTGAAGTTATGACAGATCAAAGTTGATTTTTTTTAAATAGAACCTCCTGTTAATTAATTGATATTTAAATTCTTTCTTCAATTCTGAGCAAATATTTTGATATAACTGATGTTCCTAAATTCAATCGCTATGGAGATATCGCGTCTTGAAAATGACATTTTTGCACCTTTGACATGCTATAAAATTCAAACGGTTCAAGTTAGAGAAAAATGGTCTGCACTTTCTCACCTCAACTTTTAAAGAGCTATAAGGACAAGAAAATAGTTCTTGTCAAAAAAATTAAAAATGTGTCGAAAAATGTGAGAGTCCCTTTTATTCAAATTACAGAATAGCACACTTGAAAAGTTAAGCCAGTACTTCTATCCAAATTACACGGCTAAAACTTGGCGTAGATAAACTTTGGTGTCTAGAGATTATGTGTTTTCATCAATTAACACAGAATAAATTGAAAAAGATTCAAAAAATGCTTTGATAAATTGTAAAGTGAATCTTTTTTACTAGTCTTGTATATGCCACTGTCAACCAATAACTTGATTGTCAAATTGTAATTTCATTTATTTTTAACAGTATAATACGATAATAAAAATCAAACATTATTTTCCAGATAAACTGTTCAACATGTACCCTATTAACGTCCAAGCAGTATCCTTGATGGTCATAAAAATGAAAAAAGACATTTTTTGGTTAAATAAATTGACAATAAGGTTAGACACGTCAGAAAATTGGTTGTCACCGTCATATACAAGGCATTTTAAAAGTATAACTTTCTGATATTAGAGCATTTTTTGTCTTTTTCCAAGTTATACTGGTGTGTTTATTTATGGGCTAACTTAATCTCGAAGCACCAAAGTTCATCTATGGCAAGTTTCACCTGTGTACACCGAAGAGAAGTACTACTAACATGGGAGTGAAAATGTAATATGGAAATCCATCTGTTTCATCTTAAAAAAACGCACTTTATTTACTATTATAGGGATGCTCATGTTACATATTTCCAAAATAGTAGTGAAAAAATCAGTAAGGTTTTCAATTGTACTTTGGATCAAAGTATGGAACATTCAGCCGTTGATTGAATCAAGATTCAAACAATGGTAGAATGCTCCGATGTAGATTATTGATATATCTTTTGTTGTATAGCGGAGATTTGGAATTGCAAATTTGCGCATCACTTCACTTATAGAATCGATGGCGAGAGGGTTTTAGTTGACATTGGTTTTGGATTTACGTTTGCCAGCCATCGAATCAAGCAATTGGTAGTTCGATAAAATCAATTATAAATTTGTCTTTAATCCATCATCATGAATGGGATCAATTAATAAGAGTACAGTCTCCATTCATCATTCGCAAAAGTAATTTTAAAACATGATTTTTCAAGACAGCAGGTAGATATTGTTTGATATCTTGCTGCTATTGAGATAGAAAGAATCTATTTTATCGGTATTCAAGATTTCAATACGACTAGGATTACGATGTGGTGTTTATCCTGGATTATCGTTAAAAAGGGGCACAAAAAGGTTATTACTTCATTGAAACAAGCATGTGACTTTTCTTAGCAGAGTTGTGGGGTCTAGAAGTGAGAATGTTCAATTCCATTTAGATATTCTAGACCTTTTTTAAGGCCAGGTATAAAACGAATTCTCTCCCTTTGTTACCTTTGGTGTTAGAACTATTTTTGTGTGGAAACTTTTCCTTTTTAAGCGAGTAAGTCTTGAAATATCTATTGAGAAAGTTGCGGAACTTTCGTTGATGTTTATCTATAGGAAAGCTATTCGGAATAAGGGCTTTTTTACTACTGAAGTGTTTCTTGATCGGAAAATGTCTGCTTACTTTGGTAAAGTGTGAATAAGAAGAAAGGTTAACAGATCAATATTATCAAAAACAATGGAGTATTATCATTTCACTGTGAGATAATACACCGAAAAAAATAACTTCAAATCAACCGAACAATTTCACAAAAAGACAGAGATTTAATGAATAAATATTTTTTAAACAACAAATAATTTTTAATAATATCGGGATCTGTAAAAACCAACACTTTTCCAAAAAAATATGCCATCTAATTTCAAAAAGATCCTACGAAAATGGTAGTTACCCAAAACATTGTTTTACTCAAAATATTTTTTTTTCCAAAACTTGTGTCAGATAGCTTATACCTACCTGATTTAAGCTTGAGATTTTTTTCAGATAAGCACGCCAAATTAACTCGTGATTATAGTTTTATTCAGAAAAAAGAGAACTGCATCCTCGTGAGTAATAGTCACCATTTCTCACTCGTTTAATAATATCCTATTATACAGTATGTCCACGGATGGGGTTTACAAGAGGTAAAATGGATGAGAAAATTGATTTTTATTACAAAAATGTAAAAACATAAAATCAACCAAGAGCAAACAGTCATTTTTTGACCTGTTAAGGTGAAATGATAAATAAAAAACTTGCTTCAAATTTAGTCCTCACCCTGAATCCGAACTTACTGAAGGAAATTTGAATCTATGAAAATTCTAAATACTTGAACATTTTTGCAAGTCAGCATTTTACTAATTCCATTATGACTTTTATTCCTACAACAACAACCGGTAATCATGTACAGGTATTAAATCAATAATATGCGAGTGGTGAAATGCGGAGTTTCAAAATTGATCAATTTTTTAAAATTTTCATAGATTCAAATTTTCTTCAGTGAGTTTGGATTCAAGGTCAGGACTAGGTTAAGAGCAAGTTTTTCATTTATCATTTCATGTTAACAGGCCAAAAAATGACTGTTTGCTCCTGTTTAATTTTATGTCTTGACATTTTTGTGACGCCCTGTATAATAAAATCAAAAACTTTTATCAAGTATAATTTTTTGTTGTGTCTTTCAATTTTTGGTCCGTATCACCTCTTGTGAACCCCATCCGTGGAGATACTGTATATTATACTTCATGATAGGATGAAGTGTGTCCTCAATAAATCATCAGTTTTCATGATTCTTTTTCAATTCAGAGTCGATAGTGGCGATGTATTGTTTCGGAGGATCACTCAGAACCTAATTGAAAAAACCCAAAATATTGGTCTGTGTGGAAACTAAATGAACTTTTTAACTATTATCTTTCAGAAGGAGTTATCAAAAAGATGCCGTTGAGTATTTGATGCGAATGAAACAACGGCTACTGGAAAATAATATGCCTATGTAGATATCCAGATTTGTACCCGATGACGCTGTGTTTTTTTTTCCTGTTGAGTTTGTGCAGTGCATGTCTAGATGTCACATAAATCGGTATTGCTGATCCCAATGAATGAACCATATACAGTGCGGCTCTAAAAGGTCCCTCTCCCCTTTTTTTTAATGTGTGCACCAAAAATTTTGCAACTTGGCATACTTAAATTGCTGTCGAAATACTACTTTTTGATGTTACTGACGTACATTTAGTATTCAAGATGGCGGCTGGGCGCCATTTTTAAACATTTATTTAAATGGAAAAAGGGGTCGTACACATGATTCGGAAGGTCTTATCGAGTAGATTATTGTGTGAAAATTTCATAGGATTAAACGCATGCGTGCGGATATGACAGACTGTCAAACTAACAAGATAAATAAATTCGTGAAATAAGAACAAAGAAAGCAAACTTCAATTTTTATTGTAAAAAATGTTGAAAATGTTCTCCGTTGACTCCCAAACAATGAAATAATCTGTCTGAGAACTCCTGACGGACTTTTTCGAAAGTATCGACACTAATATTTTGACAAAAATCAGTAATTCTTTGCTGTAGATCTAAAAGAGAGGTCTGACTGTGTTGCATATACTTTCTGTTTTTAATATCCCCATAAAAAAAGTCCAATGGTGTTGAATCGGGCGACCCGGCAGGCCATTCGGTTGAAAAATTGGTGCCATGTCAAATTCTTTGCGATCATTCTGACGTATTTGTACAATCAAAGGCTCTATTGAAGTTTCTAACAAGTTCAAATACAGGTCCCCTATCAAATTTTCATGAATCAAAACAGGACCAACAATATGGTTCCCCAATATGCCAGCCCATACGTTAACCTTTTCGGGATATTGCGAGTGGGTTTTCCTAAAAACATGCGGATTCACGTCTCTCCAATAACGAACATTTTGCCTGTGTAAACGGCCATTTAAAAAGAAAGTACACTCGTCTCTAAAACAAATATTTTGAACATTTCTTGGTTCTCGGCCTATTCTATCGGTCATAATTTCGCAAAATTCCACACGTCTGTCAGGATCATCTTTAGTCAACTGGTGCACCATTTGAAATTTATAAGGATAAAATTTCTGTTTTTTCAGCAATCGTTTTACAGAAGCAGACGAAGTATCACAGATGTCTGCAACCTGAGAAGTCGACTGTTCAGGATTAACCATCATCTCACCTATGATTGCAATTTGTTTATCTTCCAAAATAGATGGTCGCCCTTGATTTTTCCAGCTATGAACCTCAGATTTTATTAATCTGAGCTCTGAACACTACCAGTCTCGATAAATTTCCGCACTAATTTGCGAAGATATTTTCTGCATATCGGACGGTCCGAGAAGCGCTCATTAAAGATTCTTTACGTCTCATGGAATCTACGATGAAAATTGCTTCGATTTTTTCTGCGAGGGGACGCGAATTAGGCATTTCTGTAACACTTTCTAATTAACACAATAATCAAACAACTGGCTCATATCGTTTCAAGATTTTCACATTTGGTTAAACTTTGGTGCTGTGGCGAAGTAGTGTGGAAACTATATCTCCATCTTAATTCAGATTTTAGTATTATAATGCTAATAAATGCTTTCCAAATTTTTTATCATCTTGAAATTCTTTATCCGCTTTGTATCAGCATTCCTATTTGTTAACCCGTACTGTTTTGCTCAGGTCCACCATCATTTTTCCGGAATCTGATGTGTCAGCTCGTTAAAATATTGAAACCATTCATTCACTTCAGAATCAGTATGTCGAGTACAAAAAAATCCCAACTAATCGTGTTCCGATATTCAATGCGTAAAATAAGGAAAACAATTTAAAACATACTATCAATCTGTCTGAAATTTTCAACTGAATGATGTTGAATCTGCTGTTTCAAATTTAATCAAAACTCAAATTAAAACGTTATGAAATAATATGTTCTAACAGGCAAAAAGCAATTAAGATTCTGATTTAGCTCTAGCAAGAATATTTTTCTTCCATTCAGAGGCGACGCGCATAACAGATAAAAAGACCGCGCCAAAGTTATTTAAAATGAAGAAAAACTTAAATTGAAAAGGGACCTTACTGAAGGAAATGCATCCGGCTTTCAGCTAAATTTTAACGTCCTGAAGAAATTTGTTTTGGATGGAATAAAAAGTAATTCTTTTCCCGGTCCTTTGATGAAAAATGACGGAACGGATTTTTCGCGAATATTTATTAATTGTATGATAATTGCATCACAATACTGTCTTTTTTTTATATTCTTTCAAATGTCATGTATTGTGTTCTGATCAACACTTTTCCAGATTATTGTTGTATGTATATTCACATACATGTTTGAAAACCAATGTTTTGGTCTATTTTTTGAGATTTCATGTACAGGGTGATCATTTAAGGATAGTTAGCGGCCATATCCCGGATCCTATTCATCGTAGAGGCTTGTGACAAAAAAATGTATTAGTCGTATGGCCAAGAGAATAACCTGAAAAATGTTCTCAAGTTTCTGAAATGGTCGCTAGGGGGCGTAATAACCAACACCAGGTAGAAAAATAGGATTTCGACAGGCTTTTGAACAATGAAAATATATCGATGATATCATTTTCATATTAACTGAGTGTTACCCTATACTTTCTGTTTATAACAGTTTCTATCTATCAAAATAAAGCGGTGGGGAAAGTTCAATTGTTTTTCAAACAAACGGAGATTTCTCCCGTTTTGCTTGACCAAACAATGAATTTTTGACCTCCGCCGTCGCCGCTAGATGGCTTCAACTGAAATGGTAGCGTATTTTTGATTTTTGCCAAAAAAAATCAAATGTTATGGTATAGTCATTTCTATATATTTTGAAAGATGATACATTTTTCTATTGAAAAATCAAAACAAAAAGCAAAAAAAAATCAAAAAAATATAAATCTTCTGTTTTTTTTTTTTTTAATGATAATCTGGATAGTTACTTGTCAATAGAAATTGAGGTTATCCAAATACCACCGCCAAATAACCAAAAGTCATGAAAATTGAAGCACAAACAGAAAAGCTAATCAAAATCATTAAAAACTACGTCTGAATTAAAAATTCAAATGGCAAAAATGCCATTTTGCAACGCGATATCTCGATAACGTAGGATAACAGAGATGGAAAGGAATCATCTGTGGGTAGGACAGATAGGAGCCACGAGTTGGCATTTTTCTTGGGTTCAGCTTTTAACTCAAAGATGCGAGGAGAAGGTAGTGATTTACAGAAAACTGATGCCATACATTGGCGAAACACGTGTTTCCATTTGAATTAAATTGAGGCTTGAAGAGATCTGTTTTTCACTAATTCAATTTATAAGAGAAAATGGACTAGCAGTCAAAGGCACATGAGGGCAATTATTGGAAATAGAAATAAATGAATACCCCAACCTTTCACTTATAATCCGCGAATTTGGTGGTATTGTTGTGAGTTGTGATGAAATTATATAAATAGTAGAAAATGTTTTTTTGAGTGAGCCGTTGCACGAAACTTCCATAGAAAAAAATAATACAGCGTATTTACCTGATCTGGATACAATCATTACAGGGTGTCTTTTCAAAAAATTACCACCCGCGTCCCATTTAGAGGTTTTGTAGTAGTTGTAGGGGGGTTGTTCTAGCGCTATACAGTTTTTCATGAAAAAAACTTTTCCCTCAATAGATGTTTTGACGTGTTTCGGTGATTTTTAAAAATCTGTCTAGTCTCGACCAACGTGTGTCTGGTAACTGGCAACCATGCACTTTTCAAATGAACACTATGGGTATACAAAAATATAAATGAATACTTGAAGTAATAATGCGCCAAGTGCCAAAAAGTCGATTTTTCATTTTTGTACTTGTGAAATGTCCCAGATACCATAGCCAACGACATGTCGCGTACTTTGTTGATATTTTATTTAGTACAAATTGAGAGTCGTGGCACTTAGAGCTGTATACATGTTGGTATTGTTGGCTATGACATCTACATAGAACATTTTACATGTCATTGTATAAAATGAAAAACCGAGTTTTTGGCACTTAGCGCATTATTTACTTCAAGTTTTCAAATTACTTCTCAATGGAAACGACTTCAGCACTTCAGCTTCAGATTTAAAAGTTAGGTACCTATTTATATTCAGGTTTACAAATCGAAGGTTCTAGGTGAAACACATAACAACTTGCATGGTGGTAACGATGACGTAGATTCAAAGTTGTTCGGCGTTCACTATGAGTGGTATATCCTATTTCCGCACCCGCAGATACAATATGGAAAAAAATCAAGACAATTCATACCCAGAATACATCAAGTAATAGCCTCGTGAAATATATATCTTGAAAATATCTTATCAAAGAATATCCTTGCTGGTCAATAGTTGCGTAGATTATAACGGGCTGGCGTTGGGTACGATGATTTTCATCTGACGGAGTGAATTGTGATATGACGCCTTCACCAAAATTTAAAAGTTGCATGGCTGGCGCCCCCCTTAATAAGAGTAGAGACGATTTTCGCACGAGGAATGAGATTTGAATGATGATGATAATGCTTGAGGTGGGGGAAAGCCCGGCGAGTAGGCCTAGTGGCCCTTTTTGCCAATTCATGGTCTGTTGAGTCTGCAATGACCTGTCAGAATGCCAACGATGGTGCTCAGTGCCTTCCTGCTCTTGTTCAGCAATTGGGGCATTCTTGGCCTGTGTGATTCTGATATCGTTTCATTGGCCTGCCTGTATAATGGGTTACTGTTCTCTCTCACGCCCATTTGTTGAGAATGCGTGAGATTAGTTGTTTACTAAGGCCTAGAAATGGTTCCGGTCCGGACAGTCGCGTGACAGATCCTCGTTTGGCCCGCTTGTCCGCTTGCTCATTACCGGTGATCCCCGCGTGCCCCGGAACCCATACGACTGTTGCAAGTATTCCAAGGAGAAAAGCTTCGTCAGTGTTTTTGTCAGCCCTGAAAACTCCAGCTCTAGTCGAATCCGTGCGTTCAGCCTTGGAACCATCTGTGAACCAGACTTGAGTGTTGACAGGCGTGTCCATCGGTTTGGTCAGTCACTCTTTCCTTCGGTACGTGAACCTCAAAGCTCCTTTGGAGTCTTAGGCAACCATCCGTGGGTGTCAACCCGGCCGATAGAAGCGGTAACTCGCTCCGCACCAGTGATGATATTCTGGTGTGGCCAACCTCCATTTCCATGTTCCTCCATGTCTTCTGGGCAATCATCCTACTATAGGAAGCCATCGCTTTCCTCTTTACCCAGAGTCCTAGCTCTGGCAGTCCGAGGAGGATGATCAGTGCTGCTCCAGGAGTTGTCCTCATTGCGCCTGTTGTACCCAAACAAGCCATCCTTTGTAGTCGGTCTAGCTTGAGTGCATAAGTTGTCTCATATGAGATATGAAAGTTCCATTTTTGTAAGACAGAAATCCTGGCTTTGGCAGCTATTGCGCTTGCGCTCCGTATATAAGAGTATGCCAGAAAACCTACATGAGTCTCTGGAAAAGTCTCTAAAACATTTTTGAATTGAGTTGAGTACAAAGCCTGGATAACACATTTTTAAATTTTTGAATTATTTGGAGTACCTATCATAGGTGAAGGGCAGATCCAAAATTGCTCTCAACCTTTTTTCTATGCAATTACGAACGAGAACGGAAACAATAAACAATTGCGTATTGGCGTACCTAGCAAAGCAAGCTATAGTCTTGACACTGCGAACACAAATAAAGTAAATAATGAACCTTCTTACAAAAAAAATTGGAAAATAACCGAAAATAATTTTTGGTATTGAACGCGTTATCATGAACACCGTTATAACACATATTTTTCTCTTTTGGCTATTTTGAAATCCAGATAAAATGTGTCTTTTCTTCTGGATTGGCACTGGTAGACTCAATCGCAAAAATGATGACGTCACAGTTCGTGGCTAGGTCACACGCCTTTCTCTGTATATAACTATTTTAGTTCCTTAATAATGTTGTCGTGTATTCCATTTTTTTTTTTTTTTTGGTTGGTTGGTGGTTTTCGGAACATATGTGTACACGTTCAACAAGATACTGTTTTAATCCGTCTACTAGATGAATAAAATGTTTTTTCCTAGTTCTCGACATTTTTGTCTATCAGTTAGTTAGTGAGAGAGTCTGCAAGTCTACATGTCTTGTAGCCGTAGATGCCAATGCAAAGTCGAGCGTCATCCAAAATTACTAGTTCCTGCTAGAAGTATATTATTTTATTAGTTACACACTTTTTTTGTTAGGTATCGTGATTTCACATATCATGACTACCCAGATTTCTATTGGTGAAAGTTCTTGAAATTTGACTATGGGCTCAATTTATATTCATCCCAGTAACCATTCATGTCCACTCAACCCAGCAGTATTCCAATGCGAATGGAATTGTAGTTACATATAAACTTGATATTCCTACATTGTTGCATACTATAAAGTAGGGAAACTCGCCACTACAATTTCTCCACAACTATCCAACGGCTCGCAGTTACAGTAACTCGTTACAGTTCGCCAGCGAATGTATGGAAATGATACAGCATAAAACCCAAATATCCCATTTTAATGTAACTCCGGAAAGGTGTAACGGTTTCGAAATCTGATTAAATTTACTCACAATAGCTGGGAGCTTCCAATGACCGGAATAAATATCTCGGCACACTTTGTTAAGTCTATTTTGGATTCGGGCTAGAAGTTAGTTGTTACATTCACGATCACAGATTTCAAATGAATAAAATCAAAACTTGTTGTTATTTTATAAGAGCGCAACGATATTGATAGATAGCTCCGGATGACAAAAGATAGAAGTGAAATACAGTATCATCACAAATCACAACCATTCAAATTTTTTTAAATTTAGAATACAACATGAATTGACTGACCCCAACTTTGAAAAAAAAGAATACATTTTATTCTTATAAAATGAACACTTTTCTCATCTAACCAATACGTTTTGAAAATAGTTGTATAAGGAATATCTGCTGCAGTGCCTGGCGAGTCCAGTCATTCCTTTCATTCTAGAGATTCATTAACAACATAGCAATGATTAGATCAATTTCATGAATTACTCGTAGGAGGTTGTCTTTTGAAAGACAGCCGCCTGTGGCTGGTCGATAAAGAATCATCATTTCACGAAGTCCCAGGAAAAAAAAACATTATTGTTGGATCGCAACAAAGGTAACAAAGTTATCAATACAATTAACGGGAAAATCGCGTGATCACATGATGTGGGCAAGCCTGAAGGAAATACATTCCAGAATTTACTTCAAACGTAATTTCAGCATTTTCGATAAAATGTGCTGTTATATTAAGAAAAAATAGATTGCCTGTTACCTTCAAGTAAGCACTTATCTCTTTGGCCAAGAGATGGCCAGAAGAGATGATACTCAAGTGAAAAAAATGATCGACGATATTCATCAATATCACCCAAATTTGTCACCCAAGAAAACCTATCGGAAAATGGCACTTTATTCCGCAAAACCTAGGCGCATTAGAATTATTCAGGATAAGCGACTTAAACATTGGTTCAACACTCATCACCCCAACAAGATCAAGACAGCATAATATGATATTTTAGATTCTATATACTCATCCACAACAACAAAAAGAATGTAATGTAGTCATTCTGGCTCGGGACTGAAACATTCATTCAAAAAGCTCTGCAATCCGTTGCTCCCATGCATAATTGAGAAGAACAAACTAGATACTCTGTTGATAGTCTGATTTATTCAGTATCATATTGAATCTGTTCATTTTTTATAAGAATTTTATTAGCAAGAAGGGTAGAACAGTCACGCAAGAATTGTTCTGAAAGTCAAAAGGAGATTCATGGGAATGGAATCATTATCAATTATTATGAATTGTCTTACAAAAATCTCAAGCATATTACCGCATCACGAGAATCTTTGATACGCGACCTGTCTGTCAGTCATGAGCTACATATTGCACTAGTTACATGATTACATCATTCATATAGGTAACTAAACATACTTAACAATGAAAAAATCTTTATAACGTGTTGTAAGATCATCCGACATATTTTGTGTTGGTTGAAAGAAAAACATTTCTTGGAATTTTCTTGATTTAGTTTTATATTGAGATAGTTCTATATCGAAACGGTTTTCAACATGTTGTGATCATTGCTCTGGATTTGGAAAATCGGATAATTGACAGTCAGATCTGCCCATAGAAACTCTTCAAGAGCTAATGAGATCTCTTACCGAAATTTTACTTCCACTGAGTTGGTGATGATAGTAGATTATATCACGCATCAAAAATGACGGCAAGAAGGATAGTTACAGATTCAGAATATGATACTTGATCCTTTGACTGCTGACACAAACAGCGTGCAAAAAAAGTAAACATTGCAGATTAAAAACGGCTAAATATTTTCTTAATCGAAATTGGTATGCTTCTGTAACGAATAATCACTTAGGATCCTTCACATGTAAAATCGCTTATGAAAGTATACAGTGTGATAGCCAATATGAAAGCATTTATTTTTTTATTTTGAATGACACGAACTGCATATATTTTCTAAGGTATCGATAGATCTTGTCAAGACCAATTCACCAAACTAGGGTTCAGGGTTTGATGCTTGCTGTGGTAAAGCACATCAATCAGTTTTCTCGGTACAAATCTCACTATCGCAGAGCCAATAATCTCGATCAAAAGTAATTGCAAGAGGGCACTTTGATATATAGACTTTATAAAATTGAAAATTCATCTCCTATAAGTTCCCATCTTACAAGAGAATTTTCTTGAAGGAATTCAACCTAGAAATTAGGAATAGGAAGAAATGGCTGTGTTGCTCATTTCGAAGTAGCAGGAAGGAAACAGTGTGTACTCTGAGCAAATTGAAAGTACACACACTGTTTCCTTCCTGCAAAGACTTTAGCAGCCGGAGAAGAATACTTGCAATAAGTGTGATACATTTAGCCGAAAATAACGACTTTGTTGGAGTGAGGAGAAAGGGCAGAATCAAAATATTAAGATGGGGCTTTTACTTAAGTCGGTTATAGAAGATTCGACAACTTCACAAACCTCAAGGTTGAGATATTCGGTTTCCAGAAAAAATCAAGCTCTTAAAAGAGAAAAAATACAGCATTTTTTTTTAAACAGACAGACGAAACTAAGTTTTTTGAATTTTTGAAACCACTGTGGCCAAATGGTAGACCCATGATACTACGACAAACAGATAAGCTCACGCGCATCTTGTCGGGTGACCTTTGTGAGGTTATGTTGTCAAGCTTCCGTCAGTTTGCAATGTAAATATTGTTGTTCTGATATTTGTGAGATAAAATATCTTATTATTTCGTGAATTTCGCATAATTTGATGATGATGTACTATGCCGTGATGTTCTGCAGAAGCAGCAATAAGAAAAATAAAGAAAACCGTCCGTGTAAATACCGTTTCTTTCGATTTTCAACATCCAAGTATATTCGCAAGATATGGATACAGAAGTGTTATCGAAAGGACAGTTTTAATGTTGAATATGCTAGAATTTGTTCAAACCATTTTTCTGAAGAAGACTTTTGTGACAAAGAGAGACATTTGCAATTGCCCAAGAATAAATGGAAACTCAAGAAAGATGCTATACCTTCACTAAACCTGCCAAAATTTGTGAGCACTATGTGCGCATCGCATATCCGGTATGTCTGGAGAGAAACCCGCTTACCTTGAATAGCAAGATCAAATTAGAATAAAAAAAACACATACAACCACATGGAACCACATAAAATAACAAAAAAATCTCTCATAACCACAAAACCCACATCGAATCATGTAGAAAAACAAAAAACCAGACGGAACCACATAAAACAAGAAAAACCGCAATGGAACCAGAAAAACCACATGGAACCACAAAAAAAAACATACTGAACCACATAGAAACACAAAGAACCAGAAAATCTACATGGAACCACATAGAACAACAAAAAATCTCTCAAAACCACAAAGAACCACATATAGAAACACATATAGAACCACTGAAAACCACATGGAACTACAAAAAAACACATAGAACCCCAAGAACCACATGGAGCCACAAAAAACACATAGAACCACAACAACTACATAAAAACACAAAAAAAAACACAACGGATCTGAAAAACCACAAAAAAAACACAGAACCACTTAAACCACATGGAACCCCAAAAACCATATGGAACCACAAAAAAACACAAAGAACCACATAGAAACACAAACAAAACTCAACAAACGGAAAAACCACATCGAACCACAAAAAAACACATAGAACCACAAGAACCACATGGAACCACAAAAAAACGCATAGAATAAAAAGAAATCTTTTGCAGAACCCCAAAAACCACATATAGAAACACAAAAAAACACATATAGAACCACTAAAAACCACATGGAACCACAAAAAAACACATAGAACCACAAGAACCACATGGAACCACAAAAAAACACATGGAACCACAGGAACTACATAAAAACACAAAAAAAAACACAACAAACCTGAAAAACCACATTGAACCACTAAAAAACAAATGAACCACAAAGAAACACAAAAAAAACTCAACGAACCGAAAAACACCATGGAACCTCAAAAAAACACATAGAACCACATAGAACCACAAAAACCACATGGAACCATGTAGAATCACAAAAAACCATAGAAACCACATGGAACTACTGAAAAACACATAGAACCACAAGAACCACATGGAAACACAAAAAAAACACATAGAACCACATGGAACCACAAAAACCACATGGAACCATGTAGAAACACAAAAAACCATAGAAACCACATGCCAAAACCTCTTAGAACCACATAGAATAGCAAAAAGCCTCTTAGAACCACAAAACCACATGGAACCACATAGAACCACAAGAAGCCAGATAGTACAACAAAAACCACATTGAACCAAAAAATAACCATATGCATGGAGCCACATAAAATCACAAAGAACCACATAGATTCTCAAAGAAACACATAAAACCACAAAAGAAGGAAGAAAACAGCATAGAATCACAAAAAACCACACAAAACCACAAAGAACCAAGTGTGTCGCGACCTTGAAATTCCACTCCCACCGCACATAAAAAAGTTTCACCTCAAACATCCTTTGTAACGTCGAATACCAACTGAGAAAAATGTGTTTTCAATGTAACGGCAAAATTAAAAATATGATCTGTTTTAAAATACTATTTAACCAATCTGGTGGGATTGGCGTAGATTATATTATCAATTTTGGATAGATAGATAACCAACCAAATACATATTATTCATTTTGGGGTGAATAACCAACTATAATCATCAGAATTCAACAAAATCGCGATATAAGCCATGCTTTCCAATGCTATTTTCCACTCCCACCGCACATAAAAAAGTTTCACCTCAAACATCCTTTGTAACGTCGAAAACCAACTGAGAAAAATGTTTTTTCAATGTAACGGCAAAATTGAAAATATGATCATTTTTAAAATACTATTTAACCAATCTGGTGGGATTCGCGTAGATTATATTATAAATTTTGGATAGATAGATAACCAACCAAATACATATTATTCATTTTGGGGTGAATAACCAACTATAATCATCAGAATTCAACAAAATCGCAATATAAGCCATGCTTTCCAATGCTATTTTATCCAATTGGGTCACCGGATAGCTTGATGCGCAGTTCAGTTCGAAACTCGTTCGGCTAGTGAGCATAATATCTTGTTTGTCGTAGTATCATGTGGTAGACCAGTCGCGTTCGCCAAAATTAAGGATATACAATCGTATCTACATCTAAAAAATACGTCAGATCACTTTTTTCATTTGAACCTTATAGAAAACTCATCTAAGGAGAAGGATAAAGATGGGCTTAATGGCAAGTTCGATTTCGAGTTAGATATGATCTAGTTTACCGTTATGTTTTACTTGTTTTGTTGAGAGTCACCAAATTTTATCATGATCAAATGCATGTGTTATCATAATAACTAAATATTTGAATTTGATGTTGCGTGAGCTTAGTTCTTAGTTTTTTTGAATGTACCATAATGTTTATACACACTTGCCATGCATAAAACTCGACATTACCGGGCTGTTTATTTTCATTTTTTTAGGAGTCAAGCTATTTTTTCTATGTTTTTTTTTGTTAACTAAGTATTTTTTAGTTTACCGATCATGTATTCCATCGAAATGTGTGATGCTCTATTACCTTAGTTCCATGTAGGACCGAAATTTTTAATTATGCAATAGAGAGCCACATTGTTTTTTTCCACAAGGGGGTGGTTCTTTTTTTCAAGTTGAATGTCTAGAAAAGTTGGTTTCTCATAATATATGTTTCAGGTATGTTCTTCTTATTTGTATTAATAAATATATTTCTTTTCAATAAAAATTTAAAATGAAAATCCAAATTGTTTTTCGATTATCTCTGAATCATGAAAATGGTGGTTGGTTCCTTGTTGCATAACGGGGTCCAATTAATTGCCTAATTTTTTTGAGCTGTGAATGTCAGAATGACAAAACAATAATTGAACAAATGAATTTGAACTGTTCATTGTTATCATCATTCGAATGTATTCATCATTTCACTTTCTGAATTAAAATACTGGTTACCCTATGAGCGACTTGGTGGCTGAGAGGTCTAAGGCGCCATTCGACAAAAGTTACCGGAGAGGTAGTTAGCGGTGATCGGGTTCGAGTCCCGAGGTAGGCAGAGATTATTTCCGTTCGACATTTAGTGGTACTCTCACTGGCTTACGTTACTGAGTCGACTGCAGTATTAATAATTATGACAGTCAAAAAGTTTGAATAATTGGCCTAAATTAATTGTTCTTGCTAGTTCAAATATATCACTAGGTGATGTTCTCCATCATTGGCGAAAAGAGCCTTCAAGGCCTACTCGCCGGCAGTGGTTTGCCCCCCACCATAGCAATACCAATACCCTATAAGCGCTGTAGCCTCATTACTTTGTGATTTGTTTCACCCCAAAAACAATATTTTTTTGGGGTGAAACACATCCCTTATGTCCCTCATCACATCCCCTCATGTTAGAAAAGCTGTACTCTTGCGGTTAATTTATGAATTGATGATACGTTTGCACGACTTGTAAACATCTTTTACTATGAGGTATCGAATGGAGCTCATCCTCCCCATAAAATCTCATTTTCCGAACGCAAACTATGAATGTTCAATAGGTGCGCAACCAAGTCAGTTCAATTTTGAAACAGATTATGACTTACTGACAGTGTATGCTTGGCGGGTAAAGGGATTTCCAAGTTCCCAGTTCAGACATAATCAATCCCATTATGGATAAAATCCGATTTTTCATATAAAATATTTCGTTGATCCATCTGTGAAAAGCATCAGTATTTTGCAAACGTAGATATTGTTGAGTGAACTTGTAAAGAGATTGAAGCATGAACGTGCTTTTAAAAAAAATCTGGCAAAAATAGGATAGGTGAATATTCCGGCGCTGCTGAAGGTTGACAGACTTTTTTAGATACCGCGAATCTTGTCACATGTACCAAATGACGTCACGCGTACTTTTTAACTGGTGTAAATAATCAAAGACGTATCTATCATATTCCACCTACAAATGGTAGGAAATTTCACAGAAAAATATCAGGCGTGGGCGTCCTTACACCTGGCTATGAGTAATACCGCTCAAATCTACTTTTTCGAATTATAAATACTAAACCGAGTCACATAATCATAGTACTGGCTTCATTTATAGAGATCACACATATTATACCTATCTGTAGAATCATATCCATCATAGCTGTGAGTTTTTCTTCTGTGTTCATGTTGCTCTTATGTGAGATCACAAACGATCAAATCACAGCAATGAACCGTTGGAACTACTTTGAGAATGTGAATTCCGCAAATCATATTGTATTTTAAGGCTACCGAGGTTTCCTTTCAATAAACAACTTTTCACAGATCACTTTAAGCCAGAGATATACCCGGAATTGAATATAAACAGAATCGAGATCACTGAACCTTACTCAATGTAAAAACTCGTATGTAAATGAACTGATGTTACCAAAACTCCTATTTATGTGGGACGGTTTGTGAACTGAGAAACTTTCGGGTTTATTTTCGACTAGGGACCTTTTGAAGTATTTCTCCAAAAACTTTTTAAATTTGCCTATTGTTCCTCTAAAAGGAAAGTTCACGTAGAATATTAACTGTTATTTATTATGAGATTGCGATTTAGGGTTGTTGATCCCTTGAGAACTGGAACAAGGTTGACCCGATTCAAAAGGAGGCACATTATGGCATTGTTTTTTAATAAGGGACTCGAGTCCATTTATAATATCTAACTAAAACTATATCACATTGTGTAGAGTCCAAGTATTATTTTAGATTAATAATAACGTGACTTTCGTTTCATTTCACGCACTCGCATAATTCAATCACATCAAATATGATTATTTTTCAAGTTATGACTATCACTTTTAAAACATCAGTTTAGTGTAAAATATATGTTGGTTTTTAGGCGTTCCAAATAATGTCAACAAGGACAATGAGTGAGGCCTGGATGACATGAAATTTCTTTTTCAGCACTCAAGAATTATCGCACACGAGGCACCGCATAGCTTTCTCCTAATTAGAGCTTCGCGCTGATGCAAATTTGTTGGCAGACGGAAACCTGCATATTTAAATAGATCTACTTACAAATGCTTGGCATTTTCTTTGACGATCCACTTGATAATTAGGGATTCCGCTGAAGTTGGCATCTGCTACCACGAACTGGCTTTGTGCTAAATTCAAACGGAAAAAATTGTTCTATTTCTTCTTTAGAAAACTTAAAATGTGAATTGCCATTTTATAAAGGTGTGACTTATAGTCCTGGTTAACCTCAGTAATATTTTTTCATGATTCTATCATGTAGATCAATCCTTTCAACAGATTATCAGGTATATATTTTTGATGTTTCATCGAGTAGCAATACGTGGAAAATTGTCACTCAACACCCAGCAATTCAAAACGAAGACCTCGTGCATGAGTATTCCGAAGATAAATATCAGCAATCATTCACCTTGATGCCCTTCAATTCACCATAATCCCTATTTGTGAAATCAATCTTCAGATAACCAGACCTCCGAAGAGTAGCTTTAACCATCACCTTTCTTTCGCTTAGCCTAAACTTAGCTTTTCCTGCGTTATCCTTATATTCCCACAGTGGGAAGTTCAACCTCGATCTACTCAGCCTCAGTTTAGAGGTCCGGAGTCTAGCAAGCCTAGTGGGAGGATCACCATCTTTGGAGATTTTTCCGATTGTGTTGAAACCATGAAGATTCAGATCAGCTAGAGAGAGGTTCGTGAACGCAAAATCAAGAATGTAGATCTAAATTGTATTTCTCCAAGTACTAACATAATGTGACACCCTTTCAGTGTCATTATTCTAAATATTTTTGTTTTTTGAAGTAATATGATGACTTCTTATTAAAAGGGGACCTTGAACTTTGCATCGAAGCATGTTAACATTGGATCTTATGGAAGATAAATGAGTGTAAATTTGAGTGCGTTTGGGTAAATATGATAAAAATAATAATATTTATTTCCAATAATATACAATTTACAGATAAAGATAATATTATACAGCAACAGGAAACAAGCAAAGAGAAGCCTTTGAAGTCTAGTGACCAGTACGAGACTCAAGGATGTGAAATCCATGCAGTAAGAGTAAACTTGCAGAGTAAAAATATCTATGTCGTATAATAGATGCGATATATTCAACGAAACTCCCTTAAAAATTTGGTAAATTCATTTTGCAAAAGTCTCAATCAAATTGACATACAGTTTCACAGCAAATCCCTAACTAACTCTCCACGACAACCAAAGATACACTTTTATTATCTTAAGGGTCCTAATTCTACCAAGTCATGCACCATCTGCTTTGGATCCTCTAAGACCCATCTATAAATCTTCCGCTTGAAAATTGCCATACTGGGGGATTCCTTGACTTCTTTGGGAATCTGCCTGAATACATGCGGAGCAAGGAACCAGAATGATCTCTGAGTAAATCTTTTGCTAACTTTTAGTGTGTTTTTTTTTTCATTTTGGTTTTATCCCTTGTGTTATGGAAATGACTTATAACATGGAGTGAATCCTTGTGTTTATATTGGAATGCTATGACTTTGAGGATATATAGCTGTCTAATATCGCTGAGCTAACACAATTCGAAGGACTTGTCAGACGAGTAGATGCGAGCTTTCCCATGCCTCATTTTGAGAAGGTAGGTTGTTTCATATGATGGTCGTGAGCTGCTTCCCAAGACAAAATACCGTACTGAAGATGATTCTCGACTAAAGCCTGGTATATAGTTGTCAACTGAGAAAAGTTGATGATACATTTCAATCTTCTGAATATAAAGAGGACTCTTCCAAGCTTCTTGACAATTGATTATATCTGTTTGTCCCACCTAAGATGTTCATCTATCTCAATGCCTAGGTACTTCACTGAAGAAGCATTTTGTATGGTTAGTTGATTTGGCAGTGGCAAAGTCAATGTTGATGATTCAGGAAGATTTCTCTGAAAGGTCACATACTTTGTCTTCTCAAAGTTGATACTTAGTGTCTCACATTGAACCACATTTTCACTCTGCTGAGTCCTTCCTCAGCGTTTCTCTCCACTCCAGCTCAAGTTGCATCCTTGAACAGAATGACTGTGTCATCAGCAAATGACGACATTAGTCCAATGAACAATTTCTCTCTGTTCAGTGTATATTTAATTCAAAACTACCGTTTGAAATCTGCTTTCAAGATAGGACCTCAAAAAACTTGGGAAAATACCACAAAATCTCATATTCTGCAGTCCAATAATCATGATTCTATGGTTCACCATAGCGATGCTTTCGCTAGGTCTGAAAAGACAGAGAGTACTAATCTGTTTTCAACAATTCTTATGACTATACTATTACAAAGAAACACTGTTCATCATCATCATCAGTAGACATCTCTTTTCGAACTCCAAAGTCTCGTTTTGATAATAATCCATATTTCTCAATAAACGTTCTCATTCTGATTTCTATCTTTGTAATTGGGGCAAGGTTTAAAAGGTCTTTCCATAACGCAAAAAAAAACATGAGTCATAGATAACTTACTTGGAAAGAAGATATCTCTACCTGCGCAATGAGTCTCTGATGGTCGGAAGAGTTGTCTCTCACCAGTTTTCGAGTAAAAGGACTCCAAACTGGTTTCACACCCGCAAAATGATCAGTTACAGCGAAGTTATCCATGGACTGACCCATTCAATCTATTCACACTATTGAATGCTTGTAACGCACTTCTGGGCCAAAATCAATCTCAAAACCAATGACAGATTGATCCTAAAAGAAAGATGATGCACAGCTACCATTGCGTGAATGCAAAAAGAGAGCACATCTAATCCTCATTTCAAATTATCAGTCAGTCATCATGGAACAAGTTACATAAACGCAAGACTCAACACATATCATCGTGCAGTAGATGTTTTGTTTTATGTAAGTGGTGCTATGCTGCCTGATTGATGATTCCTATTCAAGATACAACATTTATTACGGTGCGGCGCTGTAGCAACCTTCCGTTTGACATCGGATAGCCGTAAAATAATGTTTCTCCTCAGTGGATGGAAATAGAATGTTTGACAAGATTCCATTTTTTCACTTTAAACAAGTTCGAGATGCGATCTTTTCTACAAACAAAAAGTTCCTTCACATAAAATATGAATGTATCAGAGTGTATGCCAAGTCACGTTCAATCTGAGAGTTTAATGCTCATCATATAGTATCGAAGTATGAAAAATGTTATTCCTCCTCACCTCGTTTCCAATGCCTGTCATTTTTTCATATAGGGTATTGGGAAAGTAATTTTCATAAACAGTTCATGTGTAGTAACTTCCATATAAATTGAACTGTATAATATGTTTTTTTTTTCATCACTTAAATAGAAGTTTATATTTTGTAAGTGACAGTATTGTTGCTCTTGAAAGAATAATTTTCAAAGTGTTGAGATTCAAATATAAGTTATCAATTTAATCGACAATTCAACACTTCTAAGACTACTTTCACTTCGTTTAGTGAGTACCAACAGTCAAAAAGTCCGTTCAGATATTTTGACAATCCTGATGATTCGACGTGTTGCTTTGATTTCTGACTGATCTCGAATGACTTCATTTTTATATCAGTTCTAAAACTTCTTATCAGCTCCTACTCTTCAAAAAGTAATGGGTCACTTTGCTGCCTAGTTTTCAATCGTGATGATTATTTCTCCAGTTCTATTTGATATCTCTGCTCCTTCGACAAGGGGTATATTACAACCTTCACTATCTCGCACACACCATCATTTTATGACGAAGGGTTTTGAAGATCACAACAAAAAAAGTTTTGTTTTCAGGATAAAAGTAGAACTTATTACACATAGATTCAAACGTTTTGCAGCAGCGTAAAATGTGTTAAGACTTGGATCCTGCATCAGTAATTGAAGAAGCAATAGTTCATTTGCAAACTCCAATCCCTTTGTCAGTTAACGTGTCCTGGCGATTTTTTCCAAAAAATTTTTTAGTATCCTTCCTTAGCGTTCAAAATAGGAAGCTTTTCAAAACTCTTTTCTGTGTAGTTTTTGATAAAAATGGCTAGCATCATTCGAAAGAGGCGCAAAACTGAATCACCTTCTGGAAATTTCACAATTATTGAACAAATTATATCTAGCTCTAAAATCTTGAATTGGGAAAATGACACATTCTTGCCAATGATTTGGCAACAAAAGTAATGCATCATTGGCAAAAATGGGTCATTTTCCAAGTTCAAAATTCAATAGCTAGACTATCCCTTGTTCAGTTATTGTGAAATTTTTAGAAAGTACATAATTTTTGCCTCTCTTCTGAATGGTGCTAGCCATTTCTATCGAAAACTATACAGAAGAAAGTTTTGAAAAGTGTCCATTTTTGAACGCAAAAAAAAGATACTTGACAATTTTTTGAAAAAAATTGCCAGGACACGTGAACTGACAAATGGATTGAAGTTTGCCAATGCACCATCAACTTCTTTGATAACACTGATGCAGAATCCAAGTTTTGCCACATTTTACGCTGATGCATACCTTTTGAATCTATGTGTATCTTGTTTATTCGACGTGTTTTCCAATTTCGATAAATTATCGAATTAACTCTGTAATCTCGTTTGTTTGCAATTTTTCGACAACTTTACTGTAACGGTCTATTGTATGGTTGGTCTCTTATCCATGTTGATACAGTGCAGATGTCGGGTGCTGGTAGCGTATTATGGCTGCAGTATGTTAATTGATTTTTTCTATGACTATTTAATAATAGATGTATTAAACATCCACTTTATATTGGTTAATGTAACTCGTTACATACTCTACCGTAAAGTATCATCTACCGGACCCAAAACCAGTCCGGTAAATGATACTTTACATCATCAGAGACTGTAAAAAAATATTACTTGACTACTCCAAAAATTACATTTTGCATCATCAAAGACTGTGAAATTGCATTGGTAACATGGTAACACGGTTTGGCTGGCGCCAAACACGATATTTTCGTTCACTGTCTCATCTACACGGAAGATTTTGTGCCATTCGCAGAAAGTCTTAAACTCCTTTTGATACCTTTCCGCCGATTTGCGCTTCGCAGCTTTTATGCAAAATTTGGTCCATTTTGCAACTTGTTCACTTAACATAAACGGTTGGTGAGGTATATCAGATAGGACAAACATAAGTTGTTGCATGGTCTGGCTGGCGCCATCTCATGGTACGAATGTGAGGTGGACTGCCACCCTAAGTGTGTGGTTTGAGAAGAAAGCACTTCAAACCGATTAAAAATACTCATTACAGTATAAAACAAAACAATGTACGATACACCGCCGTTAAATGTCATTAAACTACTCGTCTAGATATTCTAGACTCAGCTCCTTCGTCGCCTCGTCTATAAACATCTTGACTCGTAATTTAAAAAGTCATTTACCGCCTTAGTAACGTAAATAACTATTCCTCTGGAATCATTTTATTGGTGTATTTTGTATTCTTTGCAATTTTTTGAAGCTAAAACTAAAAACATGATTTTCTTCTTTTCCACCTTTTAGATTTCTTTAAGTTTATTTCGAGGCCTATATATTATTTCTGACGGTAATCTTCAGATGGTGTTTCTTATATCTTGAATAATATAAAATTCAAAAATAGAATGGATCTTTGGTGACCAGTTCGTTGTTGCAATTCTGGTTTAACATTTTCCTCCTATCACAGTAGATACTAAAATTGCCAGAGAAATGCTGTCAAACTGAAAATTTTATATCCGTGAGGGTCATAAAATGCAATTTATATCCGCGCGTGCCATATAGTCGAGTCTACGCTCACATGTGCATATAGTACACTATTATATATAGATATATATAATATAGTATATATTATATATATGTGTATATTATAGTATGTCACCTCCTACCTGAAATGTTTGCTATTCTATCAAGTTGTATCATTACAACCGATCAAAATAGATCATTGAAATCTTGTTACTAGATTCAAAACGCAATAAACTTCATACTTCATCATATTTAGAAAAAATATTAGTTTCGGCTGATTTTCTCATATGACTCACGAACCTTATGCAAAGTTTTATCAAACAAAATTTGCGAATATCACGTGAACGTGGATAATTATTTCGACAACAAAAATGAAGTATGTCGAATGATGAAGTGTATTATAGACTTCTTCACCCATTACGGATATGTCACTACTTGTGTGTCCCAGATTCATTTCTCTATACAGGGATCTTGACTACTATTATACCTACATCAAGGGTTAAATGGAGAAAGTTTTAGGGAAAACTTCGTGCATTCGATATCTGGTTCCAGATTTGCGATCGGTCAGTTGGTTTTGGAAATATCGGCGAAAAACCGAAAATGGCGGATTTTATTTTTTGCCAGTAAATCCGAAACGGCTAATTTGACAGCTATGAAAATGTGACATTATCTGGACACCTTTTCAAGACGAATAAAATGGCGTACATGAGATGTCTTGATCGTCTTTTGTTTTCCCGCAACTCGCCTCAACTTTCATTTGTCTCATGGCCGTCATATTGAATTTTTCGGTTTTTGGGAAGAGCGTAAGATTTCCAGTCTAGTGATGTCTCACAAGTGCATAACAGATTTCAGTATCATCGAAATATCACACTCCGTAGTTGGGACTCAGTCTTATCTAAGGAGGCCATGATTTATTTGTCGCGAAATATGAATAAGTACTGTAAGTATTAGCTTATGGTCAACGCATTTTGTGTGCAGCAAATGTGTTGAACGCATTGAATTTTCAATAGAGCATGGACATGCATCGTTACATTTTTGAAAATAAACGACAGTTTTTCGTACAACCCTTAAAAGTTTATGTCTGTTTATAGTTGACCAAATTAATCACGGTTTTTCCAAATTGTGTTTTATGTGGCTCCCGTCGTTCGGAATACATCTCCAAATACCTTGACCTTGCTGGGGTAATGCCGGCATTTGTATGTGACCGCAAGTACAGCGCTATCATGACTAGATTTTCTTTATTTGAATAGAGAAATAGAGAATACAGGGCATTTTCAACAGGTTTCGACAGATTTATTATTTTAATTTGAAAAGCGTAGGTACTCGTTGTGAAGACACAACTGTCATACTGATTAATGAATGATGACAAATGAATCATGACCTTCTTGGAAAAGGGAGGCGGGTTGCGGGAAAGCAAAAGACGATTGAGACATGTCATGCACGGCATTTTATTCGTCTTCAAAAAGTGTAATGTCACATTTTGACCCCTGTCAAATTAGCCATTCCGGATTTACTGGCAAAAAATGAAATCTGTCATTTTCGGTTTTCACCGATATTTCCAAAACCAATTGACCGATAGTGAATCTGAAGCCAGATATCGAATGCACTAAGATTCCTCGATAACTTTCTCCATTTATCCTTTGTTGTAGGTATAATAGGACCCAAGATCCCTGAATAAAGAAGCGAATTTGGGACACACTGTATACCCAACCCAATAATGAGCTATACACATAGTATAGTTCATATGCATATGAAGTAACTTAATTCATATATAATAAATCATGTATAGCGCACTCTATTGCCTTATTGAAGAGTTTCTTTGCCGGAAAAAATGTTTAAAAAAAAATATGTTCAATAGCGCATTGCTTTTATGTTACTGTACCTACAAACAGTAACATCAGTAATGCCTTCAAAGTTGTATCCTTGTCCTCGAGAAATTATCATCACGTCGAGTTCCACCTTCACACACTAACGACAAAGCTAGGAAATCCCATTTGTCCAATGATGTTATACATACAATTTATCAGCATCAAAACATTCTATACTACCTATATCTGAACCTAAGATCAGAATAAAACTTGTCTGTATCTATGATTGCTAAATTGATTTTCTACTGCATGGTGTTTGGTGTACACTACTCACAGGTGTATATTATAGTGGATTGAATATGCAAAAAATTTATTTGATGTTGTACAGCATGAGTTCATTCAATTTCTTAACCTGTCAGTGGTACGAATCCGCCAATAAAATTACTACGTGTTTTGAAGTTTGATATGTACAAGAAATTATTGATGGAGATTGCCATATCACAAATTGATGCCGATGGCTGAGATTATGATCAAATTAATCAATGCCCAAAGAAATTTTGTGTGAAAGTTCTTAGAGCTGTTGCAGATGATGACATAGTACACTTTAGATCTTTTGATGTCGATATGAACTTTCTCCTCGTGGAGTCAAAAACATTGCTGTTTTAGAAAATAGTACAGTGTTGTTCCATGGAAGAGCATAAAATCTTTCTGGATAAGACGACAATGATAGAAATTTGAACGAGGTTGTTGACGTTTTTGCGGCATGCAGTTCCTGTTCCTGGATTGTTTAAAACTCGTCAAAATTTTTCTTTAAAAAAAAATACCTTGTACGGCAACAGATTATCACCTTATCACATGTGGAAGTTAAAGATATCTGCTTTCAACAGAACATTTTTTAAGCTTGATCTCGATTTGTTCGCTTTTCAAATCAAGTGTGTGATCCACCTCGAAATCCACTATGGAAATGATGTCAGAAAATACAGTGACTCTCAGCATCTCTTTTTCCATAAAATGCCTAAAAAGCGTTTACTGTAAAATGTCTATAGGATGAAAAAATAATATTTTCCAAGGCCTGCTGACAGTCTAGTCTAGTCCAAGACAAGGACATTAAGGAACGAAAGAATCCCCACTTTGTCTCACAGACAAGACAGAACTCAAAAATATAATGAATGGGTTTAAAGGAGAACGAAGCTCCGGGATATGATAAGATCACTTTTGAAACGTTTCAAGATATTGCATCACAAAGCCTTTGAGCAGTCTCGTGAATAAAATAAACAAAAAGGCACATTTTCCATATCCTATTTAATGTAATGAAGCCAATGTTCCGAAAATAAGATATCGAATTATCGCCCTTTATTCAAATGATTCGATAAAATAAAAAAATCTCCAAAATATCGAATGGTACAGTAGATTGTATCAAAAACATTTAGATAATTATAATTATTCTGATATTACCTACGATATTATCTACGAAGAATATTATCGTATTTCTGAATAAACATTTATCACAATGAACCATATAGGTTTGTTCCAGCAAGTTGTTGGAAATGTTTAGAGATGAAGGTTAACGCATGCGCAATGCAAAATTTGTGTTCCAGCAAAGTAGCGTTATTGATATTTTGCAAGTGTCAGCGTTTCCAGTAAATGTCTGAAACATTTGAGACTTGGCAACTGCTAGAAAAGTTTGATTTTTATATTTTTCAGCTTTGAGAGGTCGTCCAATTATATTTGTGTAGCACATCATTGGAAAGGATATGCAGAAAGGTTTTGAAAATAGTTGAGAAACATCCAGGTCCGTACATGAAAAAAATAAGTTGATGATGGTTACCTACCAACATACGCAACGTCGCGTCGTATGCACAATTTGAAGGCATCACCTTGTTGAACGAAACACATTTCAAAACTCTCAAATCAAGAGTAGGTCTCAAGAAAATTAATTTGGACAAATTTATTACTATTCCATCTCTGAACTGATGGAAATTCTGCGATTGGTCAATGGATCTTGAATTAGTATTGAAAATGGCAACTCTATTCTGATTTAACCGATATTGTAGCACTTACGGCTCCGAAGATAGCAATGGTGGCACACCCTATGTTTATACTCTCACAAGTTGTGTATCAGGTATGTCAGTCTTTTCTTGAACAAAAGAGATGAAAGATGAAATAGTAACGGCTTCGTCTGAAGGTAGAACAAAATCGATATCAAAATGTAATATTGCTAAATACCCAACGTTTGTCAAATAAGATAGGGAGTAAGAATCCGCTGCCCTTCATGGAAAGTTGATCAATGACCAACTAGTGCACGAATCCAGTAAAATGTTGGGCGTTGGTACTGTCAATGAAACTCTCTCTGACAGCAAAAAAGTATCTGTGTGTAAATACGAGGCCAATTAAAATGAAGGCGACAAATTATTATGTGTGAGATCAGTTCTCAAGGCATTTATTTTGAATTTTTTACATCCATTACTATTCACACCAAGGATAATGTAATGCAAAATTCCAATTTGACTCGAGATATTATGACATATCAAAAGTTGTAAAGTTTAAGGACCCACTATATCATGATTGTCATATTGATCTCATCAGCTTCATATAATAAATCTGATCACTAACAAGAAATTGCGGTGATAGCCAAGCCATAGACGTACCTCTAATAAGCTCGAGAAGATTACGCTACAACCAACGTTGCGTAATTATCATTTCAATTCCATTTGATAAATACCCAATTTATAGCAAGTATCTAACATGGTAATGCTTTCAAAGTTACGTATCGAGAGCGTGTCTGTCTGAATGTATTGAGGGTGGAGAAGTTCAAAGTTCTAGTGTTTCGGAATTGCAGCCTGTTACTCGTATCACTGGAATTAAATTGCAAGAATTTACACTTAACACTTAAATTTTTCTAAGAGCTGAATGGAATTAGAATCTGGATACTGTTTAAAATTTGATCTATATTCTATCATATCACGTATAAATAATTTGATGGTTTCTCCATGCTTTCAACGAATTGAAAAACGTTCTGGGTAAGACATCTGTTTACAGATTCTGTAGGTAAGTCAGAACTTTGGAAATGATTATTCAAATCTCAGTGAAAAAAAAAGAGTTTTTTTTAACTTAATTGGTTAGATCATCACGCAAAATAGTGACTCCACTCTTATATCAAATCAAATCAAAAAATGCTTTATTGTCACATTTGAAATTAAAATATTGACAAGGCTGGAAGTAAAATTTAAAAAAAAATAGATAACAATAACAATAATTGAGAAAAAGAAGAAGATGCATAAAAATAAAATAAAATAGAACTTGATGGAAAACAACAAATAAAATGAAGTAATATAAGAATGATTTTTATAGAGAATAAGAAGATGGCAGGCAGACAAACTACATACGCCTCCACTTAGTACAGACATTTTTCAAGTCAGCAAAGCTGATCAATAGATCGTTCCCAAGTACGACACGAATCCCAGCTGATTCCTGAAAATTGACATTAGAATTTTAGCTTGAAGGTTGGCCAAAAACTCAAATGTCATAAGACATAACGTGCTCGCTGATTGAAATGAACAGATATTACGCATTTCCATGTGACGTGTCACTACAAATGTCAAATTCAAATATCAACAGTTGTTCGGGGACAGGCGCTCATGTCATTTCAGAGAAAAGTGAACAGAGTGAATATAATTCAATTCCTAATAACTTGAATAATAATGATAATTTAATATGTCAAAGAATCAGCTTTTTCGAAAGGCAAAAAGCAACCAATTTCGCAAGAGATTCAAGACACTCGCAATTTAGCCCACGTAAGATGTCGAACGTGTGATTGGAGTCTTTTAAGGTACAATTTTAGGTTGAAGGTTGGCCAAAAACTCAAATCTCATAAGACATAACGTGCTCGCTGATTGAAATGAACAGATATTACGCATTTCCATGTGACGTGTCACTACAAATGTCAAATTCAAATATCAACAGTTGATCGGGGTCAGGCGCTCATTTCATTCCATAGAAAAGTAGACAAAGTAAATATAATTCAATTCCTGATAACTTAAGTGATAATGATAATTTGATATGTCAAAGTATCAGCTTTTTCGAAAGTCAAAAAGCAACCAAGTTCGCAAGAGATTCAAGACACTCTCAATTTAGCCCACGTAATATGTCGGACGTGTAATTGGAGTCTTGAAAAGGAAGTACAAAATTTCACATAATATTGTGCCTCTATTCCTGGTTAAAAAAAACTGGTGATGTTGCAGTTATTGATGAGATTTTAACTGTTTGTGCTGCCTTGTGAATTTGTGACCCTCAATTGTTTCCCAAGAATAAATTTGTTTCCTTAAAAAAATGTTTAAACTTTATTTACTATTTCAATTAGCAAAATTCACAAATCCATCTTTTGGAAATTTTCTTCTAGTGTGAACATTCTATATGGAACCATTTTGTCATATATTTTTTAATTTGTGCAAAGAATCATTTGAGTTTCATCATGTGGCCTTTGGCAAAAACACCACTTTCCCAACTGTAAACAAAAAAGTTTGAAATGAGTTAATGAGAAATTAAAAAAACAGAACTTTGAATTATCTTGTTGTCAGTATCCTTAACATCTTGTGTGTTTGATGTGGAAGCTTCTTCATTACTGGATAGCTCTGCTGGCTTTTTTGTAAATCACTTTCCATGCAACTCCGGCAAAACAACTGTTTAATACCACTGGATCTTGTTTATGCCAGAAATCTGGCGACAACTTTTTTCAATGAAAAGACTTTTTTGCTTAACACTACACAAAGCAAAAACGGTGGTTTGTCACGGCCATCTTCATCTGTACTTGAAAATAACACTGTTTTCTGTTGGGCATAACAGTTTCTTCATAATTTAATATTTTCCACTATAGAAACACTTGCCCAGTTTCAATTTATTTATTTGAAGTCACTACAGCACAACACAATTAGTTAGAGAAACTAAAAGCATCGGTTTGTCGGTGAATTGTTTCAAATACGGCCAGGGCAAGTTTTTCATGTTGGCTTTTTAATGAACTAATTAAACTGATTGATCGCTCTGAGTCAATACCACAGTATACTTTTTGACTGTTCTCGAGATTCTTGCTCAACCTTGCGAACCACTTCCTGAGACAAATTAATCTGCACTTCCTCAGCCTCAACATCCAGTTCCTCAAGTTCCATGTTGGTATACAGGTCTTTTCACTCAAAACTCCGCACGCCAATATCTCGGAAACGAATAGAAATAATTAATTTCAGTAAAGAGTAGTCAATGTGGGCGGTCAAGTAGTTATTTTTCACATTCAAAAAAAATCGACGCCTATCAAGAGTTGGGCAGAGGCGCCACCTACAAGTAGGAGCCAAATCAGGATCAGATTTGGATATCGCATGTCAAACAATCCTCATATACCAAATTTTATTTTTTGCTAAAACACATATTTGCTAACCTTGTTATGTCTTTTCAGAATATTTTCTGCTTGTTTGCGCCCACCAGAACCACAACAAATTCCTCAGAACAAAAGTGTTGTTGAGGACATTTGCAAGCAATGAGACTTTTTTTTCAGCATGTATATAACATTTGAGTAGGTTTCCAATTGTACAACTTCAAATTCGATTTTGAGATCTCCATTCAACTCGTTCAAGTTTCTCAACTGAACATGTCTCAATGTCCATACAATATCCGTTTTTTTTTTATGTGAAGTCCTCAGTAGCCCTTCGCATTATTTCCATATGTCCAGTTCTCCTCTGATCTTTTCTTTGGAGTTTCTCAATGATTATTTCATAGTTCTTCTCTGTCGTTTCAAAATGCTGTTCTTGCATTCTAGTTGTAGTCTCAACCCGAAATGTTATCTTCAAGTACACTGATCAATTGCTATCTTCAGACATTCGATCCAAGTCCAAAATACGTTTCTTACAGTCACAGCAGAAGAGTAGAAGATTACGTTTGGATAAAGAGATGGTGGGTGCCTCAGCTGTTGTGATTTGAGCACGTTGCTCCAAAAATCTCATCCTTGTCAGACCGACATTTTAATATGCAGAGGATATTGCATTTAGAGCAAGATTCAGACATATGAATAAACAGTTACCGGCTAAAATATTGAACAAATACATTTTAGACTCAGGGCTTTGATTGTTTGGAAAGCGCTCGGACACATCGATTTTCATTTTTGAATGCAGTTATTTTAATGTTGAATTGATCCATAAAGGGTGAACCAAGAATAAGTTACGACTAGCAACTTCTTTTTTTTAAATGGAAACATCTATTTTTGATTTCATTTGTGAATTGTACGTGAAATTCTGGGTGTATTTCATGAAACAAAGCTCACACCATATTCAACCGTTTTCGAGAAACCGGGATTTCAAATTCATGATATCAATCATTCAAAAACTGGTTATTGATTTTATAAGGTAGTTAAAAAATTGAATTGAATGTTCATTCAGCGATGTAAATAAGTAGTAACAAAATAAAAAAACATAATCGCGTAGATACCTAGTGTTTATATCGCTGTTTCTTGGCGGTGAATTTAAATATAGGCATTTCTGATCAAAATTAGGAGATATCGTTCTGTGGAATGAAAGTCGGCTGGACATTATGCCGAATGCACAAAAAAAAACATTTTCTCCAAATGTGGACTTACAGTGTTTGCAGATTGAGCCGTCGATTTGTTCTCTTTTGGGCGTCTCTGAGGTCCGTTACTCGCAGCACATACGGCGCATTTCCCGCACTACTCCCGGACATAGGCCTGACAGTTGACACAGTGGAACCATTCTCGCAACTTTCTCAGCGTCTCGACTACACCCAGATGTCCACCCGTGATGTCATCATGGATCCCATCATTACATTTGCCTGTGTGTTACCAGGAACGACTATCAGCTCAGAAGGGCTTTACGGTGGTCAAGAATCGCGCGACTTCTTGCCAAGTTGGACGATGGCCTGCATATGTCCTTTCAATGATCGGCTTCAGATCTGGATCTTTCTCCTGATCTTCTCGAAGTGCATCAGACTGCCTAACATGGTGATTCTTCAAATGCTGATCCACTTCTCCTCAGGTGTATGGAAGTGCTCAAAAAGATCTGTAAAAGGTCTTCTGGACAAGGCATCAGCATTCTTGTAGCTTGATCCAGCTCGATGTTACGTGTCGCAATCGAATTCCTGGAGTCTCTTGATCCAACGAGCTTCTTGACCATCCGATTGAAGCCTTTTGCGTGCGGCATGGTCGGCTCTTAGCAGAAACATTCTTCTGTATAGGTACTTGTAAAAATGTTCTTCCTCTTCTACTATTGTCAGCAGCTCTCTTGGCGTGACGCAGTAGTTTCTTTCAGGATTTGACAACGTTTTGATGAAGCAACCGATGACCCTCTCATGTCCTTTATGGATTTGGAAGAGCACGGACCAGGTCTTACATTGCTCGCATCCTCGTCCAAGACAAAGTTTCCTTCAGGTAGTGGATAGCCAAGGATGGGCACGCTGGCAAGTGCCCTTTTTAACGTGTCGAAGGCTTCCAGGCAGTTTTCATCCAAGCTAGCGCATTTTGTACAGTCGTTCCTTGGCGTTCGTTCATTGCGTTCGTTTGAGCGCCTGATGAACGCCAGTCCGTATTCCGTGTAATATCGCGAACTTCAATTGGTGTTCCCGACAGTGTTCGTTACAGTCCTCGACCGCCTGTACAGAATGCGCCAGCCAGGGGAAACGTATATGTGGCTCCGTGAACCTTTGGACAGCCGTACGATGTTTGCAAATTATTTGATATATCGCCGGTAGAAAGTGCACAAATCCCTGGAAACTTCTTAGTTCGTGAAGTTTCTTTGGAACCTAAACCCTCCTAAACTTTGGCTACTCTCCTTAACTGCCATACCCCTATCGCTGGTGGAAAGCTTCTCCTTTCGCCAACACGATATGATCCAGGTATTGAAGCCCACTTCAAAACAGTTGGAATTGAGCTCAGCTTCAGAACAGAACTTTTCAGCCTCTGAAATACCTCCTCCAAATTCTTCAGGCGGTCATCAAATGATTTGCCATCCACGAATAAGTCGGCAAGGTACACCAGTCATGTTGACCACGATGACCTCTTGGAAACCAAATTAGCCTTTCGAATGTAGCCGGTCATCATTAAACAGAGAGGCTCACACGTGGGCTCGGATGGTATCAGTCTTCATCTTGGCACGCAACTTTGCTCCCGATTGTTACCTCTAGTTATTGAGTGGTCATCGCGACCCGCTTCCTCACTTTTTCGATTTTGTCTTCCAGGGCCTTCACTGTGTCTTCAAATCGCTTCTCAAGGTCCTCAATTTCTTCAACGACATGATACTTCACAAAGTTGTAGTTGTCCGCCAATTGTTCCTTGATTTTCTGCTCCATAATTCTAGAAGATTCTTCGAGCGCTTCTTCCATAACTATAGAAGATTCTTGAAACTTCTCTCCTAATGATTTCATCGAGTTCCTTTCCATTGCTCCGGAAGATTCTTCTCAGATTAATTGAAAAAATTGAGCAAAAAGAAATTCGCTAGACTACAGACAGTAATAATACTTGGTGTTTATCAATTTTTTTAGTGTGTTCTAGCAAATTTCTGTTATTTTATTTAAGTATTATTGATTTTTGCAATAAATCTTAGAACACTCGATATTTCCAAAACAGTTGAAGATAGCTATATGAAAAAGTACAATTAATAGGGACTTTTGACACCTCTTAAATTTTCATTCCGTTGTGGTTATCGTTATTCTGAGCATGTGCAGTGACAAAATCACAATCCTTTATTGTTATTAACCATAACGGATTCCTTTAATTACGGAGAAATAAGGAAGAGCTTATCGTTATGGTAATGCTTATTCCCAAACATCGATGTTGCCGGAATGTGTAAAATTGAATGGATACTACTACTGGTAATCATTTTTTCTCAAGCAATTGATCAAGATATGATGCAAATAACAACTTTACATGACAATAAACGATCGTGTAAACCAAAATGAAATGTTTAACATACAAAAAATAAACCTAGTACGATATTCTCTTTTATTTCATACATTTGCGGATTGATCTACTCAACAATCTGACACACCTTGTCACGAACTCTACTACGGAACTCGACCTAACCTTACTTCTCTGATTCTGACGTCTTATAAATATGTTTGTTGTTAATGTTCTGTATCTCTGGTACCACAATAGTAATATACGTTACTAAGGCGGTAAATGACTTTTTAAATTTGGAGGTGAGACGAGGCGACGAAGGAGCCGAGTCTGGAATTTTTAGACGAGTAGTTCAGTGACATTTAACGGCTGCATATCGTATATTGTTTCGTTTCATACTGTGAACTTTTTTAATTGGTTCAAAGTGCTTTCTTGTCAAACCATACACTTAGAGTGGCAATCCGCCTCACATTCTTACCATGAGATGGCGCCAGCCAATCCATGTCACAACTTGGGTAATAGATAGGTTGATTATATATTACCAACATTCTATGTCAAGTTATTAATTGAAATCATGAGATGGCGCCAGCCAATCCATGCAGCCAATGCAATTTCACAGTCTTTGATGATGCAAAATGTCATTTTTGGAAGTAGTCTCTGATGATGTAAAGTGCCATTCACGGGACAGGTTTTGAGTCCGGTAAATGATGCTTCACGGTACAGTATGAAATAAACTATTTTGTGTGAGTCTGTATACTGTGTAGATGATTTGAAAATAGTTGAAAGTCGGAAATGGAACTCGTTTTAAAGCACTGGTGCTATGTGTAGTTCAAAGTGTGCATTTTGAAAGATAATTTTATCAATTCCCAATTTTATTATAAGAATGGTTCTGGTTATTGTGAAAATTGGTCTAGTATCGTTTAGGTATATATGTCCGATTAAAATGATATAATTTAAAGTAACATTGATTAACGAGAAGGAATCACGTCAACTGCCTGTTGCGTAAACGCAAGATAACGGATAAAGTGAAATCCTAGTGGATCAAACCCTCTCTCAATAACGGATGAAGTAAATATCATTTTGAATAAAGTTAACCATAATGGATGAATCAATATGGATGTTATTTTTAACAGTGCGATAAGTTTCTAATATGTCGAGAACTTCCTAAGGAATCCAAAAATCAAATAATATACTGGGTATTGTATCAAAAATAACAAAGTTGGTATAGGCCACTGCTACATGAGACAACCTGTATAAAATGTTTAGGCTCGAAAAAATTTACAACCAAAAATATCAATCTACGTGTCCGAGCGTTCTCACAAAAACGTCCTCATTCATTAGAAGTTATCGAATTCATTTTATATGGCTGTTCCAAACTAAATGCCAGTATCAGGAAAATGTAAAGGATTCAAGTTGAATGATAATCCCAAATGACTTCAGCTGATCCACTTATCGGTGGTCATAGAAGCTTAATTTATCATCCTCCAAGAAGCAAGGATCGCAAGGGTGTTTTTTTTCCTGCAATTTGTCAAAGTTTGAAGTGGGGCCAGCATAGGGCTTACAACCGTATTTCTTCTCGAAGCAGAATTAACTATAGCTTCGGGCTCTTAAAATCGATTAGTCATCGTGAAACTGATAAAGTTTCAATACTCGCAATTTAGCTACACTATCTTTTTCTTAATCGAAATTAATGACTTTTAACGTGGGCATTCAAATCCCTTTGGAACAAATTAATCCATAATGATACTTCTAACGGCTATTGAGCGCTGTTATGGAGGATACTTGTGAAGGAAGAAATAATGGTCTCAATGTGGAGCTAATGTGATCAAACAACTTTGAGGGCTACTGGTTACTTTACTAGTGAAACTGATTCAAGGTAAATCTCATTAAAAAATTGAAACAGCTTCATGTCAAAACGTATGAGCGTATATTTTACTTTTTGATACCTAGGACTCGGGATAAACCAAGAAGAGTGACCCAGGCAACAACTAAAATGTAAAATAGGTTATTTGGAACTGTGACTGAAGGGGACAAAGAAACAAATGTTTGGGCCTAAGTTGCTATGAGAAAAAAAAATCTTGATTTTATAATGTAAGCTGATTATAAGGAATTCAATGATTTTAGAAGTCTTATCAGACTGGGTTCCAAGTCTTTTTTTACATGTCACATCCTATTATTCTCTTATTGGATTGACGTTTAGGTCCCGCTATTCTGATCCGTAATAATCACCCTACATTGGACAATGCATCTGAAGTCTCAAGAAAATCTGAAGTCTCAAGAAAATCTTTGTCAGTTATCCTATAATGCAAAATCTTGTATATTCTCTTCTTTCAACTGGCAATTATATTACTCTTTGACGATTTTTTTCTTTAGAGTCATCAATCGAATCCATTGAATCAGTTGATTACTTGTTTGTCCAAAGCGTTTCGAAGCTGTAATAATATATAAAATCATTACAATGATCAAGTTGAAGAGCAAAAGCTCAATACAATACTATCTAAAGCACGCAGGTCACTTTCATCAGTCAACTTACAAGAAACTTAGCATGTAAAATCAACTCAAGGTTATTTTCAAATAGACTACTCGGAAATGGTGCATGGTATTGGTCCAAAACAGCAGTACCTTCTCTACGCAAGAAAAAAAAATATTTTCGTTAATTTTTCGTCAGCCATTTTCTGCGACAAAGGCTTGTCACCGATACCCAGGAAATTTGTCCCACAATGCTTGGTAATTGTCTCAAAACCGGGACTATAGAGTTTAACGTGTAGTAAGTACCGCACGTTGTTGTCAGCGACGATGGCAAAAGTGGTGCTGTTGCCTGTTGCACACTCAAATCAACACAGAGCCAAATGAGAAGAGTAAATTAGAAATTTTGATCTCGAAATCAATTGAACACATTTTTGACAAAAATGACGACTTGACTGTTAGAATATTCGCATATTTTGTGAGTGCACCAACAAATTATTAGAATCGGTCCGATGAGAAGAGAAAATCAATCAATCAATCAATCAACCTCGCCTCACTGACTTGGTTTGCACTTCTATGCGGTAATTCCCTAGTTCCACGCTTATTATACAGTGCGGCTCAAAAAGGTCCCCCCCCTTCTAACTTTTGAACCGTTTGATATGCGAACGAAATTTGGACAAACCATATGTGAGGTCGTTCTGCATTTTTTGTTTGTTCATTCAGTGAAGTGACGTCGTTGAGCAGTCACAATTTAATTGAAGCAGCGGAACTCATCAGGCTGTTTGAACTAAACTGACAGTTCATTGTTCAATCGAACGAATTTTATGTGGTTACGTGTTTGTTTACTAGTACGATCTGATCATTTGAAGCTACGTCCGTTTTATTGTTTGATATCATATTCTAGTGTTTTTTAAATAAAACAGATATTTTTGTACCTTGATAAATGTGATATATTATGATAATTGTGAGTACCCCTCATTTTTTATCACCTTTGGGCATTGTTTTTATTGTAGTTTCAGCTCTTGACAAGGGCAAACCACCGAAACGCGTAGTGCAATTTAAATAGATATTTGTGAAGATACTTTGGACTCCTTTCTTTCCCTTAATTAAAATGGATCATCACCCTGGAACCTTGGTTGATTATATGCTATCATTCCTGACGATATGACAGTGTGTCAAATATCTTTTTTTTCCATTTTTGTCACTTTTTTGTTTGGTTTTTTTGTTTGCAAGAGTTAACTTCTCTAAACTATGAGATTATGATGAGGAACTGAAGATCTTCAAAATCAAATATTACTCAATCTTTCTGACGAAGATTTTTTTCACACTATTTTTTTTATGTTAGATTCATCCTCTTCAAAAAGATCATGTAATCGTCCATTTTGAAGATATTCTGTACCTCATCATATCCTTTTAGTTTGGGGAAGTCAACTCTTGCGGGTAGGTATCAACTAGGTGACAAAAATGAAAAAAAAAATACACACCTTCATGTCAACAGCGATGATGGCAGAAGCTTGAAGCTTGGCAATTGAGATCAGAACCAAAGGTCCTTCAAAATAAGGTATTACTCGATTCCCTATTCATTTTATTTTTTCATTCAAAATGGCGCTGTCATTTTGACATTTTCAGCTGTCTCTACTATTTCAAAAAACGTAGAACGTCCTCATATCTGGTGTGTCAAAATTTGGTTTGCATATATCAAACGGTTCAAAAGTTAGAAGCGGGGAGAATCTTTTTAGAGCAGCACTGTATAATATACTGATATTTTGCATGTATGCTGTTGATATACATGTTTCTGCAAACTGTCAAAGTCGAGGCTTGAAAATCAAAGGGGATACATTTTATATAGAACCGACATGTCGGCCCGCATATCCTGTGTTAGAGTGATCAAAATAATTAATGAGATATCAAAAAAAGTCTCATCGCTGGTGAGGTTGGAAATAATTTTATGGTATTGTTGTCAAAAACGAGTATATCAAGAAAATAACATGTCGGCCAACCAAAAGTTTATGTCAAGTACCTGTCGGCCTGGAGCAGAAATTCTGTTTTATGAATGCAGCTTTCGTCATCAGGAATAAGAACGATTTTTATTTTAAATAAAGCTTGAAGTATCTTGAACAACAAATGTCAGTCAGGCAGTTTCTTGTGCTAATATCATGTCGGCCAGACTTCTTCGGTGGGCGTTCATGTATCAAGAATATCCTGATTTATTAGAAAAATTGTTTCAACTCACATGAACAAACTTAATATTTGCATTACAATTGTGAACATGGCAAAAAGCAATCCTACGAGAAAGTCACTCTCTCAATCATCATACACCATACCATGGCCCTAGTGCAGACCAGGCACTAAGGCCATATAAAATCAACTCAAAGACAGATCTAGAATATTTGAGATATGACGGCACTAGCCAAAGAACAAAAAAAATCTTATCCTAAAATGAGAACGAAGTGGCAAAGCAGACAGTTGGAAGTAAGAAATATTATTAGCTGGAATGTATCACAACAAAAGATTCACTTCTTGGTGGTCCATCTGCAAAAAAGCAGATAGCATGGAAGTGTTATGCTAGGACCCAACCAAGAAAAGCAACTAGCCTCATTACAGGCTCCCTTCAAAAATTATCTAAGCATTATGAAGATGGCTAATGAACCATTATGCAGAGGATGTCGGGAGAGGATGAAACACTTTTCCACATATTATGCTACTGTGAAGCGTATAACGAAACAAGAGAAACTCACCTGGGATAGTGCAAACTCCGACCAGAGCAAGCTGAATCACTTACACTGGCACTGCTTTAAATCTTCTTGAAAGCAACGGAGGAGTTTGAGTGAGTGTACAGGGTGATCAGTTAGGGATAGCGAGCGGCCATATCTCGGAAACTATACATCAAGCCTCTACTTGCGGCAAAAAATTTTAGTACTAAAACGGCCAAGAGAAAAACCTGGAAAATATTTTCAAGTTTCTGAAATGGTCGCTAGGGGGCGTAACTACCAACACCAAGTAGAAAAATAGAAAAATAATTTTGTCCAATGAAAATATATCGATGAGCTCATTTTCAGATTAACTGACTCGGGAACTGACTATTCACCTACACTTTTTGTCTTAAACGTTTTTTTCTATCTATCATGATAAAGTGGTGGGGAAAGTTCGTGTTGGTTGTTACGCCCCCCAGCGACCATTTCGGAAACTTGAAAATATTTGCCAGGTTTTTCTCTTGGCCATTTTAGTGATAAAATTTTCTGCCTCTACGATGAATAGTTTCCGAGATATGGCCGCTCGCTATCCTTAACTGATCACCCTGGACATACATTGTCATGATGGAAGTCCTGCACTACATAAGATCTATCAGGAAACTGGGTTTGTAGTTGAATTTATTCGCAAAATTGAAAACAAAATAGGTTTCTTTACTGCGGGTTTGATAATCATTGTTGTGCCAGTAGACAATTATTATGAAATAGTTATCATGACGTGACATTACCGGCGTAGTTGGAATTAGAAATGCTAAGAAAAGAAGAGTTTGTATAAAAAAATCTTTCAATGCAATTGATTTGAACTGGGTAAAAAACAATATTTCCAATATTCACAACAGCTTGATGAGTAGAAGAATAGAGGATTATCGTTCCAAAATAAATTATTTTTATTATATGATGGTTTTTTTCAACAGATCAGACAAAAAGTTTCATAACATAAGTTTATGGCTTTGAATGGAAAACATCAGCCATTCATCACCTACTTCTGATACAATGTGCAGAAGTTTCAAGACGCATTTTCTATACCGGACCACCAAATGCGGCATTGAATAGATTCCTATAAGAACGGCCACTCGGCCGAAGCAAAGACCACTCCGATATAATAGAATGCCTCATTATGTTTCATTTTCCCCGTTTCACAATTTCATGTGTGGCAGAGCGGAAAGCTTGGTAAGGATAGGTTTTGTTGTACAAAAAGATATACATTTATCGCTCGTTCAGCAAACCTTTACGATGGAAGAGCTGCGGACAAAAAAGTGCATAATGTTTGTACAGGATCGTATTTCAATATGATGTGAGATTGAGTGAGTATATGGGTCGACACCTACTCCAAAGGACAGGTAGTGGATACCATATATCAATAATGGCGTGCTCTGAAGTCAATTAATGGATGTGATGTGAGCTGTCGGTTCAAAATTGCAACGTTTTATCAGACCTATCAACCAATCATGTAATTATATGCCAACAAGTGACATATTGATGGCATGTTATTTTCGTGAACACACCAATCATTGTTGTCCTGTCAAAAAAAATCAAAGTTGCGTGAGCAGAAGGTACTTGATGACCCAATTTTGAGCACGCCTGTAAGCAAAACTGTAACTTTCTGTAAGCTTATAGAAAATTTTCGCAATTCTGCGTCTTCTGTAGTCTACATGAAGTTATATAGAGTCGTATCTGTTCACGGTCGAGTGTTTGGCAATCGTGTTCCAAGAATCACCCTATAGGCTTATAGAAAGTTATAGATTCGCATACAGGCGAATTTTGTATTTATTGACAAGAGAAAAGATTGAAAAACTACAAAGAATTCAGAATCGATGTATGCGTTCTACAATACTCTTCTGTGATAAATACAGAATGTCCGAAAATGATGAGCAAAGAAATCAGGGGAACATTCTAGACCGAGAATAAATGCAATCATTTCCGATAACATTTTTTCAAAAATTGATTATCAACGGAGTTACCGGGTGCTGAATCTAAACTTTATTTGCAGTTTTTTTGGCCATGCCATTTGCCACGCTCATAATATTTTGACAAAATCTAATATTTGGGGCTTTTTTGGGATGAAGAATCCAAATTTGCCCACCATTTTTTTCGCATTTTGTAGAGGGCGCCACATACGAACCTATACTTTGATTTGAGTAACCTTAACTTTTTTGTGCTACACTGTTTGCGACTTTTGAGATATTTTTATTCTCTCAACCTTTTGACATAAAAATGGTAAACTACTTCTGTTTCGATAAATCCAACCGTTTTCGAGAAATACGCTAGAGTAGCTTTGCTTGATGAATACGAAATTATTTTAACTTATTTTCAATTTTCAACATAGCATATGCTTTGAAATCATTCGCTCCAAGTTGCCTTGGAAACAAATTTGATAAGAATCAGTTTTGACAGTTGGTAGTTTTTCACATCTTTCATTTTTTTTCATTTTTAGTATTTTTTTGATTGACCACCATCAGCGTAACAACAATTTTTCAAAAAATCACCAACTTCAAAAACTAATCATTCCGAAACCTGTTTCTACGGCAACTATAGCAGTTGTTTCCGAAGCACTCTATGTTTAAGGTTGAAAATATTTAAAAATGATTCTGTATTCATTACATGCAAGCAAAGTTATTTTAGTGTTTTTCTCGAAAACGTTTGGATTTTTCGCAACAAAACAAGTATAGCACAAAAAAGTTAAAACTATTCAAATCAAAGTATAGATTCGTATCTGGCGCCCTCTACAAAATGCGAAAATTTGTCAAATTATAAGAAGCGTGGCAAAAGGTATTGCAAAAATATGCAAATCAAATACAACTTTCACACCCTGTAACTCCGTCGATAATCAATTTTCGAAAAAAAAAATATGGGAAGAGGTAGCATTTATTTTTTGTCTAGAGTTCTCACCTGAATTTTTTGCTTATCATTTCCGGACACCCTGTATAGGATGTCCAGACCTTTCCGAATCTTCAAAATGCATATTAGACATCAAGTATAATTCTTTGTCTACGTACAACATATCTAGAACTTCTAACATTACTTTTATTGGTGCATATCGATCACATTTTAGAATAACACGGATTGCTATGTTTCGAATTTTTTAGATTTGGTCAGTCTCGTCAGGTGGTACAGAAAAGAAGAACAAAATGCCAATGGCATTGTATAAACTAGTTTTTATGTACATGAACAAGTGTTTTCCCACTCTTGCAATGAAGTCAACCCTTCGAGAGAACTTTCTTATTATGTATTCGCCATGATCTTAGCTCAAATTCTCATCAAGGATACTGCCCAGATACTTAATCTCATTCACATGTAGGTACCAACTTTTCATTCTCTATGACTATTTCTACATTTTATAATTCTAAACACACAAAACATGGACTTATATATAATGGCTTAAAAACCCCAGGCGGGGTATCGCCGCAAAAAGCTTTCTAGATCTATTTAAATAGGGGTAGATCAGTCCCCAGTCTCTAATTCAAACACTTTCACATATCTGTCTCCATATATCTCTGTCCCCTGTCTTCTTCTGCCAGTTACGTACTCCGGCCCTGCTTAGGTCAGCTTGTACCTCTCTCATCCAGCTTGATCTTGGTCTTCCCCTCCTTCTTCTTGCACTAGGTTGCCATTCCACCATGCTATATATTGTAGATCTGCTTCCAGCTCTCCACACATGTCCCAGCCATCTAATTCTTTGTCTTTTAATCCTCTTTATCACGTCTTCCCCTTCTAGTTCCTCCAATATTTCTCTGTTCGTCCTTATTTTGAACTCACCATTTTCCGTCCTAACAGGTCCTAGTATTGCTCTCATTATCTTTCTCTCTTGTACTCTTAGCTCTTCTTCCTGTTTCTTAGTCATTGTTATCGTCTCCGCAGCGTACATCATTGTAGGTAGTATTATCGTCCTGTATATCCTCATTTTCGTTTTCTTGCCCAGTGTTTTATTTGTTAATAACTTCTTGTTTGCTTGATATACCCTGGACTTATTGGTTTTAAAACTTCACTCATTTTCTCAGAGCCATTTGTATAATCTGTCCAATTCCGTATTCATACTGTTTTGCATTTTATCAATGTCAATGCCAATATTATACATTGTCAACAACGCCACCTCACATGTTTCTTATATTTTCACAATATCACACATTTATGTACAAAAGTAATGAATTTGGACCTAACACGGTTCCCTGCGGTACACCATCTTTCACACTAACACAGTCCAGAGACACTTTTCACAAATTAGACTTTTTGTTTGCGATTGGATAGATAGGATCTTGAAATCTAAAAATTCCGACAACACAAAATGATCACAGTGAATTGCTTTGATGAACTCATCACAGATATTAATAAAAGCAGATTCACAGGAATGACCCTCCCGAAAACCTGACTGGTTAGGCACCATAATTTGATTACCATCACAATTTTGAAGCAGTTTCACTTTCACACATACTCCAAAAAGTTTTTCAGGAACAGGCAAAGTATAGAAAGGTCTAAAATCTATGTGTTTCTTTGAGTTTGGGACTTTTGGTGCTGGGCAAATTGTTGAAACTTTTGGTTCTAAAACTTTTTTGCTCTTTTTTTTTTTTTCAAAGAAGTTTTCTTTTTCAGCAAAAACCCAACTATCTGCAGACATGTAGTGTAGCTGTCATTTCAGAAATCGTCGAAAATTCCAACATTGGCTATGAAATCGAAGGTCAGGCTTGACCATCCGGAAACTCCGGAAAGTGAGAGGTTATTTGATAAAAAGTATTTGCTTTGTATTGTTCGAATGGCGAGGACGTTTTCCTCATCGTCATTTTTAACGCGAGTTTAAATAATAAATTGGTGGATCGGTGCTATTGATCAGTACATATCTGGTTGCTAGATTTGGAATTTTTGGAAATTCTTCAGGATACTTTTCCGGATATACTTGACCAGGTGCCACTACGACTTAGACTGGAGATTAGCTTATGCACGATGGAACATCGCCTCATTTTCATATTCCTCAAGAAATTTCTTAAATCATCAGTATCCAAATGAATGGATTGGAAGGGCAAATAATTGATCACAAGTTTGGTATTGGCGACCACCAGACTTTATGAAATATGACTTCATTCGTTGGGAAATGTTAAAATAATTTGTGTATTCAACGCAACTGACAGCGTCTCGAGCCAAATATTTAGATGAATCGGATTTCAGATAAATGCTCACTCATGACAAACAACCGGCATTTTGGTGATCATTCTAAAAATGTTTGTGACTTCTCAGTGCAAATTGTAAGCTACTTCTATGATTAAAGTTATCTATTTTCCTAATAAATGATTCTCATTTCAACTTCTCACCTCATTATAGAGTCTGCAGTTTAATTTCATAGCCAACGTTGTATCTGCAGATATTTGGCTTTTGCTGAAAACGACAGAGTTTTTGAAACATAAAAACAGCAAGAAAAGTTTTGTAAATAGATTTCTCGTAAAATAAAATTTTTCTCGCTAACGGGTTAAACAGTTCAGTCTTATTTTCAAAGTTCATCATACCTCATCAACCATTTAGAACGGCTCAAATAAACTTCAACCTCTGTTAATCAATGCTCATAGTACACTTACAACGTGTGCCAAATTTGGCGTTTCTAAGTTAAGGTAAAACTAAGATATTGATTTTGTTCGAAATTTGGAACCTTACTTGCAACATAGTATAATAAACTATTATACTATGCTTGCAAGGCGTAGTTCTCTTCTCAAGGGTGCAACTTGATGTATAGGTAGGTTGCGTTGAATCATAATATTTCTCCACATGCTCCTGCTCTGTGTCGGTTCTTCTGCGGAACACCCTCTTTAATAAGATCATATATACTCCATTTTTTTCTCAGGGTTACAGTGACCGGTCAAAATTGGAGGTTAAAGGTTGACAATAAAGAAATGAATGCCATGAAGCATTCAACGTTTCATTTCCAGGGTGAAGATCTATATCAAAAAGTGTGTGGGAAGAAAAGTCCTAATCTCCACAGAATATTCAATCTCTCAATCATAGCTCAACATGTTTTGGTCAGCGGAACCATTTTCAAGAGCTTGAACATATATTATCTCTTCAGACTTCCTTTTTCGGGACTCATAACCTATGCATTTTTAGTTCTCTGTTTCGTTTTGAGTGATGTATTCAAGTTTGAGTCCTATGTTCCTTACAGTTATTGGTCTTAATCCATAACGTCCTCTGTTCAAGCTTTTGAAAATGGTTCTACTGACCAGAACATTTCGAGCTATAATTGAAAACTTGAATATTTTGTGAACATTAGGACTTTCCTTCCTACACACTTTCTTCTCTAACTTACAATTTTGATCGGTCACTAAAATGGACTGTACTATCAACTTCTCGCCAATCAAGACCTCTCTTTACTAAATCTATAAAAAACTTGGTCTGTCTCGAAAAATCGTTCCCCGACGTCCTTATAGCTATCGCTCTTTGAAATCTTATCTCAACATATTAAAACTGATATTTTATATACTTTCTATAGATTATACGGATAGATTATCCAGGGAGCTTAGAGATAACTGACATCTCTGTTATGGCATCTCCGCCTCTATCAAAATATGTTTTGATTATTTGAATATAATATAATAATATGTATGTGTTTCAATAACAATCAATATGCCTATCGACTGACACGGCGCTACATCACCTATCACCAAGGTGGAAGGAGCGCTCGAAGGAAATAGATCAGCATAAGGTGCTTTTGTAGACATCGAAGGCGCGTTTGACAACACCTTTTTTTAATCAATCTGTCGAGCATTAGAGGCAAGAGGCTCAAAAAGAACACTCACCCAGTGGATATCAAATATGCTATCACAAAGGATGATATTTGCCCAACTAAACGGTCAAAATGTCAGAACTATGGCTGCCAGAGGCTGTCCCCAGGGTGGAGTCTTATCCCCTCTCCTTTGGAGTCTTGTGGTTGACAACCTGCTGGAGCAGATGAACGATTCAGGATTTCATACACAGGCCTATGCTGGTGATCCTAACGAAAGGCGGCCACATTCAGGAGCTCAGGGCCCCCACAATGCGAGCCCTGAGAATCATAGAAGAGTGGTGCTCTCTTGAAGGACTTAGGTTCAACGCCGAGAACATCGAAGTCCTGTTTTTCACCAGGACATACAAATCCGGACTCAAACCGGAGATATCCCTCTCAGGAAGAGTCCTAGAATACAGAAAAACGGTCAAATACCTAGGAGTAACCCTTGACCAGAAACTGTCCTGGAAAGAACACATCGGAGAGCGCACTAGAAAAGCCATATGCTCTTTATGGGCATGCAAAAGAGCTAAAGGCACAACATTGGGTCTGAGACCCAGAATAGTTTACTGGATCTATCTATGGTTATCAGACCGAAGTCATGGTATGGTGGCCCGCAACTAAGAAAGCATACATCCAAAGGCAACTGGATAAGGTCCAAAGGATGGGATGCATCAGTATAACAAGCGCAGTACGGACAACACCAACGAGAGCGTTGAAGCTAATCCTGGACTAACCCCCACTGCACCTGTTTGTAGAGAGTGTTGCACTCAGAACAGCATACCGTCTGTACTGTCTGGAAGATCTGAAGCTGAGGAGTAAGGGAAACTCGGCCATCATGAGTGAACCCCAGGTAAAGGATGGAGTGCTGCTAATGCATTCCGACTACATGACTTCAATCTTCTTTGCTGGTTGCTCGCCAGAGCTGATCATTCCTAGACCAGAGGATTGGACGGATCAGAACAGACCAGCTCAGATGAGAGAAGGGTCGTGGTAGTTTACTGATGGCTCCAAGCATCAGAGAGGCACAGGAGCAGGATTCTGCAAGAGCGGAAGGGAAAACAAAATGACCTTCTCGTTCGGGATTCACGCTTTGATCCTACAGACCGAGATCTTTGCCATAACACAATGTGCGGCACAAATCACAGAACTTTCAACATTTTTTCACATTGCACTTCAGCATTGAAGGCTGTTGTGAGAAAGGCATTAGACTTCAAAGCAGTCCCAGAATGCAAAGAGGTTCTGCATAAGATAATTCAAAATAACAACAGTTACTCAAAATAACAACAGAAACCACACCAATGGTTGTCATCCCTTGAGCAACAGGAATGGGCGAGGCGAAGAAACTTCTACTCGAAAAAGCCACTCTATGCTGTAACAATACCCCTGGCATTTCACATGCCAAGGCAATGATAACAGGACCTGACACGGACAGAACCAAAGAGCTCTTGAATATGAACAGAAAAGACCTCCGCACAATGGTTGGTCTATTAACTGGTCACATGAACCTGAAGGGTCACCTCCACAGGATCGGAATCGGGGAAGATTCAGACTGCAGGTGGTGCCTTGAAGACGTAGAGACCGTAGCCCACATCCAAATGGAATGTCCGGTTCTTCGTAGCACTCGGATGGAAAACTTTGGAGCTGAACTCACAACACTCCAGGAATTGGAAGGGATCTATCTGAGGGACCTGCTGAGCTTCGCGAAAGCGTCGTGCCTTCAATAATCTCACTTCTATCAACTGTGGGTTGCAACGGGCCCAGGTGGCCCAAGCAGGTTTTGACGTGAGCCAACCACTTAAACATCTTCATTTACATGTGTTTCAATACTTTTCAATTCAAGAAGTCGCATGATGAAGGGACTATATTCCATCCACTTCTCCATTTAAGTCACATACGTTAAAGCGACGTGTACTTTTTGGCTTTTGATATGTCCAAGGTGTCTAGAATATAGTATACAAGAAAAGTTTTGTTCTTGATCCTACTCACGAGATAACGCATGATAAACCGCCTCATTTTGAAAATAAACTGGTTGATATCTGTTACAGTTGTATAGATCTCTTAAGAAAAAAGGTCACATGAATATGCTCGTTCTGCAAATTTGTTCTATTACATTTTCTGAGAAATCGTATTGTTCTTAGTACTTGAACACAATGATCACATACATTTTGAATAAAATTATTTGTCATTATACAGGGTGGTCAAGTTTCGCAAACACGACCTGTACACTATATTCCATCCACTTCTCCATTCAAGTTACATACGTTAAAGCGACGTGTACTTTTTGGCTTTTGATATGTCCAAGATTGTCATGATTGCACAAGGTGTCTCTACCTCGTACAGTTGTATAGATCTCTTGAGAAAAAGGTCACATCAATATGCTCGTTCTGCAAATTTGTTCTATGACATTTTCTGAGAAATCGAATTGTACGTAGTACTTGTGAAAAATTTCATTATTTTCTGAGCCTGTTTTCATAACCAAGATGGGGTGGACGATTGTGGAAAAATGTTGAGGAATTTGAATATTTTTTCTTGTATATTATAGCCAGTCAAAAAGGCTATGTTTTAAAAATATAGCCATAGTACAGGGTGTCTCAAAAAAATGGTGGCGAACAAAACTTGTATTTTTTCAAATAGAGCACGCCGCATGTAAGAATTCTAATTATTTTTCCCATCTCGTACGATAATTTTGATGAAAGGTTTGTTGGGTCTTGAACTCAAAATAAAGGAATGGGATTCGATCAAAGTTGAATAAGGACTCATAGTTGGGATATTTTGCAAGCGAAATTGGAAAAAGTGTCAAAAAACCAACCCCCCCCCCACAAATCAATACTTATCCTTGAACACAATAATCACATACATTTTGAATAAAATTATTTGTTATTATACAGGGTGGTCAAGTTTCGCAAACTCGCTGTATATTATATTTCAGTCTCAAAGATAACATCATTAGGTTTCTAAAAACATCATACATCATACCTGTCTGATCATTAGTTTTTTCAAAAATCACTCGCGAATGCGAAGTTTTATCATTATTTACTCAGTTCATAAAATTATGTGGCTATGAAGCCATGACAATATCACAGATGAAACAAAATATTGATAACCAGTCAAAGCTACTACGTATAATCACCGAACAAATAACGATAAGAAGGATCACTCTGTCAAGCGTGCGAAACCGACCCGAGGAGTGAAGAAGTTCCCAACACCATACCTTACTATGAGAAGCGCTGTTTACTTGTGATTGGCTCGCCAGGCTCTTGATGCTGCTACACAATAAAGTGAAGAGTTAGATTTCTTATTAATACTTGTTCGGTGGTATTATCAAGCATCATAATCCATTATTTTCAAGTTAAGTGTCAGTGCCACAATATTTTGAATCAAAAAGAAAACTTTTGGATGTCTACTTGCCAATTAATTAATCAATTGATTAATTGCTTGGCAAGTAGACATTAATTAATCAAGACACAATTAATTAATTAATTGCTAATTAATTTACCAACTAATTCCTGATATTGTCATGACTTCATGCATGGCCACCTATAGTTTTATAAACTGGATAATAATTTGTAGTACATACAATGAGAAAACTTTGTACTCGCGGGTAATTTTCGAAAAAATTATTGATGAGGAAGGTATGATGTATGGTGTTTTTGAAAGCTCATGATGTTATCTTCAAGATAGAAGTTACGTGTGTATCAAGAATCCAGGGAAAAACGGAATCACACCATTTTTTTTCGAAACTCAACTCACATCATGATTTCGGGCATTTCATAGATACTATCAGATAATAAAATCGTTAATCGGTGAAAACCGTCCGCGCGCGTGTACAGAAAAATGGCATCAGTGCAGACATAAGATTTTTTTTGTTACGTCACTAGTTTATGGATGAATAATGTTAATTATTTTCATATTTTGTAATAATGAAGATATATTGTTTTCCAAATATATTTTTTGCGAGTTTTTTTCCTCTTAAATTTCAGCTTCTAACGAGTAAGTAAACTAATATTTTCGATATTCTCCAAATACGTACTGATGGACATTTTCCGTTCTTCCCCTGTACACTTCGAATGTCTTAGATTTATGGCTAGGGTATTTTCGATCGTCAATTTTTATCAAATGTATCTCAAAATATCATACTTCAAAGTTGCCAATCATAAACTTCTTGTAGTAAAGACGCTCTGCACATTGAACAAGAAAACGCTTTCACGAGATAAATGTAGATTATGTCCTAAATCATGGATGAAAACTCCTTGAGTCAACAGGTGCACAAAGCGTATAAAGTGTTATCAGGAGATATTTTCCACCATATGAGTATTCTCAATAGTCACTATCGAGAATACTCGCCTGTTTATGTATTGCACCAAATCCTCACGTCATCGCAGACTATCGCTATTGCAACACTGACGGTTACTGAACGAACACATGAAATATTTAACACAGACGAACATAATATTCATAACTGATATAGTGGTGATCAAGGAGTCAAGCTCAACATACCAGTAACTCATTGAACATCACCCTATGTGAAAAAAGATACTATTGTAATATTTTTCGGCTATAGAAAACACTTGTCCTATTTTATCTGAGTTATTTTCAGTCACAATGTAAAGTACACTAACTGTTTACAAAAATTTATATCACAATCAAAACTATTTATGTTCACTTCTGTCCGTTCACAATTATTATTGTTCAGCGATCAAAATCAAAACACAACTATTTATCCCATGGCCTGTACGCTTACTGGTAAAATTCATATACTTATTTTGATAATACGTAGTATGGTAAAATCAAAGTATAAACACCAACAAGTAGCGACAATAACTGTCGGTCCCTTTGATCTCGAGGGGCCAAATTTTTGTTCCCTCACCTTTTCGCCTTTGACGGGAAAGCACTCTATTTCACTCTAGTCCAGGAAAGTTATCACTTAAAAAAAAGAAATCCGATCAAGATGATTTTTGGGGGCTGGCTAGAAATTGTCTTTTGAGTGTAAAATTAGCAAAGTCTGCGATTTTCCCTTTGCGTTTTTTGAGCAATAGGGATGTTTTTTTATTTATTGTGCCAAAAAAAACTATAAGATGCAGATTGTTCATAACAACATTCTCTAATATATTCGCCTCATGCAACTTTTTTATAGATTTATTATTTCCGGACATTCCGGACTCAGCAGCCGTTTAATGAGCCTTTTGGAGGGGATTTTCAAAAAGTTTGTTTTACAGTAACTTGATACGTATGAAGGTTGTTCATAATAAATGGACAAGCAACTTTTCCTCATTAGCTTTTATTGTCACTTGATCAATTTTCAGTGTTGATCTTTTGTCAGCAAACTTTATGACTTTTTTTTAGAGAAAGTTAAAATAAGCTATCACTTGATTTTTTAGCAAAGTTAAAAGTGAGGAATTGAAAGTTGAAAGGTTTGCAAGAAAATCAATAGATCTATTAACATTTTTTAAATAACAATTTTAATTTTTCATCCAGCTTGTAAGAAGATTGAATTTCTCATGATCAATCATATTTTCTAAACCAGCAAAAATATGTATTTGTAGTGAATAATCTCCGTATCTTACCATGGAATTATGTTTACTGTTAGGCAAAATGTCATTTCGTCACATTTTACCCACGTATTACCGTTTGTTGAAGACATACAAATTAAAAATCATTGATAAATGTGGTGTTTAAGTTTTTTGATAGGTTAAATCTATTCAAGTGAGAACTAAAATGTACTTACCGTTCATATTCTGATGAAAACTGAAACATTGCTTCATCATCACCACTTTTTGTCGAACAAGGCCAATATGCACATGAATAACCTGTCATTATGAACTTTTTTCGAATCAACACAATCACAACAGAACAAAAAGAACACTATTTTCCAGACAAACGCACAATGACCGCAACAAGTACATCAACTGCCGTATTTGACCGGACTAAGAATGAGTCATCTTTTGGTTGCTTGCTTGACAGTCTCCCAACCTATTTCGCACATGCGCCCTCAAATCTGAAATCCGGATTTCTTCTACTTGTTGGTGTTTATACTTTGGTAAAATTCTGGAACGTGCCCCTCTCCGCAAGCTGTCGCATTTTTCTCGAAAATGACGTCTCACTGTCCCCATCTTGGAATCAAACCCGTTTATAATCTCCATGTGTTTGCTGTTTGTTCTGATTTGATAATATGTATTATGGTTTCACAAAATAGAGTTCCGTACTTTGTGATTTTTTCATTGTGCTTCCTTTGGAGGACAATAAGAAGGAGAGACTCTTGCAATACCTAGGTACCTTGAAAGTGATCCAGAATTCAAACATTCAATAGTTCATTCGGGTTTAAATGTTGACGCTACATTTCTAATAGTCGCATTCCATATCGTTTCAAACGATCCTCATATTATAAATAAATGAATAAATAAGCTCTTTATTTCAGATTATATAAATAAGTACATGAAATGAATCAACATCAATCGTTCAGCTGAAACCGTTATGTACGCTCAATGAAAAATTTATTCATTATACATCGAAAATTATTTTGTTACATTGCAAACAGACATGTAAATTAAAACCATATTGTAATAATTATTGCAATTGGTAGGTATATGTAAAAATACAAGAAAAAAATACCACAGAAATTTACGTCCAAATGACTCAAAATTATAAAAGTCTTAATGCTAGGGACATTTGTGAAGCATTCAAACTTTAAAAAGCTTGATAAACGCTTAGAAACTGACATTTTCCTTTTGTAGTTTTTGTTTGGATTCTTTCAATTTTTCAAACTTCCACTGAACAATTTGAGCAAGCATACATATTTTTGAACTAGAACACTCGCTTTTTCTGCTAATGATCTGGTTATGTTATTAAGAATTGCAATTCTCAAATGATTAATAGTCGAGTTAATAATTCAATTATCATCATTTTATAGAGTAATTCGTTATATTTTTCCCTCGATTTCTCCTCCCTCCTCATCCCCGTTAGTTATGTAAAAACTGATTGGTGAAAAATTGAAAAAGTTGTATGTTTTTATTGTTTTTGATCAAAAATATTTTTTTAATACAATAAATACCTATTTTAATGAAAGGCGAAGACCAAGATATTATATTTTAATCATTAAAATTTGCACGAAATAAATCCTGGTCTCCACCTTTTATTTCTATGTACGTGTACACACATTACAACCACATCAATGAATATTTTGATTAACATCTATTTTTTTGTGAATTCAAAAATATATTGATTTGGTGCAGCCGTTTTGGCACTATTCGCGAGGCTACCTGTTCCATTTTTGAGTTTTATTTTCCACAATGGACAATTTGCACATTTTTTGGAAATATGAAAAATATAAGGATTAGTAAGTACTGATGCCATTGATGTTTAAAAAATCCACCTACGACCCCCAATAATGTAGTTATCACCGATTGAAGAGCGCCAATCAACATCCAATACGTCACAGAATACGCTATCCATCTCCGTCTGACGTATTGACCGCGATGACTCTCTCTCTCTCTCGGGAAGGTAATATGGCCCCACCCCTCTTGCGATCATGCAGTGGAATTCGCGTCTTCTATTTCATTTATTTAGTATATTTTTGGGTATTTCGAAAAAAAATATTCGCTGGTGACTCTCAAATATTGTCTAGAATACGTATATAAGATTTCAAGTCATTTGAAAATGTATGCAAATTGTCCATTGGAAATATTTTTCGTAAAAGACAAAAATATCTGGAACATGGAACGAGATATATTTTTAGAATTTTGACATTTCAAATATTGACTTTTTCTACACCGAATTATAATCTCGTTTTTTTTCGCATCGAATTGTAAAAATTTGACTCAAATCATAAAATGTTTGTACTTATTTATCACTTTCTAAAAAGTCTTGAAACAACGGCTCTAGAGGGGTGTGGGTAAATATGACGAATGGCCCTGTACATGTAAGCCTTGTTTTGGTTCTGATTTTTAGCAGTTCCGAACCATTCCGGAACCTACCACGCATGCGCACTTCAAAATTACTATGGTGATATTCGAGTTCGCATGCGTAGTAGGTTCCGGAACGGTTCGGAACTGCTAGAACTTTGAACCAAAACAAGGCTGTAGTCAGATCGAATGCAAATAATTAATACCTCAACAACTAAACCTAAAACAAATTGCGGTAACGTGAATAAAAATAACGAGAACAATAAATCACCTGACGCGAAAACTCCTCCTACTTCAGCCCAGACCGCATAGGGGGCGCAAGATGGTTCCAAAAAAGCCTGAGAGTTCCCGATCTACTGGGTATATAGTATTAGTCTATGGATATACCCCAGCCTCTCTTCGCCAAAACGGAAATAAATAGTGTGGAATTATCGAGAATTATCGATAGATGGTGATTTTCAAGTATAACAAAGAAGACGCTGGAAAATCCGATAACCGCCCACAGAGGACCAACTTTGTGAATATTTCATGCTATATCAATGTTCCAATGATTAGTGAAGAGAGATTGATTACGAAGTCGGCAACTTATTTGAAAATTTATCCTTTCGATAGTTACTGTGTTAACGTCAGAGTTGAGGGTTTCTCTGTTGACGCGTGGATTGTCTGAGAACGTTAATAACTTTTTAATTTCAATCTCCCATCTACTCTGATAAAATAAGTTTTGTTGCCATATTTGGAAGGTTATCTAGAAAGAAGTATTGCAACCAGAGGTGATCACGTTGAAACGAGTGTCCTAATATGCATTAGCCAAAATTCACATTGTACATATAACGGATGTGTAAACATGTTTTTAACATCTGGTTTTGATTCCAACTAGGAATAGGCCATTTTCATGATTTTGCTTATTAGAAAGAGCAGACAAAAATAAGCTCAATTTTTTTTATCCGATTTTTCACGCACCACGAAAGGCACTAAAATTCACTTTGAGCGTTGGGCCGATGACGTCATCCGCCTAAATCTGAGATAAGCTAGTCATAGGCAATGTTGCCAAACTAACTTTCCCAAACCGGAGCTGGATGTAGCTGCCGTTCTCACAACAATGTTGCCGTTTCTCTGTTTGTTGGGTTGAGATTGTTAAAGTGAGTGGGGGAGGTTCTTTATTTTGATTTTGGTTTTGATTGTATCTTATCGGAATCCAGAATCATCATAAATGAAATAGCTTTGCTTCGTGATTTGATTATGTTATCAATCATGAAACTTTAGATGGATAACAATAATTGTGGTGTGTGTCAAAAACAAAATACGTTTTCAATTTACAGTTTCTGTGTGAAATTTTGCTTATCGTTATCTATTTGTCTTTATCAAATTAATGATAATGGTAGATATAAGTATACATTTCAAAATTAAGATGTCCAAAAGAGTGTCAAGGTTCATTTTATGAATTTTCATAAAAATATATCAAAGGTTACTTCGGAATACACTTTGCAATTGATGAATTTATTTCGAAATATTTTTCTTTGTGTATTACGTTTTGTGGTTGGAGAAAGGACTGATTTTTGACTAAATTTATTGAATATCACAAGTTCTGCTAGAATCTTACCAGAAGTAAAAAACAAAAGGTAATGTTGATAATAACATATGGCGTTACGTCATATTCTGCTTTTCTTTCTAAGGTGAATTCAGAGGCAAATTCAACATCTTACGAATTTCGAATTGTTATCTATGGTCGATAAAAAAAAATCCAAATTGGACGATCAAAATAAGTAATGATCAATAATCTACATACATCAGGGTTTTAGTTAAAAAGTTCAACTTCAACAACTTTAACAACTTTTTTAATTCCGATATGATCTAACGTTCTGGTAATCTTTCCTAACATCGTATATTTATAATCTTTCAAGAATATGTAACTGTTGATAATAACTAAAATGTGAAATATTCATAAACAGCATGTCCGCGTATGCTTTTAATAAGTGGTGAAATGGACCAAAAATCAAAAGATACGACAAAAAATTTTTCTTGATAAAAATGTCTGCTTGCCAAAAAAATAGGAGCTACGATGAGAGAATTTATTTTCATTCTCAAAAATGTAATAACATTAAATAAAATGAAATTTTCAAAAATTAAACAATTTTGCAAGTGGAAAAAGTAAAATGACTGACTCGTAAAATTGTTGATTCAAATTTTCCTCAGTAAGTTCGGTTTCAGGTTAAGGACTAAATTTGGAGCAAGTTTTTTATTTATCATTTAACGTTGAAAGTCCAAAAAATGACTGCTCCAGTTTTATTTCATGTTTATACATTTTTGAGACGCCCTGAATAATGAAAATCAATTTTTTCATCGAAGCTCCCATTTTTTCAGCAAGCAGACTTTTTTTTATCAAGAATGACCTTTTGTCGTATCTTTCAATTTTTGGTCCATTTCACCTCTTGTTAACCGTATTCACGGACATACTGTAGTCTCCAAACAATAGTTGTTTTTAATTATTGAAGTCATTTTTTAGGTTATCACAGGTTTTCATTTTTTTTGCAGTTCATTTGAATTTCAGAAACGGTTGACATCGATTGAACCGTTTTTACCTGAATTCTTACACCTTATATTTTATAAACCCCTATTATTATGCATATAGAAATGTACAGTGCGTTTTTTTTAAGACGGAACATAGGGATTCTCATGTTTAATTTTCAGACCCATGTTAGCAGTACTTCTATTCAAAGTACACAGCTGAAACTTGCCGTAGATAAACTTTGGTGCTCAGAGATTATCTCATTTTATCAATCAGCACAGATAGATTAGAAAAAGATAAAAAAAAAATGCTTTAATAATTGGAAACATACCTTTATACTAGCCTTGTATATGCCATTGTCAACCAATAACTTATTTGTCAAATTGTGATAACATTTATTTCTAACAGTATAATACATGCGATAAAAAATCAAACAATATTTCTTGGATAACCTGTTCAAAGTTTCCTCAATTCACGTCCAAGCAGTATTCTTAGCGGTCATAAAAATGAAAATGAGATTTTTTGGTTGAAAACATTGACAATGAAGTTGGTCACGTCAGAAAATTTGTTGTTATCGTCATATACAAGGCATATTAAAAGTATCACTTCCTGAAAAATTAAAGCATTTTTTAAGTCTTTTTCCTAGGTATTCTGGCGTAATTGATGAACTAACGCAATTTCGAAACACCAAAGTTCATCTATGGCAAGTTTCAGCTGTGTACTACGAATGGAAGTACTGCTAACATGGGATTGGAAATTTAACATGGGACTTTCCATGTTCCATCTTGAAAAAAACGCACTGTATAGTTTCTTATATCTATAAAAGATAGGAGAACTTTAAAGTTTAGACCAACTCTTAATGTCGAAACGTTCCTCCACTTTTCTGGAGAATTATCTGCTGTGAAAAATATCTAGCTGGAAATTGCCTATATTATCGAATAATAAACAGCGCAAGATATTTGAAAGTACGGCAACATTGTTATCATGTGGGAGCGGGAGCTACATCCAGTCGCAAGTGATATAATTGGTGAACTTGGCAACTACTAAAATTTGATTTGTGCTAAAAACTGCGGAAAATTTAAATAAATGGATTTCGTTTGCACCAAATTTCTGGGCATAAGATTTTTTTTCCGTTCAAAGCAACCTCGCCTTTCATCAGTATAATGAACGTACTTATTTTCCAGATAATTGAAATATTTGAATTCGATTGGGTGGAAATGGCCTAATCAATCTTGAATGACAATTGAAATTGAGGTTGGTGATAGCAGTCAACTATTAAGCGTCAAAGTGTAAAGTCAAGGCCGTTTTATCACCAGATGTCATTGCCGACCAATTGGAATTCAGGTGTCTGGTCAAATTTTAGTTATACAAAAATTGACAACTGCTTGATAGCCAACGGCGTTTTGTCTCCAAGGTAGGTGATTCTGAAGATGATATTTGATTCTATAACAGGTAAACTCCAGACCCCCTGGACCCGTACCAATAATCATATCATTTGAGTTGGGTTTTATCGATTCCTTTCAGAAAAGTATAACCCTAGATGATGCTTCAATTTGCTGTGGTATCATCGCATACTGCCACTGGTTGTGGTGAATTCTTCAGAGAAAATGTTTCTACGTCGCGCGTCGAATAGACTACAGAATATGAACAAGTGAGCAAAATGATTTGAAATATTTGCATACTATGAAATTCGAATGAAGGAATGTGTAAACTCTACTTGCATACAAATTTACGCTGTCCACTCATACGTTAGCGTCGGCTTAATTGACGATGTCCACCTAAATGCAAAGTAGTTCACTCCACAAGCAAAAATGTGACGACATTATTTTCAATGGCTCTCTATTCGGATAGTATACGCTGAAGCCAATTTATATTCAAACTACTTTGTCAGCCGCATTAGCTGACAAGAAAAATCGATGAAAAACCGTTTTGTTACCATATATTTATTCTCCGTGCTTCTCCATGGAACAGTGATGTACGACATGAGACCAGAGATAATGCAGGCGAATTCAGTTAAATTCGACTTTTCTATTTTGCCGCACAGGGAGAAGAAAATTCGATTTTAAAGAGCAGCCGCCCGGGCTAGGCCGCTTAGAAAAATATTCTCTGGGGATGCATGGTCCCGTTTTCCGGCTTTTATCCGAAAAACATTCTATTATTTGGTATGGCAAAGGACTTATGTGGAAAGGTTCTGCGTCATGATGACCCTCAAATAATTCTTAATCCATATCAATGGATTTCTCGGTGTTGATTGGGGAACATTGATTTTACTAGATTTTTTTTTACCAAAATTATTGTTCAATCAGCATCCTAACATATCTATTGATCTTTCTTTTCACCGTAACATACTGGCTAACGCTACTGAGTAGACTGCAGTATTATTAATTACTGACAGTCAAAAAGTTTAATAGTAAGCCTAAATCAATTGGTCCTGCTAGTTCAAATATATAACCAGGTGATGTTCTCCATCATCAACTTAGTTAAAACTGCATTGGTCCTGGGGTTGGCGAAAATCGTCATTAAGGCCTGTCCCCCCACCAATACCAATACCAATACCAAATTCACCGTAACATCTCAGAAATTGCTTGAAGTTCAAAATCATGTTCTAAGACTGCTTTCAACCAATGATTGTGTCCTTTTTGTGGATTTGGACTATAAAGAGAAGAAATCTAAGGAAATAGATAAGATTGGTTCCTTGGAGCGTTAATGAGTAAATGATATTTTTCGGTTAACACTTCTGAAACAAAAGATAATAATTTTTTGTTCCAATTCGTATTTTGCGATTTTAACTTTTAATTCGCGGACTTACCTTGAACATTTTAAAATATACGATACTTTTGACACAATTAAAAAAAAACAGATGATTTAGCTGCAGCGGTATTATACAAGGTATTGTTTATATGACAAACAATAATCGGTATCGCAGAATTGATCACGAATGTTCCTTCAAAATATCTTTTTAATAAGAAAGTTCACTCCATCAGGTTTATGAGTTATTGATTTCGAAAAATAAATAAGACTTAATATGTATTATTGTTTGCCGTATTTTTAAGTATATCACCGCTCAGGTAATATAATTTTTTTTTTCGCATTTCAAGAGAATCGTGTACTTATCCTGAAGCGTCATCAGCAAAATACCAAATACTTCCCAAAGTACTTGTCTTAACTATACCCTTATGGTATAAATTTTGCGAAGAATTACTTTTTAGCAAAATTGCAGTATCTTGAATGTTTCAAATACTGTATCACTTCATAGAACCTCATCTCACACAAAATCTACAAAAGTCAGTCCAATGTCGACCTTTAAAACGCAATAACACTCGACAAACCCGTTTATTTGTTTCAAAGTTACCGCTTATTGCATATGGTCACACATATAGTCAAACAAAAAGTTCTTTATTCTGATGAGCAGATAAGGTTAAAGAGTGCTAGTTTTTCATATCTTCAAAAGTACAATACGCTAGTCTGGCACCTTGTTGGGGATTTGATAAAACAGTTCCGATACCTATAAAAATGATTTAACTTTGAAACCTTCCAATAGCCGCGAACAGTTTGTAAGAAAATCTTGCTGGACGACTCCAGGTTATCAATTCATCATTTCTCAAACATAAGCTTTTGTCAAAATTTGAGGTACAAGGTCAAAGATATTTTTTTTGTTAATACTGACAATGTTTGTTTTATTCCAGTTTCAAAATGTGCATAGAATATGGTTTTGAAGATATAACAGAAAAAAAAATTAGAATGGAGGAGTTCATCGGTTAATTGCGTTTAGATGAAAGAAAAATATTTCGTGTAAAAACATTTTGGTTTATCTTTTTCACGCTTCGAGATAAAAGTTTTCTATACAGTGCGACAAGTGAAAGAACCTCATAAACAACAATTATTGTGGGATGTGACCAGATCTTGATATACTGCATAAGCGAAATCATGAGAATTTGTGTAGGTGCATATGTACTCATATATGATTTTTTTTCGAGAGAACTGATTATCTTCTGGACTAGCAACCAAGAGATGAATACTTCTCGCGCAAATACCTCAAAACAAAAATTGCTGTTGGTGTTTCATGATTTGACAACAAACCCGCGAACCAAATAGATGGAAAACCTGACGCAGAATTTAGAAAAACTATGGTTGAACAATGTATAAAATCAAACAAACGAGTGTACAGTTTTATTGTGATGAAAATTTGAACAACCTCTAAGGGCTTGATGATGAGCTCAGTCATACATTATTTATACAGGAGGATTCATTTTCAGCGACAGGGTGCCAGTTCTCGTAAACTATTCATCCAAGAGACACAGAAAAAAAACGGTATAGTAATGTGCTCAAGAGAAAATGCTGGAAATATATTTCAAGCTCCTGGGATCGCTGCACGGGGGCTTAACGGTACTGTAAAAACAGAAAATCGATAATTTTTATCCGGTGAACTACCAAAAATGAATATGGAAACAAATTTTGGACGATATTCTCTACAAAATTGCTCATTGGCACTTTTCTCTGAATTTTCAAATAAGACAACCACAGGCCGTCAAACTTGATGTTACTAAATTAGGGAGTTTTGAACCTCTTATTAATTTCAACGTTATTAACGTATTCCGCTATACTAAGCATGCGCAGAAAACAAAACATTAATAACGGAGAGGACCCAAAAAAGAGATTTTGAAACTCGTATTTAACGTTTGATGTTGTGTCATCACCATGTCATCTATTATCATAGTGATATTTGTTGTGTTTTTGGTTTTTGATGTTTTGATTTTGATTTTGTGATATTTTCGCCAAATTCCTAGCAGAGCAGCACGAATTATGAAATATGGAATATGGAAGATATTTTGGTCCGAATTGGACCAGATTCAGACTAACCATAGAACTAATGGGACTAACAAATGTAAGGTTTACATCTTATTTCACGTCCGCTTGCATGGCAAACGGGAATCATAATAATATGCTACCATCTACATTGAATTTGTGTTCAAAGTTACTTTTACGCCTTATACAATGTGGATGGTAGTACATAATTCCCGTTTGACAAGCGAAAATCTGTCACTTCCACTTCGAAGTTAAATTAAATGTAACTCAGGCAAAACCACGAGTATCATGGGCAAAACACCAACTGATAAACAGCTGATCTCCATCAACATCACTGTTGCCAAGCTGTAAAACATAGGATCAGTTTCTATTGGATATTAAATAAAAAGACAAGAATCTTACAATTCCAGTGCAACTGTAGTCATTTTTAACAATTTAAATTGTACTTTCTATGTTTCACGATGTCTATGTAATAATCACATAATACTGTATATCAATATGACAACATGAGAAAATAACCGACGGTTATGGAGCGAACGTTAAGGCTCCGTAGATAACGTAACACGTTATCGGTTAATAACCGATTCGGTTATTGCCAGACATCTGCGCAAGCTCAGAATAACCGGTAACGTTAATAACGGGTCAAATAAGAGCTTCAAAAATTCCCTATTGCCTATAACTTCGAAATTCCTTAACCGATTTGACTGTTTTTAAGCTTATTTTGAGAAGAAAAATTTGCTTTTTCTGGTGCATCTTACTCGGGTTTGATTTTATCCGCTTAAGCCAACCACATAAAACGAATTGTGAAACTCAAACCTGTATTTGAGGTTTTTTCAAAATGTTCAGATGCAAACTCACGAAATAGATGTCCCCGTCGTGTTATTTGGATAATCTCCTACAACTTTCATGCAGGTATTGCTTTTATATCTTTTGAGATAGAGGCGTTACGGAGTCTTCATCAAGAATCTTTCGAAGAATACTTTTTAAACAGCCCCTGTTTATTTGAATGTGTCAAAAATATTGATGTGCCTTGCCAACGGTAATGATTTTGAGCATTTGCACTGATTTTTTTGCTTTTTTTTGGTTAATTAAATTTTTTCTTAGCATTTTTGGAATAAGGGGCTTAGTGGTCCATCGTATTATTTTTGACGTGTGGTGCTCCTTCCACACGTCCTACATGACAGCTGCTTGTGGAAAAAAAAAGAAAAATATTTGGATTCCTCACTTATAGGCTTTTCTTTTTATCATTAACTCAAGAAAATGTTAAACGCGAATCAAAACAAATCTGATGTGTATCTTCTTGACACATTTAAATTTACAGGGGCTGTTTCAAAAGTATTTCTCGAGGGATTCCTGATGAAGATTCCGTATCTCGTCTGTTTCAAAAGATATATAAAAATGATCTTCATGAGAGTGATAGGGGATTATCCAAATAACATGATGAAGGCATCTATAAGTGGGTTTGAATTTCAAAAATTTCGAAAAAACCTGAAATACGGGTTTGACTTTTACAATTCATGTTGTGCGGTCGGCTTGACCAGATGAAATCAACCTCAAGCATCTGCACCAGAAAGAGCAGATTTTCTTCATAAAAATGAGCTAAGGAACAGTCAAATCGTTTAAAGAATTTCGAAGTTATAGGTAATTTAGTAACAAAAGTTTGACGGCCTGTAGTTTTCTTATTTGACAACTTGGAAAGAAGTGTCAGGGAGCAATTTTGTAGAGAATATCGTCCAAACTCGGTTTCCATATATTTTTTTGTAGTTCACTCGTAAATTTTTTTAAAATATGTCGATTTTCTGTTTTCACAGTACCGTTATGCCTCCTTGCGGCGATCCTAGAAGCTTGAAATATATTTTAAGCATTTTCTCTTGAACACATTAACATACAGATTTTTTGCTTGAGTCTCCATGATGAATAGTTTACGAGAACTGGCACCCTGTCGCTGAAAATGAATCACTCTGTACAGGATGTCTCATCAAGATTTACGGCAAACAGTTGAATATAGAGTCGTATTGTTTTTAAAGGAACTTTATTGATATATTTGACATATACAGGGTGCTCAGTTTTCCCTGGGCTGGACCCAACTTTCCAAAATTAAATGGAACACCCTGTGTATTATCCCAAAAATGAATTCTACATAAAAAATAAAGTTAATTTTCTATAGAATTTTTTATACGTTTCGCCAGTTGTTTGAGATATAATAGCGAATTCATTTTTTTTTGCAAAAAAAGCATTTTTCTGAAGTATTGAAAAAAAATATAGGTTCATAGTGTTTTGTGACTCTGCCATATTGTTTCCACAGACAATATCATAATATACAGTGAGGACACGTAGGTTGGAATGAATTCATTTAAAATTCAGGGGTTTGTTTTCTGGAAAAACGCTTGAACACGTAGATTTTTATTTTTGACTGCGGTTTTTTCTATGGTAATTTTATTTATACAGGGTGGACCAAAAATGAGTAACGACCAACAACTTCATTTTTTCAAATTGAATTCCCCATTTTTCATTTTATTTTTGGATTTAAAATCAAATTCTGAATATTATGATGATGATAATAATTCTAGTATACAGGGTGGACCAGAAATAAGTTAGGACCATCAACTTAATTTTTTTGAATGGAAACCCACTTTTTTTATCTCATTTTTGAGTTCTTCCTCAAATTCTAAGTAAATTTCATGTACCATGTCCTTAGCCTAACCCCAACAGTTATCGAGAAATTTACGATTGATCAAATCGACTGTGCTTCTGAACAATCGTATTTCCCGATAACTATTGGTGTTAGGCTAAGGACATGGTACATAAAACTTACTAAAAATTTGATGTAGAATTCAAAAATTAGATAGAAAAATTGGGTTTTTATTTGAAAAAGTGAAGTTGACTAACTTAGTTTTGGTCCAACCTTTATACTAGAATTATCATCATCATATTACTTAGAATTTTGATGTAGAATTCGAAAATGAGATGAAAAATGGGGGCTTCCATTTTAAGAAATGAAGTTGAGGGTCGTAACTTATTTTTGGTCCACCCTGTATACATAAAATTACCATAAAAAAAACCGCAGTCAAAAATGAAAATTGATGTGTGCGAGCGTTTTTCCAGAAAACAAACCCCTGAATTTCAATGGAACTTATTCTAACCTACGTGTCCTCACTTTATAATCTGAGTTGATTAGAATGGATGCCAACTATACAGGGTGATATCAAAAGTTGAACCTAATTGGGACATAATAAATCACCAATAAGTCAAAAATATCAAAAAGAACCCTGTATATCGTTACGGATTTGGATTGTTTACCAAAAATATAGGTTAGTTTCTATGAGTAATTCTACTAAACCTATCTCTAGCCATTCAGATAATATTCGCTATTTAATCATTTTTATGAAAACAAAAATTGTGGTAATTCAATGGTAAAAAAATGAGTATGTATCAACACAAACTGAACCAATACATACATATAACAATGATTATACGAAATCACCAACAGAAAATTGAAGTAAAGTTCCTCCATTACGGGCGATTCAAGATGTTAAGATGATTTCAAGTTTTCTTAGGGCATGTCTGACTGAGTGACTTTTTCCTCATTGAATTTGTACAGAATGTATTTTTTTGCATAAAAAGGATTAAATAGTGAATATTTTCTAAACGGCTAGAGATAGGTATAGACTATTTTATAAAAACAAACCTTTACTTTTGGTGAACAATTGAAAGCCTCAATGATATACAGGGTGTTCTAATATATATTATATTTATTTATATATATTTATATTTTCGCATTGAGCTCAATTTCTGACATCACCCTATATAATTTTCAACCATTCTAACCAACTGGAATGATGAACTATAGTATTGTCTGAAGGAAAAAAATTGCAGAGTCACGGAATACTATGGACCTATATTTTTTTTACAACTTGAAATAAATGCGTTTTTTGCAAAAAAAAATAAAATCGCTATTATATCATCCCAAATAATTAGAGATACGTATAGACAATTCTATAAAGAGTTTCCTTTATTTTCTGGGTATAATTCATTTCTGAAATAATATACAGGCTGTTCCATTTAATTTTGAAAAGTTGGGTCGAGCCTCGGGTCAAGCCCGGGGAAAACTGAGTACTTTGTATGTGTCAAATATATGTATATGTCTTATCAATATTGCGAAAAATTCAGGAGGAGTTTTTCCGCTTGAAAATAAGGAGAAAACTTCTCATATACATGTGTTGGGAAATGCTTCAAAACAGAGCTACAGGGTGTTGAAGTTTTATTTTTATTTCTGTTTTTTCTTGATAGTATTTGCATTTATGTCGATCTTTTGATAAAAATTGGTGTTTGGGGGTTTTAAGTCATGCAAAGTTCGCATTTGATCCTTTTATGAATCTAACTTGTAGAGTGCGCTACCTACACTTATTTTTTCTATTATTAACAGTCGTAAGTTTTTTGGACGTGCCTGTATTATATTCTTGAGTCAAAATCAGGTTTCTTTATCATTTTTTCGCAGAAAATGTATACTTGTTAGAAGTCGCTACGTGCAACCATTCTCGAGATATTTGGATTTGAAATAAAAAATACATGTGATTTTGAGACTATGGTCAAGCAAGAAGTTGCATTTTTATTTAAAAAAAAGGTCGAGTTTCTTTTGTTGAAAATGAGAAGAAAACTTTTCATAAACATGTGCCGGAAATGCTCCGTTGAAATGCTACAGGGTGTTGAAGTTTTTTAATTTTTCATTTTTTCCATTTTTTAATTTTTTAATAATATGCCAATGAAAGTTATTGTTTACATCACTCATTAGTTGAGTTCTATCTTTATACTAAAACTATGTAGCAATCATACGGAATATTTTATATCTTTCAGCAGGTTACCTCCGCCATAATTTCAAAATCACATGTATTTATTATTTCAAATCCGAATATTATTATCTGGAGAATGGTTACATGTAGCGACTTTTAACACGTTTACTTTTTCTGCGTAGAAAATAGAAATAAATCTGTTCTGTTGCCTGAAAATGTTATAGATGTACTTCCAAAAAAGTTGGTGCTGTTAATAATAGGAAAAATAATTGTAGGTAGCGCCCTCTACAAGTTAGAGCCATACTAAGATCAAATTCGAATTTTGCATAACAAAAAACCCTCAAACACCAATTATTATCAAAATATCGACATGCCTTCAGATAATATTAAGGAAAAACAAAAATAAAAATAGAACTTCAACCTGTAGCTCTGTAATGAAGCATTTCCGGAAACGTGTCAATAGGAAGCTTTCTTCTTATTTTTGGGTAGGGAAACTCATCCCAAATCTGTCTTGCAATATTATTGGAACACACAGGGTGTCCAAGAAGTCATGGATCAAACGGCTTTGAGTGATAGAGGACGCTATTTGCAATAAGAAAAACCACATACAGTGAGGACGTAAATAGTCCCCCCCCCTCTAACTTTTGAACGCATTAATATTTTTAACTCAAATTTGGAAGTGTGTTTCAGGGTAGGCTTTACTAAGTTTTGACCTCCAAAAAAAAATTTCATCTGTCAAACTGACAGCTGGGCACCATTTTGAAACAAAAAATTAAATGGAAAAGGGGGTCATGTGATACTTTATTTGAAAGGTCCTTCCATTCTCTTTTCACCACCAAAGTTTGAAGTCCTCATTATTTTTCATAAGGAAATGGCGCCATGTCGAAAATAAATTATTTGTGTCTAAGTAGATACTATCTTTTATTTTGTTTAAGAAACTATGGTAGCACAAATTGATACAGAACACCTAGCTGCATATTAGATTTATTATCGGGTGTCAAATTGACAACGTTTAAAAATTTTTTTTTGGCAGCGACGTTTCCGATTTTTTTTTTTGAAATTTTTAATTAAATACTGTTGTAGAAACAATCACTTATGTTATAGGTTGGTTTTTTCATTGTTAATAAAGTTCTTTTAAGAATTAGAGATAGTATTTTGACCCAAATAATTTATTTTCGATATGGCGCCATTTCCTTAAGAAAAATGCTAAGGACTTCAAACTTTGGGGGTGAAAAGAGAATGGAAGGACCTTTCAAATAAGGTATCACATGACCCCCTTTTCCATTTAATAATTTGTTTCAAAATGGTGCCCAGCTGTCAGTTTGACAGTCGAAATTTTTTTTTGGATGTCAAAACTTAGTAAAGCCTACCCTGAACAACACCTCCAAATTTGAGCCAAAAATATTAATGCGTTCAAAAGTTAGAGGGGGTGGGACTATTTACGTCCTCACTGTATATTGTTTCCAATTGTTGATCGTTATGCATCATTAAATAAGTAATTGCATTTGAAAACCTCAATTGATTTTCCAGTTGACCTTCCTGGCGATTTTTTCACCTACCTATTATTTTTTGAATTTTTTAATTTCTGAATTTTTGAATTTTTGAATCGGAATATCAGACAAAAATATTCTCAAAATAGTTTATATTCCGTTCAACAAACAAATATCGATCACTGTCTGGCGCAAATAGAAGAATAACTAGTCATCGATCGTATACATCCTCGAATATTCGTCATTTGGGTTCTCACCTAACCCGAAGGTTACCATAATCAGAATTAATGTTTAATCTGGATTTGCAGATGTACGAACAATCATGATGATTCAACCAAAGTTTTAATGGCTATAATTTGTAACCGCGTGCTTATATAAGGAGCACGAGAGTGGTGATCAAACATTAAGGGCCGTCCTCACTAAGCCATATAAACTGGCAGATCCGTTCGGTCTTGCCGGCTGACCAGAAGCCTCCGAGAACTGAATCGAATGTTACCTCACCAATACGGGCTTGGATCAAGAAGAGCCAAACAAAGATATTGATTTCATTAATTGGATTTGAGTTTTAGTGCCAATGATAATCCAAATATACATAGGAGTCCTTGAACCTTAACGTATAAAAACATCCGTTTCTTCAGGAGTGTATACAAATGAATTTTAAATAAAATCTAGTTTTTACTGCTACAGGTAAGAATGTAGTAGCGTTTCTGAATGAAGTATACCAATTCTCTACCAAAACTTCCGTAGTCGTTCTTGCAGCTATCAAAATCGGATATACGTATAATAAAATGTTGACCATGAGAACTCAACTCGTATTCAGTTATTTTGACACCTCTATTCTGCGGAAGCAATGGAAGTCCGACAAAATTTGGCATAATGTTGAACCGTTAAACGGAGCTAAGTTCAGGAATTTGTTGTATTCTCATAGTAACCTGTCTCACCAACATATATTTCCAATCTACTAGGGAAAATTGGACAAGATAATTGTAGCCTTGTTAAAATACATGGGACTGTATAAATATCATATTTTGATAGCTCTAATTGTTGATTAAAATGGAGAGATTTGACTTGATTATCAGGCCACTCTCATGATTAACATGCACTTATATGGACTAAAGTGATCATCAAGCAGTGTGATCTGCGAATTGAAGTGGCTCTGTTCTCTTTAGTGAGTAATACTGGTCAAGTGTTGTTTAGTTCATGGATTTGATGTGAAATCGATGTTTATCTGAACATATTCTATAGTTGACCTTACTATTTTAAGACGCTTTCAAATTTTTCATCCGTTGTGACCGTTAAAAAAGAAAAAGAAAACATTATTTAGTAATAAATCGAAAGTGAACCTATTTTCTATTCGGTTTTCCGTGATTTCATGAGATTGAAAAATTCAGATTGTAGACTCGAGCTTATCAAGGCTTTTGAGAAGTCCAAGAGACAAGATTTCTGACTGATCATACAAGCTTCATTTCATTTGATATCTTGGATTTGGGAATTTTGATCATCTGTGAAGTACAATATCCCTTTTCGCTGTACTGGGATGAAGAAAGAATAGAGATGCTGGATTGAGCTGAGGGTTGGAGCAAAAACGTGTTCCTAACTAACCAAGATCTCTGAAGTGGAAAAAGTTCGAGTTCGGCCAGGTTTTCACGGCATCGGTAGCAGTCAGAGCGTGAATTCCAATCCCACCCAAATCCAAACTTTCTCTATTTCATTTTGTCCATATGCTATATCCCAAAGAACAACTCCTTATATCTACTCGATATTGGACAAAGAAATCATTTCATTCAAATAAATGTAGAAAACTTGAACGGAAGATTGTTTTATCTGATCCGTTATTAAACTGATAAAATACAGGGTGTTTCTCTCAGAACATTGAACGACTAGACGCCTAAATAAACATTGTTGTGTGTTGAACATGTCAATGTAAACTGGAGGAGAAAAGGGAAAACCAACTGCTTGTATTCCATATTTACTGTCCTTTCACCAGTTTATCTGTCACCAATTTTCAAGAAGATATTGTGTTGCATTCATGCCAAGAAAGTGCTGTGTTTGTGGAGCTTCTTGATGGACGGTTAGATTGTAAAGATCTTATCACAAATGAGTTGAAATAACATGACATAAACATTGTCAGAGGAACCATTGACAAAGGTATATTCTTAACATAGAAAATTTGAATTTATGTTTGCAGTGAGTGAATTTCTACTTAGTTCAATAGGTATTGATTTTTTTGTAGAAGTCGAACCAACATCGTGTAGCATGTAACTTTGATAGATAGAAATTGTTGGAATCTGTGATCTCTGTTGAATATCAGTTCAAACGATGCAAACGTCGCAACACCACGTGTCAAATACAAAACAAAAACAAAATGCTATTGACTCTTCACAAATCGCATACGTTTGGGGTGTTATTCTGATTCTGGTAGTTCAGTTTTCAAAGGTGTTTCTTAACCTCTCTGACAAAATAGAGGCAGATAATACTCAAAAAATCTCAAGATAAAAAAGTGGTATACATTTTTTCCGAATGTTGCTATTGAAATACAGGGTATCGAAAAAATAAGATTTGATTTACTTTTTATTATCAATAAGTCGCAAATAATTTTCCAGTGATATTTGACAAACATAATAAGGAGATGGAGTGATTTACTTTGTGTACATTTTGAACCAAATTACCGCATCAGATTTTATTTTTTTAACATCATGTATTTCAAGAACCAAGCGACATTCGAAACAATTGTTTACTACATTTTCGTCTTAGAATTTGGGAGGATAGAGAGAACCTTTCTTGTCAGAGAGGAAAGAAAACACGCTCTCTATCTCAGGTCAAAAAATAATAATGCAAGAGCAGGTAACACGACAAAGTTTCCTGAACATTGTAGACTGCCGAGCATAAAACTAGGGCCACTCCATAATTTGCAATGATTATTCCTTGAATTGGAAGTTTTTGCGGATTTATTTGGGATGTAGGAAAGTTCAATAACATTATGCGATGATTTTGTCGTCCTATTCCTGTATGTTGTCAATGTGTCTTGAATTTCTGAGGGCCGGTACATGTCTTCGTGAACGTCTCCACATCTCATCTCAGATTTAAATCTGGACTCCGAGCAGGCCAACCAAATCACGTGATTTGAACCTCGTCAAGATAAGCAGTCACGAGTTTGGACAGTAAAGGCTGCGTTTTATCCCATTCTGGATAAAATCCAACTCCGTGCGGCGATACAACTTCAGCATATGATTTGCCTTGTCGACGTCAGACTCTTCTTACTCGTCTGTCCAAGCCCGTGGGACAAAGTCACGATTCATCAAAGAACAGTACCCGACTCCAAACCTCCAAACTTCCCAAGTGCTCTCGTGCGAGAATAAGCCTTGACGTTCGGAAAGCCGTAACAGTTCGGTATCTCATTGTAGTAGAATCGAGAAAGCGAGCGTGACTAGCTGTTGTACTTCTTTTGTCATGAACAATCATGATAAAATCATCGAATGATCTGACTAGCCTACATCCCAAACAAATCCGCAGAAACTTGAAATTCAGAAACGATGGCAAATTATGAGGTGACCCTTATTTTTTGTGCTCGACAATGTATAATAATAAAAGCTAAAAATGTGTAAAATCTTCTTTTTCATAAATTCACTTGATTATGATTTTTTAGCAAATTGGTACTTCTTCTTATTATTATTTGGGTTAAATTCAAAATAATTGCTGAGACAAAGTTCGAACTACACTTTTGAAAAGTTCTAGTTTGGATTTTTAAAATTAATTTTTGACCTGAAACATGATCTTATCACAAGATTGCTTGTTTCTAGATCGGCGATTTTGCTTTATTTGAATGATTAAATAATATAGGTTCTTGTGCAAGGTACCCAGTTCATACATCTTCTCTCAGGAACTATCAACTCATGGATTTGAACAAGTAATATTTTTTGTGTTTAAATAATATCTTGAGAGTGCTGCATTCTGTATAAACAAAAATCAAATGATTGAAGATTTTTTTCAATACCCAGTAACCTTCGTATCCACTTGGAAAGGTGTGAGGCCCCCTATTAAATGCCCATCGTGTACGTTCAATGCAAATTTACACATATTTTTTGTCTTGTTTTCAAATTCACTGGAAATGTCCATACCAGAAAATAATGCATTTCGAGTCAATAGAATTTTGAAACGCAATTTATAAAGTTTATGGAGTCGATACAAATACAATATAACAGCCTCGAATTAAAAAACGGATTTTCTGGATGATAAATCTATTTGTTGAATCACTTGTACACTCCCATTGCTATATTCATATAAATAAATGGAAATTAAACCAAATTGTGATTTGTTCAACAGATAAAATTGAACTAGGAAGCGCCATTTGCTGGTGGTTAACTTATAATTTGGGATAGCAGTAAGTGCATTTCTCTTGAGCGTGAGTATTCTTCATTTTAGAGGAATTTCATACCATTATAGTAATAAACTAGTAGAAGCACATAGTTAAAAATTTTGAATAAATCATGAAAAATGGTCAGTCTTGCCAGATTCAAAATTTGTCAGGTACCTGCCTAAACTATCCTTTATCTTTGTCCAATTATGATGAAGTTTCCAGAAAAAACATAATTTTTGTTCCTCTTTCGAATGGTGCTAGCCCTTTTTAATAAAAAAAAACCTGTTTTAAAAAGTGCATTTTTCAAAACATGACAAGAGGTCAGAGAACAATTTTTTGAAAAACATCGCCACGACACGTAAGCTGATAATAATTGGATGGAAGTTTTTGAATGCACCATCATTTTTTTGAAAACTGATTCAGGCTACAAACTTTATGTCTTTTTGGACTTGTAGAGAGCGTCTCCTACATTTATTTTCACTGCTACTTTTATATACTTTTATATACTCACTTGTATCACATTTTCACTTGTTCATAATATGTATGCAAAAAAAGTATACCGGATAAAATTTGTACGATCAACCAATCTCGAGGTATTTTTGATTTGGAATAATCGATGCATGCGATTTTTAAATTTTGACGGAATTTTCATATCATTTCTTCATGTTTTAAAAATAATAATATTCATCTAGTGAGTGATTTAGGCAATAGTTCTTATCCAAATACTATTTAGAAAAAGCAACAAAATAAAATTATGACACCTTGTGGCTTTACTGAAATGAAGCATTTACGAACACACATGTTTCTAAGAAAAAGAAGGGTTATCAGTTAAAATAAAAATAGAACTACATTTTTGTTCTATAAAATATTGTATAACGACCTTTCTTCCGGAATATAGGTAATTTGGAGTCATACTCTCAAGAAGGTCTCCCCATCATAGCTCCGAAAAGAATAAAACAATTTGATGGAACTCGGAAAGTACATTCAGTACCTCAGGACTGATAAAAATTATATCAATTTCATCTTGAAAGCCTGGAGTGGACCACCCCTGATGGCTCTGAGCTTTGATATGCTTGTTTTTCTAAGTTGTTTGTAGCATGGCCGCGCCGCGCCGGCTCGATTTCTAGTGATTTGCCTTCCAATGTGAACGGGTATGTTCTCTTGTCCAAAATTGGAAGTATGAACTATCATCGTGATCGTGATTTTCCTACCACTGACCTGCTAACTATCATAATTATTATACAAACTGAGTGAATGGAAGTGTTTTGATTTGATTTGATATTCTGTACCGCGTATGAGACTTCATTTACTACTGAATCGATGAGTTCTAACTGTGACCAGGCAGGCTGTGACCTGCAGGGTAGTTCCAAAATAATGTTGCAAAAAATGTATGACGTCGGGAGAAAAAGTGGTTTTAGCACTCGTGATATTGCTGAGATGGAAAGCATTCTTGGAAGCATTCCATGTGACTGAGAACGTACATTATATTATGCACGCTTCTCTTGTTTTCCAAAATGAATGTAAGGGACGTGGGGCAAGATAACGATGGTAAGGTAAAAAGCTCCACAGAAAATACAGAAACGTAATTTCAACTATAAAAATACTCTTATTCAATGAAGCAACATTTTGGCAAGCCAGCCAAATAAAGTGAGGAAACGAGACTTTAATCCTCAAGGACATGCAATAAAAAACAAACAAAATACATTTTCATTATGTTGCCCCAGTAAGACATATAGTCAACTTTTACCAAACATCAGAGGATCGTTAATAAAGTGGTCCACTCAACTCAGGAAAAACGAAGAAAAACCAACGTCAGATCTAGACATGTGGATAATGAAACTGGTACAAGATTCCGCATTGCTTAACATACTTGATTCTAGCTGAATCACCCGCTCTCCGAGCAGCGATGATGAATGAAAAACGCATGAGCCGATTCCAGGGATTTGAATCAGCTTATGCCCAGGCAAAACCCAGTTTTGATTCAAATCCATCTCAAAATTGAAATCCATCTTTTAAAAACAAAAGAACTGACGTGCACCTTGTGCACAAAATGAAGATATACTCAATCAAAAGAAAAAATACCAAATCCTTGACTAATGTGAAACATCCTAATCCTAATCGGAACAAAACAAAACAAATCTACCTAGTAATTATCATTAACGCTGGAACTTCAAAATAACACAACACAATTGAAAAACCATCCAACAAACCACCGTCGTCTTCTTTAACGTTGCACAATAATGTAAATATCTTCAATTAGAAGAAAAAACATGAAATCGAAAACCAAAGTCAAACATCCTACCTTATCGAAACCAAACAAATCCACCTATACTTATTAATTATTGGTAACGGTGTGAGTCCGAAATAACACAACACGAATCATGCAACAAATCAACGTCATCCGCCGTCGATCTGCTCCTATCGGAAATCCAAAATCGGATCAGATCCAAATATTCATAGTGAACGCGGCAATACTGCTATCTCGTAACCTCGGTTCTCGAGCAAGCAGCCAAAAGCGTCAACGTGCTGGCGCGGCGCCATGCAAGAAAACTCAGCTACAAGGTGTAGGTCGCCTCCGGCGTTGCCAATTTACTTTTATAGTACTCCATGTCTCCTTCGGGGTCACTTGTGTCTTCTGTCGGCTTGTATTTTTTTTGCTTCAATTCTTCACAATAAGGATGTTTCTAAGGTCTACTTTTGTAAGAAAAACAAATTAAAAATTATACCAGTCAAATTTCTTATTAACGACGAAAAAGGAATAGCTTTTAATGCTATTGTCAGGAACAGTCAAAACATTGTGCACGATTCATCAGGATTTTCAAAAAACTTTTCGACTTATCATCAGAAATAATATAATAGATATTATTTGAATTTCGCTAATTCAATAATGCAATCAATTTATCAATTCAATTTCCTATTCTGCTTTAACTTAGGTACCTATAACTTATGACTGGTTTGGATAAGTAGATACGATTCTTTGTCTCTCATCATCCGAGGAAGCCTGTATGTAAACAATCTCGAAATTGTAGGAATATCGTTGTATCTGCCAAATCGCACATTTTAAAACCACAAATTTGAACTGATTTGCCGGTTTCCCACCGCGTCATGGCACTTGCAGTGATAAAGCAAACAAAATATATGCTTGACCGCTGGAATAAAGCGCTGCAGCACAGCGGACTCATCTATGTCGTTCACTGGGACCGCTTGAATAAAGCGCTGCAGTGCCACAGTACTCTGGACGCAACCATTACTCAAAGAAGAGAAGAGACGGCGATTTGCAACAAACATACTTTGCCTTTTATAAAAGTAAAGATAGAATAGATAGATTAGGCAATGTGTTATGGAATTCGTCGTAGGAAAGAGTTTAACTTTTATATCAGAATTCTATCAATTAATTATCTCTTTGGAGAGCACATTATACCCTTGTATATCATAGTCAGAATGGTTTTGTACCCATTTTGGAATGATTTTCTATGTGAGCCTTCTCATTCTGTATTAAACTGATATAAAGAATTCACGTTTTGGGATTTGAATGATATTGTAGCTATTTTGTTTTATTGATTTGATGTCCACATGTATGTACACTCACTATCACATCAATCTATACTCTTATTTATGTCTCAACTCAACTCAACTGTTCATTCACCAATAGATCGTTTCCAAGTACGTCACGAATCTTAGCTGATTCTTGAAAGTGACACATTAAAATCATTGTGACATATTTGAGAATTTAGGGTTGAAGTTATGCCTGGGTCACATTAAATTTGATTTCGAAGTGGAACTGTCAAATTTCCACTTGGCAAACGGGAATCATATGCTACCATCCACATTGTATTTGGCATAAGCGTGACTTGGACAACCTTGGCGACTTCAACCTAAAATTTTGAATTGTAATCGTGTAACATGCTTTTTCAGGAATCAGATGTTTTCTACGTCACATGTACAGTGACTATATAGTCACTGTAGTCACATGGAATCGGTCTATATAACGCACGACTCAATACACAACTAAACTGAACCGACTTTGTTCTCATATCGGCTTCGCACTTTGAGGCCAACTAGGCAAACGTTAAAGATACTAGGGAAGAAGGAAGTGGAGTCCTCAATTCTTCACAAATTTATTATTTAACTAAAACCCTCGACGCGTTTCGGCTTATCTAGCCATCATCAAGAGGGAGTGTGCAGATAAAAATTGACAAAGTAATGTTAAAATGTCTAAAATAAAATAAAAGGTAACTTATAGACTAACAATTATTGTATATCACATTACTGTAGGACGGACGAAATGGAGCGCACCAGACTAAAATGAACATTGAACATTGAACATGAAAAACATAAAATGCAAATTGCAACACTTAAAATTTTTGACAGAAGTAAACAAATTAACCTAACCTCACATAAACATCAGCTGTTGTTGTTTGACAAATGTCAGGAAGGAAAGAAACCATCAGTATCAGGAATAAGGCGTTCTGTCGAATATATGGACTAACCTCGCTGCTTCAATGAACGTGGTCCCCACTTGCTCGTTTAGGGAGATGACATTGAGAGTCTCAATTTTTATCTGCCGACTCCCTCTTGATGATGGCTAGATAAGCCTTAACGCGTCGAGGGTTTGAGTTAAATAATAAATTTGTGAACAATTGAGGACTCCACTTCCTTCTCCCCTAGTATACTATGGATCTTCATCCTGGAACTTTGATTGATAAATTAAACGTTAAAGAGACATTGTACCAACCTTTCCGTTTAGCCAAACGTTGGCAATGAGTGGAGTTTGAAACATGTCTGTGAGTCGGTATATAAGATATACTTCAAAGAAATATTTTCTATACGATGACTCATCTCATATGACTTATATTCAATTCAGATGTATCTCATTTACCGACTTGGAGACATGTTTCAAAGTCCATGCATCGCCAAAGTTTGCCTAGTTGGCCAGATAGTGTGGGCCGGTCTTATTTACCTCTCTCTCCAAATCCTGTGATATAAAGTATGTCCCCGGCTAGGTGTTTAAAGAGGACAAATGGACATAAAATTTGAAGATACGACAAAAAGCCATTCTTGATAAAAAATTCTGCTTTCTTGAAAATAACATCTGTTAAAAAAAAATCTTTGAATATACAGGGACACCAGAAAATAACAGATAAGATAAAAATTACTTGAAAAAAACTGCTGATTTGTATTATTATTTTTTTAAATTTTAGACGGAAAATGATGAATAAGATAGATAAGTTCAAACAGGGCTGGTCAAAAAATACAAAATTGTTATTTTGTGTAAGGCTAAAAAACACTTAAGGGGTGTCTTTTATGAAAAATCAAATTTTCAAAATAAGTCAATAAGTCAAAACTTCACCTTCATCTTTCTTCCTCATCGTTTTCTGTACAAATTAAAAAAAACTATGACAAATATCAGCAGTTTCTTCTAAGTAAATGTTTACATTTTGTTATTTTCTTGTCTCCTGTATATTTCAAGATCTTTTTTCTCGGTAGATGTTGTTTTTTATTCCAACCAAAAACTTTTGTACAGAATGACTTTTTGTCGTACCTTTTGATTTTTATACCATTTGTTCTCTTTTAACACCTATCCGAGGACTTACTTCAGAGTAGGAATCTTCGACACCTTCTGACTTCACCGGAAACTATAATTTGAAAGAGATCGATATTTCGCAGTGGTAACAGATCCCGCGTTGGAGAACAAATATCGGCGATTCTGGGTCTGATGCGATGTGGCCTGTGTGTTGTTTGTCCGACCGCTTTGAAGGGTCGGTCTAGATACACATGTTTCGTCACGATATTATAACAACCTCTTTCTATTTTTCTGATATTTTTCCTTGGATATTGTCACGCCCTAATTTGTATAGGGTGCAACGAGGGACGTCGAGGTGGGGTCGAATTAATTATGAACACAAATTATCAAACTCCAATACAATTCAATTAACGATGATAAAAGTGCCAAGTTACAATTCCCACATAACAATACTAAAAGGTACTCACATTAAAACCAGATATCATTGATTTGTTCTCCGATAAATTATTATTCAAGTGGACTGTGAACTTAATTTTGAATGGATAGAAACAGAATAGTATCCTGACTTTTTTATTGTCAACTGACTTATATGTAACATGTTGGTCAAAGATATACCTAAGCTGTGATCGGTTACAAAATGGAATAAAATTGGCCTCGAACCTTGAAAGGTTCATAATCTTTCAAAATAACAAAACTTGTATATTCAGTCAATGTCCACTGGCAGCATGCACACTCTGATGATAGCTCGTCCTATTTCACCAGAGCGTACTTTAATTGTCAGCACTCTAACGATACTGTCACTACCACTGTGTAGTTCAGTTACACGACTCTTTTGCCAACGCATGACAGGAAGGTTATCGTCATCCTACTTTGATTCGATTTTGATAATTTCTTCACTATTTTGGTTCTTGTCTGCAATCCGGCGAGATACTCTTTTTGCCATCTTTTCCAGTAGTGTTGCACCATTAACTAGATCTGCTGCCACATATTACGATCAATCAGAAAATGAGCAGGAGTCAACGCTGAACAGACATCTGGATCTTTCTTAATGGACTAAGAGGTCGAGAGTTCAAAACATCCTCAATTTGTGCCAGTGAAGTGTCAAACTCCTCAAATGTTAATTGTTTGTTACCAAAAACTTGTTTCAAATGTGTTTTTGCACTTTTGATTCCAGCTTCTCAGAGACCACCGAATGTTGGTGAATTAGCCGGAATAAAATGCCATCGAATTTTTTCATCGGATTATCTATCACAGATATAAAGCGAGTTTTCTTGTAGAAACGAATAATATTCAACATAATTGAATCCATTATCAGAGTAAACGTTTGATGGTTTTCCTCGCCTACTAGTGAATCTACTAAAAGCCGCCAGGAAACATTCTGTTGTTAATTCAGAGACCAGTTCTAAATGTATTGCCTTGGTAGACATACAAATGAACGAATAAAGATAACCTTTTGTACTTTTAAAATTACGCCCTTTTCTATCTTTGACATAAAAAGGACCGCCATAATCAGTGCCAATATTTTCAAATACACAAAACCTGTTGACACGTACTTCTGGCAGGTTACCCATCAGATAGTTATTATTTTTTGGTTTGATTTTGAAACATTGTGGACAATTTTAAGTAATATCTCGACAAGCACTACCAGAAATGATCCAATAACGCGACCGAATGGGAAATAATAAAGCTTGTGCACCACAATGTAATAACCGTTCATATTCTGAGCATAAAATATATTTTGTTAATGTATGACTTTTTGGTAAAATGATTGGATATTTTGTCCCATCTAATTGACTTGAATTTTTGAATCTACCACCTACACAAATAAGTTCAGACTTGAAAATTGGATTTAGACTTAGAAGTCTACTTTTATTTGGCACTGCTTTTCCATTTTTCAAGTTATGATATTCGGTTGGAAATGCCTCCATTCGAGAATTCTTTATCAATAGGTCCAAGGACTTCTCGATTTCATCTGGTAGCAAAAATTCAGTCATTCTAAAATCTCAATTTTTTAAAATGTCAATGAGTCGTAATATATGCTAGAGTATGCAATATTTCTTGCAATGATGAAGTACCAACAGATAATTTATCCAAAAGATCAAGTTCACTGACAACCCTGCAAGAAATAGTTTTTTGTTCTGGAATTTCACTTGGTAGAACTACATTTGGACATTCTCATTCAGAATTCTTTACGAAAAGGAACTGTGGGCCATGCCACCAAAAATCATTATTTTGGAGATCTTCAACTGTCGTACCCCGTGACAATAAGTCTGCGGGATTTTCTCCGAAAATAATATGGTGCCAATCTGTTTTTTCTGTGAGAGATTGAATTTCACTCATTCGATTCGCCACGAAAGTTTTCCAATGAGAAGAATCTCCACGGATCCAGCAGAAGGTTATAGTTGAATCACACCAATGATAACACTTATTGAATTTCTTAAGACCCTTTAATCTTTTTCACCAAATGTCCCAATGAAACAGCAGCACATAATTCAAGCCTAGGTAATGTGACTTGCTTAAGAGGAGCAACAGGACTTTTTGCACATAAGAAATTACATGTGAAATCACAATTTCCAATTTTACAACGCAAGTAAATGCAAGCCCCGTAAGCCTTTGCCGAAGCATCACTAAAACCGTGTAGCTCTATTTCATGTACTGAGAAAAGATTGCATGTATGGGTATTTTTATATCTTTTGATTGTTTCAAGTTTTCTTCTGAACTGTTCCATACTTCAATACGTACAACTATCAGGAATCTCATCATCCCAATTTAAATGATAATTCCACAGATTTTGTATCAACAGCTTCGCAATAATTATAATAGGTCCTAGTAATCCTAAAGGATCAAATATTTGAGAAATCGAAGATAAAATTTTACGTTTGGTAATTTTCCTCAACTAAATGTGTCGAAGTTGGTAGCATAACTGATAGTATCTCCTTTGGCGTCCCTTAAAAATCCCAGAGTCTTATTAGGTTCATTGGATCCAATAATCAATATATTGACACTTAATTCAGGGTTTGTTTGAAATATGTCCAAAATATCTCTACTGTTACAAAGCCACTTTCGAATTTCAAAACCTAATTCCTTCAACAACTCTGAAACAGTTGTTTGTATATTCAAAAGTGATTCTTTGGTATCTGTTGCAGTCAACAAATCATTCAAATGAAAATCTTGTTGAATTTTTGTACTTATATGTTCATCATCATTATGGTCAGCAATATCGAATAAACATTTTACAGCCAAGTATGGTGCTTAAGCAGTTCTCCAAAATATTTTTTGATATTTTTGATGTTCACTTTTTATCAAAATTTGACGATATATTCTACTAGCCATAACAAATTTATACGAAATCTAGTTAGAATTTCGAAAACATCTTGTTGCAAGGTAGGTCCTATTAACTGTACATCATTAAATGAAAGACCCGTAGTAGTCTTGCAAGAAGCATCGAAAACCGTACGAACCTTTGTCGTCAAACTAGTATTCTTTATAACGGCATGGTGAGGTAAATAGTAACCTACATTCTCTAGATCGTCACATTCTGACATGATTCAGAGAAATATATTCCTGCATGAACTTTACATATTCGACTCTTAATTCTGGATCCTTGTTTAGTTCTCGTACCAACGAATAGAATCGCCTTATAGCTGTTTCTCTAGAATTGCCGAGCTCAGTAACATTTTTCTTGAATAGTATGCTTACAATATATCTTCCTGTTTCATCTTTAGTGGTGGTTCTTCCAAATAATTCTTCGCAGTATTTTTCTGTCTCAGATAAAACTATTTTTTTATCCCCTACTTCTTCCAACTCCCAGAATTTCAATATTTCCTTGTGAAATGAAAATTCCGGGGAAACTTCCGATGGCAACACATTAGAATAGTTGACCGAATTTGTGGGCTGTAAATTTGATACCAAATTACCGGCTATAATGCAACCGAAGACAGTATTCTTAAGAATAGGTGAGTTTGGGTCTAATGATTTTTGACCTTGATTAATAATAGACCAAAATAAGTCAGAACCTAATGAAAGATCAATTTCTTTTGAAATATTGAATTCTGGGTCTGCAAGTTTCAAGTCAACAGGAATACTCAACTGAGCCTTCTCAAAACTATACATGGGCAATTTGGCCGTTATTTTATTCAAAACTAGACAGTCAATATTTCTTTTGAAGGATTGATCTGTACCCGAACCTATTTCAATGTTAACTGTCTTATTAATATTTGCTAATGATTGTCCAATTCCTTTTACCGCGTGTTGAATACTGGTAGGTTTTAGATCCAATTTGGTACACAACGATTCTGACATAAAATAACTTTGTGAACCACTATCCAGTAATGCTTGACACTTCAATATTCTATTCTCACTTCCTACTTTAACTAGTGCTGTTGACAATAAGACTTGGAAAATATGTATATTCTCGGTTTCTTCGCTTGCGCAATGTGATAGTACATTCTTGTTATCATGATCCGAATTTCTAGTCAAATTTTCTGGGTTGGCTGATGCGCTGGAAGATTGTAAATCAATTTCGCTAGCAGCACAAAGAGTATCTTGTGAATATTTTTCTAAGTGTAGCAAAGTATTGTGCACTTTGTGACATTTCAAACATTTACTCGATTCACACTTCCATGAAGGATGTGTATTACGCAAGCATTTTAAGCAATTTTTTTTAACTGCTCCAATCCTCTGCTCATCTGAAAGTTGTAGAAATGATTCACACTTGAAAATACTATGCTCCTGCGAAAAATAATATCATTTTTACTTGCTGGTGCCGTCCACTCCCGGAAAACCATGACTTCCATGCTTTCTTGATTTATTTTCTCGTGATGTAGCTACTTTACTACATAGTCTGCTGGCTTCTAGTTTTTTCAAAATATCGCATTTAGTTTTGAGAAACTTATTCAAATCATCCAAAGTGGGTAATTCACCTTAAGTTAGATAATTTTTCCATTCGCGAAGAGTAACAGAGTCAAATTATTTGCAGATGACATAAATAATTAAACGATCCCAAGCATTGGTATTTTCACCTTAACTTGTCAAAGACCTCAAATGCCTTGTAACCGAATCATATAAGTTTCTCAATTCAATATACGATTCGCAAGACACCATTGGATGTTCAAAAATAGCCTGGATATGATTATGGATCATCATAGCCTTATTTTTGAATCTATCAATTTAAAATTGACAGGCAACTTTGTGATTATTAGCGGACACTTCAATTGATTCAATAACCGAAAGAACATTTTTTTGTTATCTAATGTACAACGCAGATACTGAAATTTCTGAATGTCATTCAGTGATTGGTTTCCGTCAACCAAACTGACAAATGCATCCTTGGATTCTAGCCAGGAACAATAGTTATCATTGAATGTCGGTAACATTATAGGGGGTAATTTTATATTGGGACCTGAACTAGCAACAGAACCAACAACAGCCTCATTACAGCTGTTATAACTGTTACATTTCAGTTTAGCTCTGGTAATTAGTCTATAATATCTTCCCTCAAATTCGTTTTCTTCTTCAAGAAGCTCATCTTCATTTATTTCTCCATCTCCTAATTGACAAATATTCAAAATTATACCGCTGAATTCTATCAATAATGGCTCGATATTCACGAGTCGCAATTCAATTTCGACATAATTTTCGTCGGCTAATTCACCATCATTATTGAATTTATTCAAAAAAGTTTGAAATCTAGTCAATTTTTTTTTCAAAACGGCCTTCTTAGCCTTCAAATCCGACTTGTTTGACATCTTCAAATTCACAAATCAAAGATAAAGATCGCTCCTTACCCTCAAGTCCTGCTGGAACCCATACAATTTCCAAACTGCTTCCCGTCCTCAGCAAATCTCGTCGTCCTCAGAGGCTCAGAAACAATAGCTTCTAACCTTTCTTTTTACTTCAAGGTTCAATGATGAGTTTGTACTATTCTTCTCTTGCTTGATGAATTTCTACACGTCTCGTATGGACCAATGTTTTGTTCTTCGATAAATTATTATTCAAGTGGACTGTAAACTTGATTTTGAATGGATAGAAACAGAATAGTATCTTGACTTTTTCATTATCAACTGACTTATATGTAACATGGTGGTCATAAATATACCTAAGCTTTGATTTAAAATTGGCCCCGACAATCATGAATCAGTTTTTTTCAAAGATAAAATATCGAATAAAAAAGGTGTATCAATGATTATATCTTTGTGAAATTATTGTGATATAGTCACACCAAAAGGCCATGTGAACTGGCACATATTTCGTGCTACAATTATTATTATATTCTCAAACATTGTCAAATTTTTGACATCAAATTCCATTGATCAGCACTTGACATCACATTAAAGAGGTGGTTGTTGCCAAAAAATTATCCTGAAATCAATACAATCACAACACTATGAGCAAAGTCCAACAATAATTGAACGTGTGATAATGATAAACACCGGATATAATGGGACTGCAGACAACTATTTTCAGTATTCCGCAAAATTAACTGAGGAAACGTTCACATAAAATAAACAACAACTGCCGGAGAACGCAATGTCGGTTTGCGTTTCCGTATGCACTCAAAATGTTTCGAACTGTTTAATCTGTAATGCAACTCTTTAATCGCCGTGCTGATATTGAATCGGCAAAATACTTCAAATATGGCGCATTTCTGTCGATTTCAATTTCATCAATCATAGTACAATGGAGTGTGCGAATAGGTTTCATCTTTGAATGATTATTCAATGGGCACTTTTGATATGTACCTTTTCACGATTGTCGGGAGATTCTTGAACCAAAATCATGCAGTTCATTTAGCAGTCTTTGAGTGTTTCAACTTTGAACTACATGTGAAAATATTATTTGTTTGGAACACATTTATTTAACTTTTCACCTGAAAAGCTGCGTCGACGTATTTAAGCTGATTATATTTTTGATCCTATCAGATTGAATTTATTTAGAGGATACAAAAAGTAGAACACATCGAAAACGAAACATAAGATTTTAGTATGTTAAAGCTGCTCAGCACGACCTTTCTTTCAAGAAAATATTAAAAAGTGAACACATCGTGGTAAAATAATTTGTGAAGATTAGTGTTATGATGATAACTTTAATTTGGTTTGTAATAAAACTGATTTGATTTGATTTGATGATAATTATCGTATAAATAACATCATCACTCACTATAAAAACGTGCACGGAACTGAAAGATCGTATCAACGTGGATCCCAACTTATAACTTTAATAGATAAAAGTCGGATATGCCATCATGATTTGGATACGACAGTTACTAGCCTTACTACATTTCTAACAAAACCGTCATATCTAGATCTAACAGGAGCTTCATTTTTTCCAAAAGACATTTTTAAGAAGATAGAGATGTATATTGGAGTTAAACAATAGCTACTATCTTGACCAAATGTTCAGATACGTTGGAAGATCCGGAAGGCTCCAAGGATCTGGAGAAAATGTTGACCCTTTCAATCGCACCTGATTGCGGTCATAATAATATCCTCTTCAAGTTAACTAACGTCATCAATCAAAAATGTATAGGTTGTTGTGGAGAACATTACAGAAGCACATTTGGATTTATCGAATGTTTTGTACATAGTTCTTGTTATCCTTCATAGTGAGAGGATCTTAGTTTTGTGGCGCATTCATGCATGATCTACCAAATTGTTGTTGGTTATCTGGCAATACCCTCTCAACGCCCCAAGCCTCACAACAGGGGACTTTGTTTGAAGCAGATTTGAATAAAAACTCATCTTATCTAGAAATCTAAGATATATTCGACCGTACCTTTTTTATTGTCACCTTAAAAAGCATATTAGTGAATGAACAAGATCTATTTAGTTCAAAAGTTTCGAAAGCTAGTCTTTTTTCTAAGTCAGTGAAAGGTAAAAAAAATAAAATGTGCAAAGACGGGCGTATGTTGAGTGGTCGGTGTACCGACCGCTGTCGGGAAGTACAAGTCTTGAGTTGTAAACAGGGTTGAGAGAAATTACCAGAATGGTCCATTATTTCAAAAGATACAGGGGTTGGGAAAATCATGTTTAATATAAATGTTGTGAGGCTTTCAAAAATCTACATATCTGTGTATTGATGGATATTTCGATCATTTTTTGAATTTTGATAATACTTTTTTATAAAACTCAAGCGGTTAAAGATAGGGAAAAACGGTCTGCACTTTCTGGTCTTTTCGAGAGCTATCCAAGGACATACAATAATTTATCCTTTTCAAAACATATCAAGGTATGTAAAAAAAATTGTTAGTTGACAGTACCTTTTATTAAATTGACAGAATAGCACTTCAAAAGTTAAGCTGAGAAAGTTCAGGTCACTTTTTTCCATCTTGAACCGTTTGAGTTCTGAAGCATGTCAACTGTCCAAGAATGTGATTTTTAAAAAACGATATCCGGTCAACAGTGAATTTACTTAAAGTTACTTCGGTTAACTATCAGGTGCTATTAAAATGGTTGCAAGTCTAATATCATACACGGTGGATCAAATAATATAAAAAGTGTACCCTTTTTTCAAATATTTAGCAAAATGTTAAAGAAAAAACTTGTTATGAATCTTGAGTTTTGCCTTGTTATCAAAAACAAAGCGCCCTAGAAATAGTAGATTATTCAACGAGCGGGAAATGGTGAATATTACTCACGAGGATGAAGTTAGGCAAGAAGCGTAATCATCTGAGTGAGTAATAGTCATTTTCTGCGAGTAGAATGCTATACTTTTTCTATGATTATTCAATAATAATTGGAGCGATCTTTGCAATATTCAATTTCATTTTGACGGCACTACATTTTGACAATCATACTTAAAGTGGGGTCACGTTGTTAGCACAATGACTATAAAACCAGTATGGACGGTCAAATGGGCTGTTTCAAAATGATGGATTTGAAGGTTGACATTTTGTCGAATTTTCTGATTGGCTCTAAAACAGTGGAGTAATGAACATCAGATCATTTCATTGGTTAGAAACAATTGAGCAATGAAAAAAAAAAGTCACTGGTGTGAGTAACGAGTCACATCAATCAATTGAAAGCGGATGCAAAATACATCTATTATTGAAAAGTCATAGAAAAAAAAATGTATTGAATAATAGACTCAGGTATAATGGTATAAAATACAACAATTGCACTCTGAATAAAAGTTTTTTGATATGCATAATGTCTTACCAGATTTAAATATTGGAACGAGCATGATTTTGATTTTCTCCCAAGTGATGTCGACGAGCGTATTGTTCGAATGCCAATTGCTAAAGGTAGAAACGCGTAGCGGGGGCAAATGTATAGTGGGCGTGGTTTAAGGCGAGATGACCTCTTGCCTTGCAACTGACACTACTCGTGGGAAGAAAGATAGGAGTAGCACTGTTCTTCCAACTCTCGCTTTCCGGTCGTCTATTTATACAGGAAAATGTGCTGACTTAGCATGACCTTGTTGCGCGTCGTTCATTTGAACGAGTTGATTCACTAGGTGTTGCCGGTAAAGGTAAGCATCCAACTCTAAATTCAGCACATGAATATCAGTGATAATAATGAATGTTCATTCAATTTCAACATTGATAACAATTTGTACAGGAATGACAAGCTTGAGAGCTTTACATCTATGTAGAAAGAATAAACAGAAAATACACATAAGCAGTTTCTAACCTGCTTGTTAGTGCGCTAATAAAAACGTCTATGAAAAATCAAAGGTCGGGTTCAAATCCACATATCGTCGATATATATGTGATACCTCGTATCTGCAAAAATGTGATTTTAGAGAAACTTGGAAAAACATTGAATCTCTTAGCCCCTTTTCTTAAATCTTCAACTATAATTTCGTTCACTACAATAACATTTTGAGGTGATGTCGCCTTTTTACAGATGCGAGGTGTCACCAGATGAATCCGCACTTATTTAGTATACGCGTTTATGGTAATAGCTCAAAACCAGCAATTTTGCAGATACGAGGTACCACATATATATCGACGATATTGGGTAAAAATACATCACCTGTTATAAATGTCACAAGTTTTTTAAGACACAATCGGGTTGAAAAAAAGTTTTTTTCCGTATGTGACACGTCGATGAGTATTTTGAATTGCGCTCTTTTTTATGTACGTGCAGGTTGTATAGTATCATGTGTAACTTGATCAGCCTACCGTTCAAATCTCAAATTTGGGACACCCTGTATAAAGTCTTGCTTCATCAATACGCAGTTGAAAATACTCAACGATGTGTACGAGCATATTTCCAAAAGGAAGTGTCTTGATTTACTGAATTTATTTCGAGTATAGGAATATAAAGAATCAGCTAGAAGTAGATCCATGATAAATGAACACATGATCCATAATTCACATCAACATCAATCAAGAATTAACGTCGCACATTAGTGAAGTTGAATAATTCCTACAGCAAATAATCCCATTCATTGAATGCTAGTAGAGTGAGATCCACATAACTTCTGAAACTGAAGACGATGAGATAAATACCGAGAAATAATTCCGTGATATGCTCAATGGAAGACGATTTGGGAAACCCTAATGTATAAAGGAAACTTCACGATATGGAAAAAAAAGTAATGAGGCTGTATATTAGGAACATCTATTGGGAAATTTCGTTAAAGATAATTTAAAATGTTGGAGAGAGATAATAATCTTTGGATGATTTCAAGAGGAAAATATCCTATGGACATAGGTCCGCAAGGGTCTAGATTTCAAGATACAGGGTGACGAAATTAATTTTTTTTTATCATTACATTAATATTATTCCAGATATATTTTTGAAATTTGGTACACGTCTTCTTTGCATCAATATGCATGGGAATGTTGAAGAGGGCGCCACTGATTGAAAAATATTGGACGACACAGCAGGGTGTCAATGCAATTAGGTAGATTTTATTTTTTTTATGCGAGAACCATTCACCGGACAAAAAAAAATCAAGAGAACAAATTGGCTCAGAAATAAATAGAGACATTGGTGCTGAGTCAGCATTTGAGTGTGTAATGCAAAAACAAGAACTGCTCACCTTAGAAATTTGGTATATGATCTTGTCATGGATTTCAAGAGAAATAAAAAAAAAACGACGCCTAAGCATTCTTTGGTTTCTTGCAAAAGGGTAAGGCCAACATTCGCTAATTGCTCAGATATGGGCTATGTTGTTGGAAAAAGTGGTAGAAAATTGGCCCTAGAGATTGAGCCCTATATGGACCAGCCGCGGCACCCATATGCCCCAAATCACATTTGAGCACAAATGGCATAAAATTATCTTTACAATGAAGTCAAAACAATGCAAGTTAACATGATTTTCTTGGGTTTTATTTAATTTTGAAGTTCTATACCTCTGAAAAAAACAACCATAAGTTTAGTTTTTATACAGGGTGTCCCAGCAAGGGTGGCCACCGGCCATATCTCAGAAGTACTGTCGACCTTCAAAAAGCGACAACACTCGAGAAAATACGTTTATTCGTTTCCGTTTTCAAAGCTACAGCTTATTGAAATTGAGCAACAAAATTGCCATGTTCTTCAATTAAACGAGCTGTTTATTATACAGGGTGTCCCAGCAAGGGTGGCCACCGGCCATATCTCAGAAACTTCTGGACCTAAAAGTTTAGGAAAAAAAAAATTATCACTAAAGTGGCCACGAGAAAATGCTGGGAAATATTTATAACTTCGAAATTTTTCCGCTAGGGGGCGCAATCAAAGCTCAAATATTAAACTTCGAAATTTCTCCGGAAATTCTCAGATTGAGGTATATCTTTATCAACATGGTTGGAAAACCTAGACAATTTCACGTCTTTTTGGTACAGGGCTCATTGGCGTACCGATCTTCGTGTGAGTAGGGGAAGGTAGTGAAAGTGTAATTGTTCAAGTAGCTGTAACCTATTAACGACTTGTCCGATTTTGTTGTGTATAGGCTTGTTTAGAAGATAAATGTGAGTACTTTCGAACATCGTATCCAGTAGTGCGTGATTGTCTCCAGCAAAATTGCTAGAAGGGGTAACTTGAATTAAAAACAGTGTTTTTCATTTTACCGCAAAAATTTGAATGGTATGGTATAATTCTGATAAGAGCATCGAAAGGTACATTAAATTTACAAGAAAAAACCTTTGAAACGCAGGTGGATATCTTTTTTCGTTTTCGAGTTATTGCCGAGAAAAGAGTTTTGTTGTTGTTTATGATACACTATATTTGAATGTTTGTTGTTGTTTATGATACACTATATTTGAATGTTTAAGAATCAATGGAATGTGTAAACGATGTTTTTATCAAACAGAAGTATCTGTTCCATTTTTTTTCGTTGAAGTACAGACCAATATTTTTTGATATTCAGTGAATTTTTTTTGATTTTTTTTATCGTTCGAGATGGAAAGACGACTTTTAAGTAGTGAAAAGCAGTTGCGAGCAGTAGGAATGATTAAATGATGCCAAAATTACAGAAATGTTGCAGAGATTGTAGATTTATTGCAAGGTATTGATAGACTGGTGATGTTAGAGAAAGGCATGGCAAAGGCAAGAGCAACCGCTCCTGTACATGATCTTTTGATTCGATTGAATGCAGTTCAAGATCGAACGATGCAGTAGTCGCATCTCAGTTGACAAATGAGCAGGCACACGGTATCATTGTGAGCAGCCAAACTGTGAGAAACAGATTGCACGAGATGAACCTTCATGCTCGTGGACCAATCCGGGCTTCTTCGTTAACAAGAGGCAATCGCGGTCTGAGATCAGAATGGGCGACCTGGAGATGTGGAACGTCATGCCGCAGTCCAGGAACTGCACAGTTATCAGGTTGGCACAGTGATGGTTTGAGGCGGAATTCGTATTGGAGGAAAAACCGATCTCATTTCAGTAGACGGCTTTATGAATGCTGTTGCTTACCGTGACAGTATTCTGCTTCCAACTGTGGTACCACCGAGATTGGGCCAAGTTTTCAGTCGATGCACAATAATGCCCTCCACACACAGCACGGGTAGTACAGGAATTTGTGAAAACTGAGCATATCAATGTTTTGCCATGACCTGCGCAACCACCAGACCTCAATGTGATTGTGAATCTTTGTGATTCAATGGAACGAAGACTTTTCCATCAACAATTGCACTTGCTAATCAGGAAGCAGCTGTTGGATTGTCTTTCTGGATTATCAAACACTACAAATCAATTGGAAATTGACAATCTCATTTACAGCATGCCCAATAGATGCCAGAGTGTAATCCATGCTAGGGGAGGACACACTTTTTATTGATAACGTTCAAATTTGAAAAACCTACAAAGGAATATTTTTTACCGTTAGATTTTTAATTTTAGATTATTAGTGGATCGTTAATAAGCGGGGCTAACATTGGTTTGGACATTTTTGAGATTGATAAACATTTCGATATCATGAATTATAAACAATAACAACATAACAAATATTCACATAATTTTTCAAGATTATACCTGGTGTATTTGAAAAAAAAAATACATATTCCATTCTGGTTCTCTAGATTTATTTGATGTGTGTATTTGGCGATATTTTTTTAAGATTTGCGTACTCAACTTTCAAAACTTCAGGATATACGATACTTTTGACACAATTCAAAAGAAAAACGACTTTTTAATTCTAACTGAAGCGGTAAGAAATATACAGGGTCTCTCAAAAATACGCAAAATATATTTTTTTTGGTATCGTGAAATTGATAACTGATACCTACAAAATGTCTTTTCGATAAAAAAGTTTACTACATTGGGTTTATCGGTTATTGATTTCGCAATTCCAAAAATAAAATACACTCAATAATTATCATCCTTTGCCTTATTTTATGGTGACCCTGTATATCACCGCTCAAGTTTAATTTTTTTTTTCTTTCGAATCTCAAAACTATGGCACCGAACAAAGAACAATAAGTAGGATCACTCTGCCAAGCGCGCGAAACGGACCCAAGGAGTGCCAAAGATCCCAACACCATACCTCGTCCACCCGGTCCGAGAATGCCCAGCGACCGTTATCAGTTCAATTATAAGGACCGCAGTTAACTAGTGATTTTCAACAATCCATGACAACTATGTCACTCACTATTCTGTATATTAGCAAATGAATTATTGTTAACAATAGTTGTTCAAAACTGTAAACATTTGCTCCAACGCAGAGATTGCACCGTTGGGTCATTGAGTCGCGAAAAAAAACGGCTCATTTGCGGAAATGCTTAATTGGACAAAACATGTTTGTTTTGATGTCCTCTGCCATTCCTTAAAGTTCGTTGTAATATTTTTGGGACACCCTGTATAAAGAATCGATTCCCCACAATAATCAATAGAAAATAACATTGCTTAGGTAACTCAACTTGATTAGGAAAAAACATATGGCAATAGACATCAGGTGATGAAACTAAAATGGATGTGTCAGTTTTATTCCTATTTTTGAGAAATGACGAAGTGAAACAAAAGAATATACGTGCATGAACGTAACGTTACGTTGCAAAACCGGCAATCGATTGCAGTTTTCAATTTGTGTCTCCGGTAAAAATAATATTATCGCACTTCCAGAAAATAAACCGAACCGATCAGCAGCAGAAAATTTTCCTCATCCGAGAAGCATTATTTGCTCGTAACATTCGCGCAAAATATATATTTTATGACATGTTATGTACTTGCTAAAATATTTCTTATAACCTCATAGCCTTTTTATAAGGACGCAAACAGGAAAATACTCAAGTATTAAACATTGATTTCCGATCTCTTTCCATTCATTGATTTGTTCCCAAAAAAGCACAAATTCACATTTTGGATCCCGAAAATCATAAATTTTAAAAAACAATATTGCCTAAAAATGTCGCTGGCGCACATTTCATCTGTGATTTTTTTGAATGTTATGTTTCAACGATTCAACGTACTGACTTGGGCAATTATTGGAGAGTCTACGATGAGCAAACAAAATGATCATAGGTGAAAGCTCCCTAGGCTCAAACACGTGAACATCCGACAGAAACTTCACAACACAGAGTAAAATTGTCATGGGAATTCGTCGAATCACTATTTGAGAATGGTGAATTTACCTCCCTTGATAGCTCCAAGTTGCTGGCTTATATTTCTCAGCAAATTTGCGGAAATAAAATCACTGGACTGGAATCCCGGGCACACTTGCAATTTATTATAATTATTAGCAAGAAAAAACGAAGCAGAACAAAACTAGGATACTATCAATAACATAAATTTCAATACAAAATATGAAACCAAATTTCTGGCTACAAAAAATGGCGACTAGCCACCGTCAAAGCTATAGACGTACTTAAACTGGTTTTTCTTGATGCGCAAAAGATAAAAACAAAACCATCACCAAGAGCGACAGAGACAGCCTAGAGCGTTGAAGTGTGACGTCTTACCGGAATAACCACTACCAACCATAAAAATATAGACTATTGCCAACCTAAAAAAAATATTCAAATAATATTTATGTCTTCTGACTGAACAAACCTACTATCTATTATAAATAAATAAACTGTTCACAACTTGGAAAAATACTTGAATATGCCTTTTGGTCGAACATGCCGCCCCTCTTGAAAGCTTGTCTTTCAACAAAACCTAACCTAAAGCCTATAATTAATGACAACCAAAAATTCAGTACAAAACATTCCTTAAATCTAAGAATTCACAACGCAATCGCCATGTCAACTTTGCTCGACAGGCAAAATACACAACCGTGAAACAGCCCTTTTAAAAACGCCATTAGATGTTTTTATAGACACCACACGGACCATTCGGTCATCCTCCGGATGCAATTCAATAACTCGCGCACGCTGCCATTTTAACGGGGGCAGATTGTCATCGCGCACGATCACTAAATCTCCAATCTTGACAGGATCAGCTGCCTGCTGCCATTTGGTACGCTGTTGGAGCTGTCCAAGATACTCCGAAGACCATCTACTCCAGAATGACTGAAGGAGCTGCGCCAACAAATGATACCGCTGAAGCCGGTTTGGATTACAACCACTCAAGTCTTCTTGAGGTAACGCGTTAAGGGCAGTGCCAATTAAAAAATGTCCCGGTGTTAAAACTTCTAAATCATCTGGCGCACTTGACAATGGGGTTAAAGGCCTTGAGTTAAGGCAAGATTCCACTTGGGTCAAAAATGTGTACAACTCTTCAAAGTTTAGTCTTTGACCACCGATTACGCGCTTAAAATGGTGCTTAGCGGATTTCACCGCAGATTCCCATAAGCCGCCAAAATGCGGCGACCTGGGCGGAATGAAGTGCCAATGAATGCGCAACTGAGAAAAATATTCCGAAAAAGCATTTTGAGTAGCCCCCTGGCCCAAAAACTTGTACAATTCCTGTAAGCTATTATTCGCACCGACAAAATTCGTTGCATTGTCAGAATAAACGTCACTGCACAACCCTCTCCTGGCGATAAATCGCTTAAAACAGTTAAGGAAAGCAGGAGTGGATAAGTCGCTCACAACCTCCAGGTGAACAGCCTTGGTTACCATACAAACAAATACGCATAAATATGCTTTGATTGTTTTATGACCCCGGGTTTTGCTAACTTTGATATCAAAGGGTCCCGCATAGTCCACTCCGCAGTTTGTAAATGGCCGGGAAGGTGTTATTCTAGACCTAGGTAAATCCCCCATAATTTGATTCAAGCATTGAGGTTTTGCTCGAATGCACACAACGCAGTTTCTTAACACTCCCCGTACAACCTGACTACCTGATATTGGCCAATACCTAAGTCGAATTTGTGCCAGTAAAGCCCGCGGTCCTGCATGCAAATTTTTGTAATGTTCATTTAAAACGATCAACCTTGTAATTCTATGCCCCTTTGGCAGTATAACTGGAAATTTCTGCTCAAAGTTCAAGTCCCCTTTAGCTAATCTACCTCCTACCCTCAGTAGTCCATCCTTATCTAACATTGGATTCAAGCTTAATATTTTACTAGTCCTTCCAAGTTTCTTTCCACTTGTCAGACAATTGATTTCTGGTTTAAATTCCGATAACTGTACAACCTTGATAATTTCAACCCAAGCCCTTTCCAGTTCAAGTACAGTAAGTGTTCCTACATGTCGTTATTCATTCTTTGTGCGAATATTCTCTAAAAACCTTAGGCAATACGCGACTGACCTCAAAAGTCCATTGAAATTCGAAAACCTATCGAAAACCTCGCCGATGCCAATCACCATTCCCATAGTACCTACCATAAATGCTTTAGGAGCCAACCTTTGTTCAGGAACCGTCTCGATGTCAATGTTCTGAAATCTTGGCCAATTATCCTCATCTTGTGACAGCCACCTCGGTCCATTCCACCAGAGAACATTAGATTTTAAATTATCACCAGATATTCCCCTTGATACCATATCAGCTGGGTTATCAACCGAAGAAACGTGACACCACTGATGGCCTTGAGTCAGGCCCTGAATCCCCGAAGATCGATTAGCCACAAAAATCGACCAATTTGAAGGTTCCTTTGCCAACCAACACAACACAATTGACGAATCAGACCAATACCTTATCATCGAAGGATCAATATCAGTGGACTGTAATACCGACTTGACTAGCCTTGCCAGTAAAAGAGCACCTCATAGTTCCAATCGAGCGAGCGCAACTACTTTGAGGGGAGCGACTTGCGACTTGGAAGCCACCAACCAAACATGACAATTGCCTTGAACATCTACAGATTCAATATAGACACAGGCCCCATAGGATTTCAAGGACGCATCGCAAAACCCGTGTATTTGCAGACCCACTGGATTCTCACATACCATATGTCTCTTGATATTGATCGATCCTAATCTTTCAAAATCACCTCGCAAGTCCAGCCAGTTGTTGAGAATTTCCTGTGGTACTTCCTCATCCCATCCTAATTTTTGCTTCCAAAGATCCTGCAATGTAAGTTTAGCCCTGATTATTAACGGTTGAAGTAGTCCTAATGGGTCAAAAACTACCGATATTATCGAAAGAATCTGTCTTTTTGTTACTTTTTTGTCCAAACCACTCTCAAAAATATCCGAAAACTCAAAATTAAGGATATCCGACCGAGAGTTCCATTTTATCCCTAAAGTTTTCGAATCACCGTCCGTAGCCGATATATAGTGTTCAATATGAGCAGCACCTTGCGCAGCCTCACTTCCGTCCAAAATTACCTCCGGTTTATTACAACACCACTTCCTTATGACAAAACCACCTTCTATCAAAATTCCGTCTATTTCCTTTTTTAGATTCATAATTTCATCAACACTCTCTGCCCCACTGAGCAGATCATCCATATAGAAATCCTTTATTATGACATTGCTAGCCCGAGGAAAATCTTTACTAGCCGAAAAGGCTAACTGCTGCATACATTTAACAGCCAAGTATCCCGAACAAGACATACCATAAGTTACCGTATTTAAGGTATAATGCCCAATGTCCTCATCCTTATTAAACCTCCATAGTATCCTCTGGTAGTCCCTGTCCTCCTCAGCAACCCAAATCTGCCGATACATCTTTTCCACATCAGCAGTTATTACCAAGGTATGCTTTCTCCACCGTAGCAAAATATCGAAAATATCCTCCTGAAGTTTCGGACCTATTAACAATGCATTGTTCAAGGACACCCCATTAGAAGTAGGACTACTAGCATCGAACACAACTCGAAGTTTGGTAGTCTGAGATGTTGCCTTTAAAACTGGATGATGCGGTAAATAGTTGATATTAGGACCCCGTGTAACCACTTCTAAATTTTCACCGGGTTCTATCTTTGACATATGGCCTAATTTTATGTACTCTTTTAAAAAAAAGAGATACATTTCCCTAGACTCGACATTCCTATCCAGTTTCCTTTCCATCCAATCGAATCTTTTCAACGCCGTAGAATATGAGTCTCCAAGTACCAAAGATCCCGAACGAAAGGGCAAATTCACAATAAACTTTCCATCCTTAGCTCTTTTCGCCGTGTCGATGAAAAACCTCTCACACTCTTCTTCTTTCCTTGTGAGAAATCTTTCCTTTTTCGTCTCTTCCAGGAGCCAAAACCTTTCCCATTGATCTTGTACGGTCAGAGTAGACACCAAATTGAAGGAGTTCACCCCCGAAATGTTATCAAAACCTGCAGATCCCACAACTACATAACCGAGCCTAGTTTCCCATATCGTAACTAACCCCTTGTTCAATGTTATATGATGTGATCCTAGTACATCCCAAAAAATGGCCGAACCCAATAAAATATCGATCTTACCTGAATTGCAAAATGATGTATCAGACAAGAATAAATCCTGAGGGATATTAACACTAGCCTTATCAATTTTGATAGAGGGAATCATATTCGAAATCTCCTCAATTATCAAAAAATTAGTCTCCACCTGATAGTCATCGTACCTAGAAAAGATCTTAGCCCTTACCTTGTGTGTTATATCCGACACACCTTCACTTATTCCTTTCACTGTTATATTTACCCTTTCTTTTGCAATACCTAACTTGTGACTTAGCTCTTTAGTCATAAACGATGACTGAGATCCGTTATCTAGAAGAGCCCTGCATTCATGCATGTTCCCAAATTTGTCCATAATTTTAATAATCGCCGTAGACAGCAGCTCTTCTCCAATTGACTTACTTACCTGTATCTTATCAATTTCCTTGGAATGCCCGTTAAACGATACAGTTTCCTCCGTAGTTCCCGAATTACCTTGACTTCCCGATGAAGCCCCTGATGATGCTTCCTTATTGTCATTTTTCTGTTCCGTGTGAAGCAGTGCATGATGTTTTCTCTTACAGTGCCTGCATCCACTCATTTTACAATCCAAAACCCTATGCCCAGACCTGAGACAATTCCAGCACAAACTAGCCCCCGCGACAGCATCCCGTTTTTTTTGAATATTCATATCCATAAATTTCTTACAATTCTGGATATAATGTTCCTTTGATTTGCAAACTACGCAATTATTGTTGGACCTATTTTGCGTATAATAAGCATGCTGTCTGGACTTCGATTGCATACCCTTGTCAACAATCTTTTCTTTCACATTTGCACTACATGATGATTTTAAATTAGCACACTTTTTAGTTAAAAATTGTAGAAACTCCTCCATGGTTGCAAAGGTATCTATCGAGCATTGGTTTCTCCATTCTTTCTTGGTAACCGAATCCAATTTAGTTTCCAAAATATATATTAACAATGTATCCCAATGCTCTACGCCCAAACCTAAAGTTTTCAATGCGCGCAAATCCCTTCTTATTTCATTCACAAACCTACGCAAATCCTCATGCGATTCCTTTGACATTATAGGAAAATCATACAAAGACTCAATATGGGATATAGCGATGAGTTTTTTGTTTTCAAAACCCTCCTTCAACAAACCCCATGCCTCCTGATAGTTGGTGGACGAAACCTCTAGGTTATGTATAACCTCTGCAGCGCTACCCTTCAAAGAACTTTTTAGATAGTGGAATTTCTGAATATCTGACAATTTAGAGTTGAAGTCAACCAGAGAATTGAATGTGTCGTGAAATTCTAACCACTGTTTATAATCTCCATCAAAGCTAGGAACTTGCATAACCGGTAATTTTACTTCCATAATTGCGTCTGTCCCTCTAGGACTGGGCCCCCCCACCGACTGAACACCCAAACTCAACTGGCTCAATCGACCTACCACACTAAAATATTTTTCGACAAACCTGTCTCTCTCCATTTCTTCCTCATCGATCTTAACCTGATCTGACTCCTCGATTTGAAATTGAACATTTTCAAACTCATTGAACCACTCATTTACTCTTTCCAAACGCATTGGCACCCTAGCAGGCTCGTAATTATTTAAAAAGGTCTCTTGTTTTGTAGGATTCCCTTTTAATACCGCTCGCTTTTTTTTAAGCACGTCTAGATTTGCACTTGCCATATTTAGGTACCTACTTTTATAAAAGGTACAATCAAAATAAACCGTGACAAAATACCAATAACCCAAATATATCCAATTTTATTTAACCGATCCGCGATTAAATACCTTTTTTTTTACCACGATTCCGACCCAAGTGCAATCCTTTACAGATTTTTTAATTCCTGATCAACCGTTGAGTACGCCTACACTTTAAAAACTACACCGATTTATCACCAAGTCCAAAAAAGTCACAAAAATAAACTGGCACTCACCCTTGCACCTCGTTTTCAACGATTGTAACCTCCAAATCCAACCAAGATCCAATTTTTCGGTTTCAAACCAATAATTATTCTGCCTCCATAATCTTTGCACTCAATTCCATCTTCCATTCAAGAGAGCAACAGAGTTATCTGCTACATCCGGCCGAAGAACCAACAAATGGTGAATCTACCTCCCTTGATAGCTCCAAGTTGCTGGCTTATATTTCTCACCAATTTTGCGGAAATAAAATCACTGGACTGGAATCCCGGGCACACTTGCAATTTATTATAATTATTAGCAAGAAAAACGAAGCAGAACAAAACTAGGATACTGTCACGTAAGGTGTTGGACTGCGTCTTCGGCTGGACCCACAACACCTGTCGTGCTCTAGGGAACGTAGCTGGGCTGAACAGTAGAGGTACTCCGTTTAGGTAACTTCCATTTATTATCGTCCATGGTACATCCCATCTATCCCCACCATAACCCTAGGACGAGCATGTTCTTTGAGGCTGAGAGGGGTTACACTACTCAGGGTGAGAGGGATTACACTACTCACAATGGAGAGTAGTTGGCTAAGCCAACCACTCCCCATAATCTCGCTGAACGTGTCTATTTATAGCAACAAAACTGCTCGCTCAGCGATTTTACCAGTGGCAAATTGGGTAGATTTACACCAAGTATATTTGCCTCCAGTACTATTGTGACATATGCCCTCACCCCGTGAGCATTGGACCCCAATGCCAGAAGAGAACATGCTTCATCCCTTACAAAAAAAACTTAAAAACTATTAACAAATTTTGTGGCCAAAATCTCTTGCTCCGGTCCTGCCATCCATCCGTTTAGTTTTCCCAAACCCTGGCCTGTGGTACTGCACCGTCGTGCGTTCAACGCTTGTTCACTGCTAATAGTGCTGATGCTTGCGTTTGCAAAAAATTTTTGGCCAGCCGATCTTCCTTGACCTCGTTAATAGTTGCCTATCACAGGGTGTGTATATGGTCCCCTTACTCAGTTCAGAGGGCCGGTATCCCTGTAAAATGGCTGAAGGTTGTGGACTCCTGGCCGGTTTTGTATTTTCCAGTTGGATGGTTGTGGGGACCGGTAGCCGTTATATGAAAAACAAAAAGTCTATATAAGTACATCATCCTATACAGGTCAAAACATGATATTTACAACATCTTAAAATAAACAATAACATCCCATTTTAAAATCATAAACATATACCCACTAAATCCTTATCTATTTCAACTCATCATGTGGTCGGCAATTGGTGAAAGTATTATTCTGTCCACCATGTACATTCGACAGTATGTGACGTATCCGATTGCGCTCTCTCTTAATCCCTGCATGAATGGACCGCGTCCGTAGCGAGTTGAATGGGCTGACATCCATACTGTCTCTAGCTCTACTGCTCGGCTATCGTCAGCAAATAGGATCTCCTTTCCTTGGCTCTGTTCACCGTCTCGTGGGTCAGGCCACCATAACACTGGAGGAACGGACTGTCGATCCCTTTGTATGCATTCAATGCCTCGCCGACATATTCCAAACAGTAGACACACCAGGACTGAGGACAGTACCACACTCTTTGACACAAAACTACTATCGTGTCGACGCCGATCTGGGACGCCTTGTGCCAATGAAGGATGGACGGTGACCAGAGGCATCCATTGGTTTCTGTGGAAAAACATGTAAATGAGAGCGATTAAAAGAACCATGCTCCAAATCATCATCAGGACCCGACTCTCTTCAGGCCCACTACAACTATCGATGAGGGCTTCCATCTTTCATCCCTTGACGGACACTTCCGTTCAGATCGACGCTCGAAGCTTGGAGCGTCCAGCTCTGGTCCAGGCAGTCATCAAACCAAATTTCTTCTCGAGCCTTCCTGTACTCTACTTGGCAGCGGGGGTGATCGTTGGCGCCTCCACCAAATGTCACGTAAGGTGTTGGACTGCGTCTTCGGGTGACAATACTATTAATAACATAACTTTCAATACAAAATATGAAACCAAATTTCTGGCTACAAAAAAAATGGCGACTTGCCACCGTCAAAGCTATAGACATACTTTTACTGGTTTTTCTTGATGCGCAACAGATAAAAACAAAACCATCACCAAGAGCGACAGAGACAGCCTAGAGCGTTGAAGTGTGACGTCTTACCGGAATAACCACTACCAACCATAAAAATATAGACTATTGCCAACCTAACAAAAATATTCAAATAATATTTATGTCTTCTGACTGAACAAACCTACTATCTATTATAAATAAATAAACTGTTCACAACTTGGAAAAATACTTGAATATGCCTTTTGGTCGAACAGAGAAGTTACGAAAAATGCCGTCAAATCGTTTCATTCATGTCATGCAATTTTTCGAATTCTTAGGCCTTATTATAACGTGCGTGTCACTTTGCTTATTCAATATGAACAGTTATTTTTTAAATTCCAGATTATGACTTGATAGTAATTATGCAGGGTCTTCTCGTATATCTCTGCACTTCACATAGAAATTGATCGTTTATTGGCTCCTTGCTTTGATCTTCATCATGGTTAAATATGTGACATTTATTTGCTGTTAGTTCGAAAACTTTTGCATGAGATGCCACAAATAATATATATGTATATTAAATCACAAATAAAGCTTTATGAACATTTGAAATAATATACAGGCTGCTTCATTTGAAAATATTCATCAACCTGTCAATATTTCACACTTACTATTTTTTTTCAAATTTAAGCCTACAAATTCTCAAAGTTCTTGAAAAAATATGAAACTTGGGTATTAAGCTCATTTTTTTAAATAAACTCTTTAGGTGGGGCGCACAAATATACGCTAAAACTCACAGTAATATTTTTCACAGATAAATAAAGATAATATCATCAACGTGGACAATATTTTTTTTATCCATTATTCTTCCAATATACCTAGAGGTTAGATCTTGGGAAAGACTAAATAAATGATGGATGAGATCTCACAAAAACAACGTCTGCTCACATTATCCATCAACTAATTTTTGTGTTCCCATTAGTGTTATACATTATGCAATGCGGATCTCAAATCTTGATGTTCAATTATTGGATCCATTGATAGATATAATGTTAATTTTATATCGAGTATCTTCCCAATCTTCACCGAAGACTTCTAAACTTTTACCAAATATTTCCTGCATTTTGTTGAAAAAGCAACCATCTGACAAAATATTCTCATCCCCTTTACATTTAGACAAAAATAACTTCGATAAAGCATTGATTTGATCAAGTTTTCGAAATGATTTTGCTCGGGCCCAGTCATTCCTTCTCCATTAAACTCCTGAACTTCGTTATTTTTCATCAGTTTGAAAGGAAAAATTCCATGACATCTATCGAAAATCAATGTTTCATTGGGAATAGTGATGACAGAACAAAGAACGCGTAATGAAAATACCTACAGAAAGAGCCTCGCAAAAAAAAAAGTTTTTGATTGGCCCATATTGTTCATTAAGTCATGTGGTATGTTTCATTTCAAAGGCATTTTTATTGAGCACATTTTATCGATGCACCACTTTTCGATATGACCTACCATATTATAGTTCTCCCAATAATTGGAATAACCGATTTCCCACCCAGAATGATTTAAAAAGCAACGTTAAAATGATTTGAAATATGCAGAAGTAATGAGAAAGCTTTTCTATTAAATTCCTCTACACATTTTGTAATAAAAAATCACAAACGTATACATGAATTGGTCGATTTTTGAGTATACAGTAGGTATGTGTCCATTCGAGTGTGTACAACATCTAATTTTATTAATAGCAAAACCAAAATCAAAATTTCATCAGAAGTTGGTGCATGTTCGAGAAACTTATTAAGTGTAATCAGAATGGTTGCAAGTCAAGCATCATACATGGTGTGTCAAAAAATATAAAAAAAAATTTTTTACACATGTATTTTTAAAAACTGCGCAAAATGTTATAAAGAAAAGTTGCCTAGAATTGAAAGTTATGCCTGAATACCAAATTGTGGCGTCCTGGATTTTTTTTTTTGAAAATCATACAACATTGCACAAAACATTGTTTCTTCAATATTTATCTTGAACATATCCATGACTTGATCAAAATAAAAGAAGCTTCGCGTTACTTTGTCCAAATTTAAGCATTTTTGAGAAATTCACTTGGATCTTTAATTTTTTTCAGGGAATCACGTACTTCATCTTTGTTCAACGATACTGAACACAACTTCAAAATTCCACCAAAAATCTTTTTAACATGATTTATCATCAGTTATCATAATATGCAATAAGACATGTTCACGAATATACAGTGACCATTTTGAATGCGAGGTTTATATTTTTTGGAAAATGCTCGGACACCTCTATTTTTGTTTGTGGATGCTGTTTTTTCACTTACAAAATGATATATACAGGGTGGACCAAAAAAAGTTACGGCCATCAACTTCTTTGCTCCAAATGAAAACATGTATTTTTAAGCTCATTTTTCAATTTTGTATAAAATTCTTAGTATATTTCATGCAACATACCCCATACCTTTATCCAACCATTGTCGAGAAAATGGCTTTTCAAATCCCCGTTATTAATTGTTTCAGAACTGGTTAATGTTTTTATTGGTGGAAAAAATTAATTCAGGGGACTTATCCGGTCTGAAATCTCACTCAATGCAAGCATTTTTTCTGGAATGCGCCAATTTTATTATTAGCGTCAGGTGGTAGGAAAACTCCGTTGGGTTGTGAAGAAATGGCATCTATTCGTGAACATGTCTTACCAGCATGAGAATATTGGGACGAGCATGGTTTTGATTTCCCGTGGTATTGTCGACGCGTGTACTGTTCGAAATACAATTCCTGAAGGAGGTGACGCGTAGCGAGGGCAAATTAATGTATAGTAGGCGTGGTTTAAGGCAAGAAGACCTCTTGTCTTGCGACCGACAGTGCTGTGGAAAGAAAGTTAGGAGTTATCATTGTTTTTTCAACCCTTGACTAGCGTTGTGGTCTTTTATTTATAAATTAACATGTGCTGACTTAGCATGACCTTGTTGAGCGTCGTTCATTTGAATGAGTTGATCTACTCGGTGTTGCCTTGATCCGTTATTTGTATGACAGTATTATTCCAGGTTAAAGAAAAAGAAAATTTTATCAACTATGTATCAGACCAAAAATAGCATCCGCAGAACTATTCGAACTGGATACCCATAACATACCATGAGCTGACAACGTAAAATTATTATTATTGTCAACTTTGACGACATGCGACATGTACCTGACAGAGTCAAAATAATTGATAGCAAGAAGCAAGCAGCATCAATCATACAAGATGAAAAGGAAAGAAGAATATATTAGATGATACATGAAAAATAATAATTCCAGGTAAAATCAGAAAATATATTGACAATGATTGGTTGAAAAATAAGTAGACTTAGCTTCTAGAAATAAAATAATTTTTTTCAAGTACCATCGTTTTTTTGATTTTGAAGTCGAATCCAATATCATTCACCACAATCTGATGATCCTTGAAGTATTTTTGTATGTTTTATGATTAAAAATTGACTCTATTTACTAATATTTCCTCATTCATTCATTCATTCATTCATTCTCCTGCTGTGATTATAACCTCACCGTATTGTCGGCATCCGTGTCTTTACATGCTTTTGAGCTGTCAGGACGCAGCCGTCGATCTGATAATAATTCATTATTATGCCCCCACTCAGGTAATAAAGATAGGCTGCTTATTTTAGCAACATTTTATGTCAAATTATTAATTGAAATCATGACATTGCGCCAGTCAAACTATATACCGCCACCTCCAAAGATAGTGAAATTATGTATTCATCTATTCCAATTTCACACTCTTCGACGACGCAGCTGTCAGGACGCAGAGATGTCAAGGCGCACTGCATCAGCCAAAACAGTCTCATTTAACATTTAAACTGCATTGTAGCAGTGCTTGACTACCGTAGTACGTTGGCGTCGCTGTGGGCCGCGTAAGCGTTAGATCACAAACAAATAAGACGACACATGACACTTCAAGGGGAGAATATAAAATTAACATTAGTTATCTTGGAGTGTCATGTTTCAATGAAACTCTTTTCCAGGACCCGAATTCCATGAACTGTGGAATTCCATAGCAACACGTCGCTCTCTATGTAAAATGATGGGAAAGCGACATGTTGCTAGAATTCCACAGGTACACGGAATACGGGTGCAGGTTTCCTATGACATAGCTTGTCAACAAGGAAGCTACTTCCGGTCTCTCCCATAGGTCTCCATGTATATTTTATAAGCACTTGAGCACTGTGCATGTGAATAATTTCAATGGTCGAGTTCACCCACGCCAGGACAACGAAGTTGGTCCAGGCTGGATTCCTTATTGTATCACTTTTAACATTTATGAAACGGGCTCTAATAATAAAATCTACCTTCTAGAGAACCTCATGAAGTGAGTACCTACTTTTGAAACTGTTTTTTTACGTAACTTGTAATTTACTTGGCTCAAAATTTACAAAAATTCACAAAAGCTTCATGACACAGGCTTTGATACAGGGTATCGAGAAATCCATTCATCTTACTCACACTCCACTTCTCCAAGGCACTAAAGTGAAACATCAGGAACTATTCCTACCGTTTATTTGCTTTTACGCTTGCAAAACAATCAAGACATCATCAATTTTTATTCGAATTATGTGTGATTCATATAAATTTGACTCATTCAATCGTACACCTTGATTGCGTACATAATATATATCCGTGAGAATTTTTTGAATCAAGGATTATCATTCAATATTTTGCAATGAAGTGACAAAAGCTCACCAAATGGGCTTTCATTACGATACTCCTAAATCAAGATGGCAATGATGTGACGGATATCAGAATGTACTAAGAGCATCTGATAATTCAACATGCATATAAATTTAATTTGGAAACAACTCCACAAAATCAATATAGGTGAGTATATATTTCTTATCTCACGCTTCTAAAGTGCACTTGTGCCATATAACACGGGAACGCTCCCGCTTGGTATGTATTCCATTTGGAACGAAAATATTGTTCATTTTATAACCTGCCGTTTGATACATGAGATAATATCATTAGTACTTTTTGTGGAACAGAGCATCAAGTATGATCCATAGTGCGTGTTCTGGAAGACTAATGGGTTCATTTTTCTTGGATATAGCATGAAAGTCTGCTCACATGAATGCTTCTCATCGTAGACTCATCTCTCGGGAGTTTAGATGGTGAACTTGTGATAATAGAGGTGGGAGCAGGTAGTCATGATCCCAATCATTATTATCCAAGATAAAACTTTGCAAGTGCAAAGCTCAATTGAATATTTTTTCCGGGTGGTTGAAGTTTTGCTATTCCACGTGTATGAATGTAAGTACATATTTGGATAAAAATGCATCCTTTTTGCTTCAGTGATATCCAAATTCTAATTTTGTAACAAAATCTCAAACATTCACAATATCTATTACTTTCTATGGACCAAATTTCAAAAAAGAACATGATTTGTACAAAAATGTCTAATTTAAGATTGATACTTCAGCAATAATTACCCTGACAATATCTACATCAACCGATATTTCTACACATAAAAGCGAATTATATGCGCGATTGCAAGAATAACACCAAATTTAATATCTTTTTTCAAAGAAACCGATTAAAATTTGATACTTGAATTAATTATACTTTCATTCTAGCGAAAAAAATTACTTTTTTCCAAAGTAAATAGTAATATGAAGACTTTTAGAGAATGTGCTATTTTCAGTTGTCTTTGGAGTAATTTATTACCAAAGCTTGTAGTTTACTTTTCAAAGGAAAGAGATGCTGGCAAAACTTTGTTTCCGCTTGCAGCAGTTTCAGAAGTAGGTAAGATTTTTCATTAGACTGTTATTTGTACCTATTCATGACTATTTTCTTGACTTTTGTAGAGGAATCTGATGCCCTGTAAATATTAATTACCACTGTTAAAAAGATCAGTTTTCATGAAATCAGAATTCAATTCAATTCAATTCAATTCACTTTATTGATGGCAGCATACAGTTATAGTACTTCCACAGGTCAACAAAATAACAAAAATATCCATGTGTATATCTATACGTGAAAAGCGAACAATAAAAAAGTAAAAAGGTGAAAAATATAACATTAAAACAATGAAGAATATTATTACAAAACATAGATACTTTACAAGAACATTTACTTATTCATTACATGAAAAAATTCGTCTAAACTATAGAACGCATTAGTTATCAGCATCCTTTTTATTTCACTTTTGAATGTTTTCAGTGGACTAGATTTAAAACGATCAGAGAGGACATTGAACATTTTAAGTCCAATGAATTCTGGCCTTTTCTGGCACCTTTGAAGTCGGCCATACGGTATCATCAACTCATTCTTGTGTCTAGTGTTATAGTCGCGCATGTCTTTGTGTGACTTGTACCCATCAGCGTTTTGTCTTACATAAACGAGATTCGCATAGATGTATTGTGATGGCACTGTTAAGATACCTAGTTGTTTAAAGGCATCCCTACAGTCTTCCCTAAAACTTAAGCTCATCAGAATTCTCACTGCCCTCCTTTGTATTCCAAAAAACATGGGATGTATTCCACCCCAAGCGATTATTCCATAGGATATTATACTGTGACAAAGAGAATGATATGCAGTGATCAGTGTCTCACGCAAAACACAGCCAGACAGATTCCGCAAAACAAATACAGCTCCCTTCAATTCACCCCACAGATAATTTATGTGAAAATTCCATTTCAATTTACAATCTACAGAGACCCCCAAAAACTTAACAGGTTTCAGGCTCGCGAACTCCGCATCCAGATGTCGAAGTGAAAAAATCAGGTTGTGTGTTTTATCCCTCTTCATCAGTAACCCGTTTGCCGTAAACCAGGATTCAGCCCTCATCCGTGCATCGTTAGTTCTCTCTAAAACATTCTGCAGCACCTATTTCGAGACTGATACCGTTGTATCATCGGCGAACACGGTATAGCCAGCACCCGGATCACAGGAAGGCAAATCATTTATACAGGGTGTCCGGGAAAATGTGGGGGATCTCTCGGATTCTGATAGAATATTAAAAAATAAGATGACAAGTTCCCATTAATTTTTTTCCTAGCGTTAGGTTCACAATTTCGTCAAGAGCACCACTTCGTCATGGCTTTTTTCGAGGTTTTGTTTAATAAAAATTGTTTTTTCTCGAAAATGGTTCATTTTATCGAAAATGAACAAGAGTACCTTTTCTTTAGCTTAATGATCAAGGTATCCAAATTTTTTTTTTTTAACTCCTTATCATACAGGGTGTTGAAAATTTGAGCGTTAAAATGTACAATCTAGTCCGTCCCTGGTAAACTAAACAAGCTAATTATGTTTTAAGGGAAGTATTTTGAGAGGTCCTTACTACTGTTTATCATATTAAATTTTCATTGAATTATATTGAGTCATTTAAAAGTTATTCAAGAAAAACCGATTTCCAGTGGGGTCCTTTAGGGGGCCGTATCTCCGTAGGGAGGGCCGCTAGGAAAAAAAATTATGGGAACTTGTCATCTTATTTTTTAATTTTCTATCTGAATCCGAGAGATCTCCCACATTTTCCCGGACACCCTGTATATATTAGGAATAGCAGAGGGCCCAAGACTGAGCCCTGTGAGACACCAATGTCAACCACTTTTCCTCCGGACAGAAATCCACCAGCCTGCACCATCTGTACTCTGTTTGTCAAGTATGATTTAATGATTTTTATACTGGTTTCATGAAAGTTATAAAAAGGAAGTTTATGCAGCAACAGCTCATGTGACACACAATCAAAGGCCTTACTCAAATCACAGAAGAGTACAGAATTGTATTCCAGGTTTTCGTAGGAATCTATAATGCGTGTGACCAGTTCCAATATTCCCAGTGTGGTTCTTATTCTTTCTAAAACCATATTGATTCTCGCTGAATAGATTGTTTGACTCAAAGTAATCGCTTATGGAGTTTACCATACACTTTTCGAATATTTTAGAGAAAACAGGAAGAAGAGAGATCGGCCTATAGTTTGCAATCGAATTTATGTCACCTTTCTTATAGACAGGACAAACTTTTACTTGTTTCAGAACGTCTGGAGAGATATTTTCCCTCAAAGCAGAATTTATTAGTTTCGCTAAAGGTATATGTATAAGATGTTTTATTACTTTTCCCAATTTAACATTGAGGTTATAGATGCTACTGCTATTTTTGTTTCTAAGTTCTGATATTATATCTCTCACACTGTTAAAGCTTACCTCTTCAAAAATAAAGCAGCCGCTTGGTGGCTTTATATGTTCTAAGAAAGTGAGAGGATCGACATCCGTATGTGGGAGAGTTTTAACAAGGTTCTTCTGCTGTAATATTAGTTAGTTGTTGCTTTTTCTTTTGAGCCCTCTGTTTGTTTATGATGGTCCACATTGCCTTTGAAGGGTTGTTTGCTCTTTCTATGATCCTGTCATTGGATTTCTTTTTGACTCTTTTAATTTCAGATTTACATGTTTTTTTAAATCTTTTATATTCGACCCAATTCCCCGTCTGCTTGGAAATATCCCTCAATAAATCCAGCAGATCTCTCATTTGTCTCAGTGAATTGTTGAACCACCCAACACAACTTGGCTCATTAGACTTGTTTTTATAATTTTTCTCAGGAAACGCTTCCAGGTAGCACTTTTCCACAGTTCCCACAAAAATATCCCATTTCGCGTTAGAATTTATATTATGATCAACAAATTCCCACCTTTGTCTCTCAACCAGTTCATAAAATCTCTGCAGACCGGATTGCGTAACTGGTCTTATTTTTTTGCTGATGTTAATACTTTTTGTAGAGAAAAGAATATCTATTTGCAGTATCTGTGCGAGATGATCAGAGAGATGTAGTTCTAGAGTTGATGCATTCCTATGATGATGAAAATTCACAAATATGTTATCAAGACACGACGCACCTCGTGTTGGCTCTAAGACTGTTGGAATTAAGCCATATGTCCCTAAGATGTCGCAGAGTTGTACATTTTCATTTTGGTTCGTTCCAAATTGTACATTAAAATCCCCTGCTATAACAATATTATTTTTTTCCCCAATCTTTGTATTGCAGACTCCAAAGCACCCAAAAAAGTACCAAAATTCCCCGAGGGGGACCGGTATACTACCATTACGTAGAAATTTAATTCTTTGCAGAAAGCCACTGAAAACTCGATGCATTTTTCAACATTTATATCCTTTAAACTATTAAAATCAATAAAACTTAAATCACTCCTTACAAATATGGCTGTTCCTCCTCCTTTCAATTCAGACCGGGCATAGCTACTTGCCAGAGAGTATCCATCCAGATTCATCTTCGAGATTTCATCCATAGAGAGCCAATGTTCTGATAGGCACAATACATCTATACATCTGTCTGCCACCACCGCAGTGAGTTCATGGAGTTTATGACGTGCCGATTGAATATTATAGTGTAGGATATTCAATTTGTTTTGTATGCCTGAGTTTTGTTCCCTGTTAATTGATTCCTCTTGACGGACACTGACTTTCTGATGTTTAAAAAATCATTGACAATGACACCTTTTGGCCAAAAAGTTGCTTGCATTATAGTATCCTTGTGATTTTTTGTGACTCCCAGTTTGAAGGATGCTACTTGCTTTCTTTTGGTATACATTTTTTCACAGTACACCTTTTTAACATCGACATCATTATCGCACATATAGTTTAGAATATCTTGTTCAGTTGTCTCACTGTTCAGCCCTGAGAGAAATAACCAAGATCTTTCTCGTGGTGGCTCCATGGTTTTTAATGTTGTTTGTTCCTCCTTGTTACCCATTACAGGTTTAGGTCTCTCGTGATGTCTTTTTCTGGGTTGTTGGAGTTCCCATGCCCCTGCAGTTTCAGAATGCTCCAATAATAAATCGCTACATTTGTTTACATTTTGTTCGACCAAAGTTGTGTTAGGTTCGCTTGCGCCCGCCCCAACATATGATTGATCTTCTTTCTCTATCCCATTGCTTTTTGTAGGTTGGCTGATCTCAAATGTTTCGGTGTTGCCGGATTTTCCGACTATTCCTTGAGAGTCGATCTTCTTTTCCTCAAAAGATTCAATTTTTTCTTTCAAAAGAAGCTGATGGTCCTCTAAAAGCTTATTTTTGCTAGTTAGTTCAGAGACTAGCATCTTCAGGTATTTGATTTCGACATCCTTACTGCTTTCCAAGAGGATCTCCTCCGTATCGGTGAACACGTCGTTTTCGAGGTTAGCTTTCGATTCACCAGTAATAGGCTTATTCTCTGGTATCAGCGACAGTTTTTCGCAGCAATTTTTCGTGCTTTTCGCAGCACAACTGTTGTGGAAAACACTACTACAGTCTTCACATTTAACGCGCTTTGTTACAGCACTTCTTTTACAATAAACACACAGTGGATTTTCAATGCTTATACTACCGACCATGTTGCCGACCATGTTGCCGGGCCAGAATTGATGGGAACTATAAAGGCAGCCACCTCACCTGCAATTAGAGATCTCCGGTACGTCCTCTTTTTATGTAGAGTTCGCGAGCATATCATATAAAATAGTATTACGCAATCTTTGCTACTGGTTTTTGTGGTAAAATCAATCAATTGGGTATAGAGTTTGTTTTGCAGAAAAAGATATCAAATCATTCTCAGTACAAATAACTTTGATGAATGGTGATGTTGATGTTGACTTGAGTCTTGAAACAATTCAAATCCGAATGGCAGGGAGTACATCATAATAAAATTATGGTAATAAAACTCGACTCTCTTCAAAACGCTACAAGATATTGATCATGATATGAGTAACCTTCACTGTAGCAGAATCACGACCGAATAAAACGATGAACAGAAAAATTAATCAAACATGTAGGTACAGCTTGAACTGGTAAGTTCTGCCTGCCCCTGTGATAGACAAACATACATTACTATCACCTTCAAGGTGAGGGACTCCATCGAAGCCCGATATAAAAAAAATATATTTATTTAATAGTTCACGAACGAGTTTACACTTCAGGAGATTACAAGTCAGGTCAACTATTTACAACTAATACTTATACTAATGTTAATAACACTGGGAGATATCAATTCAGCATCAATACGTGTGTATGTGTCGAGCTGTGTGATACCTGCTTTGAAGTCCAATTATCGAACTTCCGTTGTACCTGTTCAGTCTTTAGCAGTGAGTCACAGGGCACGACTATGAGATGCAAACATTGGGTTTTACACTGATGAACAATATTCAAGGATTGGCCATACCAGGGAGTAAAACAGTTGTCTAATGAATTCGGTTTGAGTAAAATCAGCAGTGTAGCGCTTAATAGAACCCACCAGCCTCAAGCACCTTGAGATAATACCTATCGAATATATGGGACCTGAAAGATAAGGTGGAGTCAAAGGTAACGCCAGGAACCCTGATCTGCGAAATTTTTAAGAGAACTGTTCCATTTATTTGATAGTTGAAGTAAGGCGGGTTTAAAATTTTTATTATGCACATTGAGTTACATTTTGATGACTTTAAGTTTTTTCCATTGGTCTCGCACTATTCATACCATTTCTCGAAGTCCGATTGAAGACGGTGACTATCTAGGTTGGATGGAGGTGAACAATTTAAGGTCCTCAGCAAAGCAAAGAGGCATTAGAAAAACAATAGGAGATGTTGTTTATAAAAATAATGAATAAAATCGGTCCAAGACCGCTGAAAAATTCTCGAGATAACTATAAATTTTTTGGAGATTGCGCTATCCAAGTGCTCCATTTGAGCTCTGCCCTGGAGATAGTCGGTGATCCATCTGAGGAGAGCATCTGATGATCTCAAGAAGCGTCGTTTGTTGATCAGCAAGACATGGTTGATCCTGTCAAGAGAATTGGAGAAGTCAGTATATGTGAACCGTTTTGCCGCGTTAGATCGGTTTGCAGAAAAAGTCATCATATTGTAGCAGGTTAGGTAACGTAGATCGCCAGTGCGAAAGCCGAACTTCTCCACAATCATAGATCAAATCAAATATGCTTTTTTGCCACAGAAAAATCTGAATAAATTTTATGGACAAAGCAAATACAAATGCAAAATGCTAAAGTAAAAACAATACAAAACATGATAATAGTACAGGGTTTTTTGATAGTATATTGACACCCCCCTTATCTTTTTTGTTTGACGTTTCTGAAAAAAGTGTCTTAGATAAAAGTTTGATGGTTTTTAGTAGATTTTTTGAAAAACTATATCTCGCATATACAGAGTGCCTCAGAAAGTTTAAGCGTGATCCAACTTTCTTATTTCAAATAAGAACCCTGGTTTTTTATTCGATTTTTATATTCTTCTAAGAATTCTAAATATTTTGTATGTAGCATACCTTATACTTTAAAGCCACGTAGAAAAAGATATGGACCTTTGAATGTTGCCTTTTCATAGAAACTGCATAAAAAAATCAACAAACATAAAAAACAATCTTATATTATTATTTCATCATACCAAACACAACACACTAACTGCTCGATATGCCCACCATCCTTTTCTAGGCACTGCGTATAATCTCGCTCGATTTTATTCATGCTATTGATAATAAAGTGAAGATAATTCTGATTAGTCTCTTGAATGGTCTCGATAATTCGGTTTCTCAAGTCTTCTACATCTTCGACCGGTATTTCAAAGACTTTGTCCTTTAGATAACCCCACAAAAAAAAGACAAGCGGCGTCAAATCCGGGCTATTTGGCGGCCATCTCATTGTTCCAGTGTGACCAATCTATGTCTGGTATTCCCCATTCAGATAATTCACAACCGGAAAAACGTTGTGTGGTGGACCTCCATCCTGATGCCAAATGATTTGATTGTATTGACGGAGTGGTAAATTTTTCAAATAATTTTTTATCTTGTTGGTCAATAGATTCAAATGTTTTTCGCCGTTCAAGCGCCCGTCAATGAAAATTGGCCCAACAGTTTATCCTCCAAGATCCCACACCACACATGTGAGGAACTTCGACCTTGAATCTTAGTCTTCCTTGTTGCTCGGGGTTTTGGGTTTCCCAGAATCTCACATTTTTTCGATAATGAATAAATATTAACATCTCTTGGCAAAACATAATTCTTCTGTCCTTTTGCTCTTGAGTTAATTTTTGCACTGGCATTATTTTATAGGGATGGTAACCATGTCTTTTCAAGGTACGATTTTGCCAATTGATTTTCCGAAAAAGTTTGATGCATCTTTCAAGGCTGCATTTGGATTATCTAAAAATGAAGATCCTTATTTAATTCAAGCCCAGTTTCAAGTCATTTCAAAATGGCTTCTGAATTACTCTCATTCTAATTATCTACCTTGAAAATACAATCAAATATTCGGTTCTTCTTCTTGATCAACAACGGCTATCCGTTTTTTCTTTCTTCAGAACTAAACTCTCAAACGCCTTGACTCCAGCTAAAATTAACCTGGACAGCACCACTATCGATGTCAAAGAAGAAACCAAGTTCCTGGGAGTTCATCTAGACGAGTTTTTGGACTGGTCAGCACATATAAAGAGCTTGCTGCAGCGACTTAATTCAGTGTGCTATGGAATTAGGGTGATAGGAAATTACCTGAATAAGAAGAGCATAAAAACCATCTACTATGCTAATTTCGAATCCATTCTGAGATACGGGATCATCTTCTGGGGCAAAAGCAGTTGGACCGACCGAGTATTTGTCACTCAAAAACGAATAATGAGGCTTATCTACCAAAAGGGATATAGAGAAAGTTGCAGAGGGACCTTCAGATCAAATGGCATCCTAACAGTCTACGGACTCTATATACTTGAATGCCTAGTGTTTTTCTACAAAAACCGAACACTCTTTAATCTTGAGACATACCACAGCTACAATACAAGACACACAACGGTCAATTACCCACGACATAGGTTGACGCTCACAGAAAAAAGTGCCTACTACATGTGCATGAAAATGTACAACACATTACCCAGTGACATCAGAGACTTGCAATCCTCAAGACTTTTAAAGTGCCGAGTGAAACAATTATTAATTAATATAGAGCCGTATTCCTTATCAGATTTTGTCAAAGACTAACTTTGCACCGCATGTTGCACGCTATTTCTTTTCATGCAGTATGTTTCTGTTTTCTGTCTAGGATCTGGAATGTACTTTCATAATAAGAAATAAAGAGCTTTATTATTGTCACTTAAGTTGTAAGACTGGGTCTTTGGCTGGACCCACAACACCTGTCGTGCTCTAGGGAACGTAGCTGGGCTGAACAGTAGAGGTACTCCGTTTGGGTAACTTCCATTTATTATCGTCCATGGTACATCCCATCTATCCCCACCATAACACTAGGACGAGCATGTTCTTTGAGGCTGAGAGGAGTGAGAGGGGTTACACTACTCAGGGTGAGAGGGATTACACTACTCACAATGGAGAGTAGTTGGCTAGGCCAACCACTGACCATAATCTCGCTGAACGTGTCTATTTATAGCAACAAAACTGCTCGCTCAGCGATTTTACCAGTGGCAAATTGGGTAGATTTACACCAAGTATATTTGCCTCCAGTACTATTGTGACATATGCCCTCACCCCGTGAGCATTGGACCCCAATGCCAGAAGAGAACATGCTTCATCCCTTACAAAAAAAACTTAAAAACTATCAACAAATTTTGTGGCCAAAATCTCTTGCTCCGGTCCTGCCATCCATCCGTTTAGTTTTCCCAAGCCCTGGCCTGTGGTACTGCACCGCCGTGCGTTCAACGCTTGTTCACTGCTAATAGTGCTGATGCTTGCGTTTGCAAAAAATTGTTGGCCAGCCGATCTTCCTTGACCTCGGTGATAGTTGCTTATTACAGGGTGTGTATATGGTCCCCTTACTCAGTTCAGAGGGCCGGATCCCTGTAATATGGCTGGAGGTTGTGGATTTCTGGCCGGTTTCGTATTTACCAGTTGGATGGTTGTGGGGACCGGTAGCTGTTATATGAAAAACAAAAGTCTATATAAGTACATCATCCTATACAGGTCAAAACATAATATTAATAACATCTCAAAATAAACAATAACATCCCATATTAAAATCATAAACATATACCCACTAAATCCTTATCTATATCAACTCATCATGAGGGACGGCAATAGGCGAAAGTATTATCCTGTCCACCATGTACATTCGGCAGTATGTAACGTATCCGATTGCGCTCTCTCTTAATCCCTGCTTGAATGGACCGTGTCCGTAGCAAGTTGAATGGGCCGACATCCTATCGGTCTCTTGCTCTCCTGCTCGGCTATCGTCAGCAAATAGGATCTCCTTTCCTTGGCTCTGTGCACCGTCTCGTGGGTCAGGCCACCATAACACTGGAGGAACGGACTGTCGATCCCTTTGTATGCATTCAATGCCTCGCCGACATATTCCAAACAGTAGACACACCAGGACTAGAGACAGTGCCACACACTTTGACACAAAACTACTATCGTGTCGACGCCGATCTGGGACGCCTTGTGCCAATGGAGGATGGACGGTGGCCAGAGGCATCCATTGGTTTCTGTGGAACAACATGTAAATGAGAGCGATCAAAAGTACCATGCTCCAAATCATCAGGACCCGACTCTCTTCAGGCCCACTACAACTATCGATGAGGGCTTCCATCTCCCATCCCTTGATGACTCCCTTGAACACTTCCGTTCAGATCGACGCTCGAAGCTTGGAGCGTCCAGCTCTGGTCCAGGCAGTCATCAAACCAAATTTCTTCTCGGGCCTTCCTGTACTCTACTTGGCAGCGGGGGTGATCGTTGGCGCCTCCACCAAATGTCACTTAAGTTGTAAGACTGGGTCTTTGGCTGGACCCACAACACCTGTCGTGCTCTAGGGAACGTAGCTGGGCTGAACAGTAGAGGTACTCCGTTTAGGTAACTTCCATTTATTATCGTCCATGGTACATCCCATCTATCCCCACCATAACACTAGGACGAGCATGTTCTTTGAGGCTGAGAGGAGTGAGAGGGGTTACACTACTCAGGGTGAGAGGGATTACACTACTCACAATGGAGAGTAGTTGGCTAGGCCAACCACTGACCATAATCTCGCTGAACGTGTCTATTTATAGCAACAAAACTGCTCGCTCAGCGATTTTACCAGTGGCAAATTGGGTAGATTTACACCAAGTATATTTGCCTCCAGTACTATTGTGACATTATTATTATTATTATTATTATTATTATAGACATTCGCTCGCCAAACCCACGTTCAACATTTTTTAATGTTGTTCGCGTTGGAATCACTCGCATTGGAAAGTGTTGCCGATATTCCCTTCTCGGTGCACATGCGTTTTTGCCATTTTGATAAAATATTTGAAGAATATCCCATTTTTCCTCATTTATGTAAGGCAATTTTAACACTCAGACAACAAATATGTCAGAGATTTAAACAATCTAGTAATCAAGCAACATTCCGGATTATTTACAAGTCAAATTAAGGTATGCTACAAAAAAAACTTTCCAAGATCAATATGTTTTTATATGTTAAATTTAGGTATAAGGTATGCTACATGAAAATTGTTCAGAATTTTCAAGAAAATATAAAAATCAAATCAAAAACAGGGTTCTAATTTGAAATAAGGAAGTTGGATCACGCCCAGACTTTCTGAGGCACCCCTGTATATGCGAAATAGAGTTGAAAAAAAAAATACTCAAAACCATTAAACTTTTATCTAGGACACTTTTTTCAGAAACGTCAAATAAGAAAGATAAGGGGAGTGTCAATATATAAAGAAAAATCCTGTACACATTACGTGAAACAATAAAACAATACTAGAACAAATAATATTTTTCCCAATATTTTGTCAAAATAAATCAGTGTGGGATTTACCTGATGCACCTGTTATTGAGTGATCGGGTACTTAAATAGCTTGGGTATTGTGCTGATGATGCATATTGGCCTGTAGTTTTTCACATCGCTCTTGTCGCCCTTTAATAGATTGGTACGACAAAAATCTTTTTTCTAGAATGAGGAGAAGCGGCCCTGACGTAATGAGGTGTTGATCAATTTGTGCAGAGGCAGAGGTCGAGAAAGCACGAAGCTGCATTTCTTGTGGACACGAGGTGTGATGCCGTTAGGAACGTGGTCCTTAGAGATATCCAGACCACAGTATATTGAAGATATGGACTTGATGAACGTGGGCGTATGTTGGAGCATTGCATTCGATTTTGCACTTGAGTTCCTGGGTCTGTTTTTCAAGGTTCATTCTTTGATCCATTTTCTCCTTTAGTTCACAGGTATCTTTTTCGAGGGTGGCGATTTTATTGTTTATATTTGGTAGGACCTTCTCCGTGTTGTTGAATAGTCACAGGCAATTTCAGGCTAGTTCTAGAGCTGAATAGTATGCGATAATCTCACTTGATGCTAACTTATAACAATATTTACGCAAAAGTTTTTCTAGCTCAACCGAATAGTTCTCTTATTTCTTTGAAGTTCATGTTCTGCTTTTATCGGAACTTATCAGATAAGGCAACCGATAAAGTGAAGAATATAGTGGCCTGGACTTCAATACAAACTATATCACATGATATCACTTGACCAGTTATTAACCGCTAAACTTGTATAAATAACTACAAAAAATTGACTGTTTAGAAAAAAATCAAAAACTTTTTTCTCGTGAGAGTGGATTTTAATTTTTAAACGTAGCCATCGTACGCCTTAAAAAATCAAGTGCTCAATTCTACATGTGCGCATACGAAACAAAAAAAAACTGCATCCGTGTCAGTTTTCGATCATACTTACCTGCTCACTGTACTGGACTCGACAATATCAAATTGCACTATTTATTCCTTATTCGTCTGTCTGATCTTTATTCACCGTTATTAGCAGGTCGTTAATTACATCGAAATAATGATTTTTTTCTTTTGTGTTTCTTTCATGGAGAAATTCCAAGAAAGGCTGCCATCCTTCTATTTTCAGAAAGTTCAATAGTCGGAATAATAATTTCGATATAGCACACCGTGAATCGGAAATGAAAAAAAAAAAAAATAGGAAAAATTACCCGATGCGTAACAAATCTACGGCACTGGTTGAAACTGGAACTAAACTGAAAGATTAACATTTGAAGTGTCTCTGTAAGGTATATGGCTATAATACATTTTCGTAACTATACCTTGAAAAACAATTGAAGAATATCTTTGATTTTTCTAAAACTTCAACACCCTTCATCTAGCGTGAGATTAATCTCTGACTCATATTGTGCTGTATCAAAATTATTACTTCGACGTCCTCCATCATTCCACGAAAGCATGACACACTGTTTAGGTACTGCTAAATATGCCCCTTGTAATAAATAAATAAATAAAAATAATCTTATTCGTGATGTCATGTGATCAATCCAAGAGATTTATTTGTCTCTGAAGATTATTTACCCAAGAATGTTATGTATATTGTTTAGAAAGAGAAGCCCCACTTATCATGCTTAGCCATATTATCAAGTGTGGAAACTTTTTATCTTAATTGGATTAAACTTGATATCCTACGTAATTATGGCGGCTTAGCACGTTATCGACGTTAGAATTATTCAGAATTTAAGTTTTCATTATAATCAGACATACCTAAGAAATCTGCCTTTTGAAAACAATTATTGTTGGCGTGACTCCAAAAAATAAATCTGGTCTTATACAGATAAGTGAAAACGTAGTTGACCAGAAACAATTTTGAAGACCATCAACAGCTTAACCAGAATTGAGAATTGGTCCAATAAGATTGTCAATCAAATCATTGTTTTTCTGAATGCATCAAGTTTTCTCATTTCTGATTGGTGATTTGGAATACTCACCTGTTGAGAGCTTGTAATAATCTTTGTAAATGTGCATCCACATCATGTCGAAACAGGCCGTTCGATTTTTACTAGGTGTTCGGTTTGGCACATCCGGATTAAGCATGACGTCCACATTGACTGTGTCGAATTGTATCGGAACAGTACTCTTATCAACCCCAATTGACATAGAAATAGGAGATTGTAAGTAGTATCAAAGCAAACTAAAACAAGCTATCATGTGATCGCTGTTGACAAGTGCTTAGAATTCACTCTCATAGCTCAAATAATTCGATCTGCGAAAATGCTGCCGATCTCCACTGTGAAATTTTTGACAATTCATGTCAGATTTCTTTGATCCAGATCGACGTGATATGGCATGATTTGGGTCGTCGAGTATAAACGTTATTTCTCCGCACTATGTTGTGTCACTCACTATGCCCGACTGTATTTTGTCAAATCGCGAAGATTGTGTATTGACCCGTAACTACGACACCACACAGTCACCTCTAGGGGATTATAACATTGAATTTCAAAGCGGAACTCTTGATCACTTGTGAACACGGACCTATATAAAAACTGGACTGCTAATGCATATGGCCGACCTTGCCAAAAATCACTGAGGCATGGGCGCCGCCATGATGGGACACATTGTGTTGGCATCTTTGATTTTTCAGTGTCTGATTAATTTTGTGGTTATGTTTATGTCACAGATTAGTATCCGTGGTTATATTATATCGATTATCAATATTTTATTCATTTTTGGATTTGATTTGATTGATTTGGAGATTAATTCAAGTCAATAAGATTTTCAAGCGACTTTTTGGATTTGTGTTGTGACTTTGTGAAGTGTTTGTGACATTGATATTAAGTAGCTAGTACCAGGGCTAGTACTAATAAGAAATAAAACTATGAGGTGTTTTGGGTAAGAGTACGGCTCTTGGGGTCAGCTGGATTTTTCAACAATATGTGAACGTAGGTGCTTGAAATTTGGTGTAAAGTGTTCCCGAGTGATTTGGTATTTCTTTTTAAAAAAAAATCATAGTAGTCAAAGTACACATACTATAGAATAAAATATGAAACAAACGACAAAGCTGGAAATGAAATGACTTGCACAAACGTGGGTTAATACCTCGCGTAATTTTTAAAATGTCAATTTCAAATTAATTTATTCATGTTAATGTACAAAAAAAAGTCACACAAGTCAAAAAATTAGATTAGAAACTCAGAACTCAAATGCCAGAAACTCATCTAAAGTGTAAAAAGCATTTTTTATCAAAATCCCTTCAACTCTGGACTCGATTCTGGATTTACACAGATAGGTACTGATGGAAGCGTTCGGAAAGAAAGTATGTACTTTTCCGCACGCGACGGTATAGAAAAGTGATTATCAGTATATTTAAATCACTTTTCTATGCGCGACGGCATGCAGTGGCACAAACCATGGTAGAAAGAAACAGCACAAACGACGCCGACGCGGAGCGGAGATCGGGCCAGCCGTTAATATAGTAACATGATTAAATCATCTATTAATCAGTCCCCAATATCTTAATTTTTAACAATACAAACATCGTGCCGAAATGTAACTTCTCCGCACGCTCCACAGTGCTTCGATTCTATGAGATACTGGGACAAGAATCGTAATGTTTTTTCCGAGGTTTTTTCTATCCAACAATAAAACAATAAAAGAAAAGCTATCAAGTACCTCTAACTTATTTATTAAGCTATCATTAGAATAAATACGAATCCAAATTTATAATTATTTATTAAACTGGAGTACAGTGCTTCGTTTATATGGGTTGAGACAAAAACACAAAATTGATATTTCTTGGGTCAGAATTATAGCGACCGCGTCCTCGCGGTTTGAAATTTAGGTAGTACTCGGAGGTTTTCGAGGACGAAAATTCTTGATTTTGAGATAAAATTTGAGGTCCCGCAGATCTGGATAAGTATTTTTCCAGATATTGCGAAAAACGTTGAATAAAAACTAGGGACATATTTTTTTGGCAATATTTTGATATTACCTATATGGATAGACCTCAACCCATGGATAAACTTCTGGGTAATTATGAAAACCTGGATATTTCCAGAAATTAGGAAAACTTAAGTTTGAGAATTGACAGCATTTGACAAATTCTCTAGGGCACATTCTTCACTTAAAAAGCATTTGTACCTCAATGACGTTTCTCGAAATTCTTGGAAAGTCTGTACATTGCTGTACGGTTAGAACTGGAACGGTTTTGAGCGGCAGAAACGTTTCTAGGTTCACTTTTGACAAAATTAGGCTGAGGGCTTCTTCTTTCCAGGGAAAACATTTTTTCAAATATGAGTGATTGTGCTTAACTTTTTTTGTTAGACAGACTAACCCAAACTAACCCAAATTCCAGATAAAGAAACAATTGAATGGTTGCTATCGACTCTATTAATCAGCAGAAAAAAAAATACTAGTTGAATGATTTCAACATCATCGTAGCTGCAATATTAATGAAGGTAGCAATAGTGCCGACTTAATCGGAGGCAACCTCTGTATATTTATATTTATATATTTATTTATATTTATACAAAAGTATATTTTTAAGTTATTAAGATCATCATACGCATGTTCCCTTTTAAAAATGTGGTTCAAAGATGCAAGAGAATATGTTCAAAATTTAAATAACCATGGTAGGTGCCACTGCTTGGCTAAAGAAAATGTTCAACTTTTGGCCTTGTTAACTGTAATCTTCTGAAGCAATTAGTCAATGAATACGCTAGAAAGTCAACATTTATTTTTCGTTAATTCAATCAAAATAAGTCCAAGAAGGTATAAAATTCAGATCTTGTTTAGAAATCTTTTGAGCATGAGGCTAGCTTCCGAACATTTCTTGGGAAATGTACAGTTTTTCAAATCAGATTGTAAATTACTGAAGCAAAGTTTACTAAATAAATATTTCGATACTCAAAAGCGCAAAGGTGCTATGTCCACATTTTTCACCACTGGATTCCTTATTACAAACCAAATGTAATTTACATTAGTTCCAAGTCCAATTTGTCAATATAAAGCATGAAAATGGTAGTGAATCTAGAATTCTATGTCACTGCAATTTTGTTTATCTGGTGCGTTTAGGTGCCATGTCCACATTTCCTTTTTGATTCTTATCTGATAAACAAGTGTTTTTGGAGTTTCGATGGTTTTTGGATTATTTTTCAGATTACTGAGTGCTTTCTTTGGTAATTAAAATTATTCTTTTTCTTTCTTGACATTACATTCCTGAAATGTCTCCCCTAAACATTAAAGTATGATTTGAGCCCCAAAAACAAAACAAAAATTCTTGTCTTTTAGTTATTCGAGTTACAAAACTAATTTTGCGAATCCCTCCTAACTTTGACAGAAGAAGTGAGTCAGATGATTCAAATTACCTACTTGCCCCCAGCCCCCAGCAGACGATACAAAGTGAATTATTACTGTTTATTTTCCAAAAATATGTCTTTTATTTACTTACTTATCTATTTCATGTTCGTTTTTAATTAGTATTTGAAAGCTTTTTATATTTCATTCAATTTACCAAGGTTTCAATAACCCCCTCTTGTCAATAAACCAATATTTTTATCGAAAATGAAAATATCCGATATTTTGATATTCTCAGTAAGTATCCTGATATTTACGAACCCTGATAGAATTACATAAGTGAAAATTCTATCGTAATTCCACATGAGTTGAAGAAATTACTGTGTGCTAACGGTTAGTGAGTAGCAGGGTTGCGTTGATGTAAATCGCGATTTTAATCATATGTTTTTTTTTAAATAGTTGATTTAAATCACATGTTTTTGAAAAAATATTTCTTCTTCTCTGAACCTATTTTTTAAAAGTAAAATTAAATTGAGAGACTGTTTATCAATTGGGTTAAGCCCTGGGTTAACGCAATAACCTCAGGATAACCTTAAAATGTTTGACATTTGTCTATTTGGCACACGGACTTAGTATTGGCAGGGGCTAAGTTGACTCAGGGCCAGCTTGCCCATGGGTTAAATCCCAATTGATAGCCAGCCCCTCAGTCATCAAAATACAGTTAGATTGTCTTGCAGATGCTTTAATTGTTGGTTCAGTTTTTTTTTCAAAATGATGAAATGTTGGTTGAGTTAGTATTAGGTATATTTAGGTAGTTATGTTTCACAAATTTTGTTTTTTCCATATGAATAATCCCCTACCTCCTGATGGTGAGTCAGCCAGAAGATAGGGAAAGAGTTCTTTGATGGAACTAGTCCTGAAGAAACAAAATCATGTCAAAAATTTTGTTAAATATGACCCAAGTTAAGTGTGACAGAAGTACAAGTTAGTTAGTTAAGTTCTGTGTTGAAACTTGAAAAAAAATATTATGTTCAGAATCAATCCATCATAAATATAAGGTATTATTTAAACATAATAATATGAAAAAAAAAAATTTCAATAAAACATCCGACTAAATCGATCTTTGTTTTTTTCCAAAAAAATCAGCAAGACTGGTAAGTAGCACCCGGGTAAGTATAGGTACTGAATAGGTATCAAGCCATCAAGCTCTCATTGACTTCCAAATAGCAGTTGGATCAAGATTCAGGTTCAGGCATTGACCTACGAATTCTCCAGGACATACAGAGAGGTCATCAAAGTTTATTAAATATTAAATCACACTGTAATAGGTACTTACCATGATAGATGATTGTATTATTAATACAAAGTAGATTATTGCCGGAGAAAAGTGAATATAATACCTACCCACCTTCCATTTTGATAGCTACGTAAGATATAGAATATTTACAAGTTCAATAAACGTATTAATCAGTGATTTATTTTATTGGTATGGTTATTTATTTTAATTCATATGGATCAAAATAATAGATAATATAACCTCAAAATGTCAAAATCAAACATTAACTTGACAGATTTCTCCATTTTTTAACGATGGCACCACTGAAATTCAGAATGACCAACCTAAATTGTCCCATCATGGCAGCGCCCATGCTTCAGTGATTTTCTTGTCATTGCATTAGCAGTCCATTTTTATTGACTTAGTCCGTGCTTGTGAAGAAGAAACCCACACTTGCAATCTTGAGTCTGCGGCTAAAATTACCAGATAACGCCATCTTGTGGCATGTGCCCTAGCCTAGATCTCTGATCTGCGAAATGTTAAAGAGAACTGTTCCATTTATTTAGTAGTCGAAGTGTGGGTGTTTTGATTTTTTGGTATGGTGCATTGAGTCTCGCACCTTTCAAACAATTTGTCGATGTCCGATTGAAGACGGTGACAGTCCAGAATGTATGAAATACAGGTGAAGAATTCAAGGCCGTCAGCAAAGCAAAGGAAAGAGGCATTAGAGAAACAGGAGAAGATGTCGTTCATAAAAATGTTGAATAAAAGTGGTCCGAGGTGAGATCCTGAGGAACTTCCGCTTATAGCCAATAGTCTGAGAGCCCGGTGAAATTTTATGTAATTATTATTAATTTGACAAATTGGCATGTGGCATGTGGAATGTAACATAAAGTGTAAAAATCTCCAAAGATTAATTGATATAAACTGCTTCCGGCAGGATTTGCGCTGGTACCGTTGACGTTTGGGGTAGGGCAGATTGACGATGGCAAGGAAAAAAACTTCATAGAAAATAGAGATGTGTGATTTTAACTCGACAAATACCTTTAATCAATGGAGCAACATTTTGCCTAACAAACAAATTGAGAAAACCAAACGAAATTTTGATCCTCAAAAACATTCAAAAAAGAACAAGATACATTTTTATCATCTTGCTCCACCAGTGGGATAGGTTAACGAACCCGATATGGGGGCAAGGTGACGATTGAGGGCAGATATCACAGATGAAAGTACCCTTCTCGTATGAAGTGCCACCATCCTCGCATCCTCCACATTGCTCAGTGTAGGGTTCCTGGCAACCTGGAAACAAAATATCTTCTTTCTTGTGTTGGTAGGGTTTGACCCGGATCATCAAACACTTTTTTCTCCACCTCTAGTACTGGAACGTTTTCTTTTTATCTTCTTGTTCAATATTTTCTAGATTTTTCTCTCGAATTCTTCTTTATCAGTTGTTCATGTGATGATGGAAGCTCGCCATCTTGCCTCCGTCAACCCGCCCCAGAGTACAATTTTTCAGTAAACTGTCAGAAATAAGTAAGTATACCTAAAAAAAAAATGAGCAATCGCCTTATTTTCTATTTTATCATATTTGAGACATTATAAGCAATTACCTTATCACTAACCAAAGACTATTCTAACCTAAGATTTTTTCAAAAAAGCTCACTATTGGTATTATTGGTATAGGCGAAGGGGCAAACCACTGCCCGGCAAGTAGGCCCAATGGCCCTTTCGCCATCCCCAGGACCATTGCAGTTCTAACTAAGTTGATAATGGAGAACATCACCTAGTTATATATTTGAACTAGCGGGACCAATTAATTCAGGCTAATTATTTAAACTTTTTGACTGTCAGTTATTAATAATACTGCAGTCTACTCAGTAACATTAGCCAATGAGGGTACCACTAAACGTCGAACAATAGTATATTGTACAACAAGCATGGAATGATACTCATTTCCTACCAGTATGAAGGTTTGTAGCACGAGCCAAAGGCAAGTGCAGCAATTCATACGAGTAGGAAATGGTCATTCCATGCGAGTTTTATACTATACTTTTTCTACGATTGTCAATTATTATCACTATCGTGTAATCGATAAATCGATATTGGGTGTAAACGTAGCAAACGTAGCATATATCAATTAACCTTGGCACACCGTAGGAAATAAACCCATTTTCAACGGGTTGCTAGGCAACGAGTAGGGAATGGTTTCATTTCGTACGGTTGCACAATGTGCTACGTTTCCTGATCGATATCGATTGCACAATAGTGACGTTCCTTGACAGTTATGTCATGAAGTTCATTGAAGTTTATTTCCGAATATTCAATTCAAAAGCAATCAGTCTCAGAAACTTTCTTTGAACTCTTTCAAGGTCAGCCTCATTAACCTTATAGTATGGAGACCAAACAACACAAGCATATTCGAGAATGGATCTCACAACCAATAAAGTTTTTGAAAAATGTATATCAATACAGTTTTTGCACTGAGTGAATATAAATATAAAACTGAAATAAACGTTGATGGTTCAACCACTGCCTCCAATTTATGTTTACGTTTGTAGAAAAAGAAGTAGAGGCGAGATTTTCCTGCATTATAACGCGCAACTGTTTCGAAGTATTGTTTGGAATAGACATCTGCGCGTTTCCGAATACAAACCATACTACGTTCTACGATGAAGTGCATCTGTATAATGGTATAGAACGTTGATTCATCTCCATTTTGTTCAATGGGATCCTAAAAAATATGAAATTCTGAGAATTCAACTTGATTTGCCAAAAGACTAAATCCATTTTTGGCATATCTAGCCATAGAAATGAGAAAACGATGATGTACACATCAATTTTGAATATAGGTGAGTTGACTTGAGACCATAAAGTATCCACAAAAGAGAATTTTCATAAATAAGCAATCGCAATATTATGTCATGGATCAGCCATCCACCTACATCATTGAATTGATCGTTTTGTGCTCACAAATATCTTTTTAATGTTTTTTGCGTTTTTGCATACGTGAGATAAAAATATCCCCATATCCATTGAAGAGATCTTCACAAGCGCAAAACAAAATAGGTCCACTATAAAATTCATGATGATATCCCCCATTTGAATATGGCGCATTTGGTTTCGAGTCCATTCACTGGCGGCGCTTACTTATCCAACGTCTCTATGGTTGAAAGGCGATCCATAGAAGTTTCTTTATGCTTGAGATAACGTCAGACGTCAAGGATCTGTCATCATTGTCATCAAACGTTGCACACGTATTTTCCGGTAACCCTGTAACCTATTCCGGTTACGAACAATCTAGTGGAGGTGATGTGGACTGCAGTCGTCAACTTTGATTATTGGGTTCAATAGGTTGTTTGCTTTGACCTTGATCAATTCATTTTTTCTGCCTTTTTGGTTGATAACTGAAGTCAGCGTTGATCAAAATCACAAAGAATCATGACTTATGTCTCGGGGCATTGGCAGATTCTTTCAAACCAACCCCACGCTTCTCTCGAGACAATGAGCTGAAGTGGGATTTATAAACTCGCCGTTCGCCGTTACCGCTAACGCTGACGTTTGACGTTCGAGATTAACTAAGGCCGAACAACGCTCGAGATGTTTTATCTTCATCTTTTTCCGTCCGCTACTCGTAGCTTAACACACAGGAAAATGTCTCAATCGGATTTTGTTCGCTTAATGATATTTTAAGATTTGTACCAATATACTCGAGTCATTCACCAAATCTCACTAAACTAAAACGAAATATATCTTCAAAGCAAGTGAACAAAGAATTTGGAAATGTTTGACGGTATAGAAGTTTATGAATGTATTGGGCGACGGCAGCGTTAGCGGCAACTTCAACGGCGGACGGCAAGTCTCCCCGAACACAGCCTAAAACTGAATTTCACTGCCTCCAAGAGACGAGAAAGTAGGCGTTTCTAAGGCTAGGCCGACAAAACTGTTAAAAATGGCTAGGCGGTAAGATTATTCTCAATTTTTCCAAAAGATTATTTCCTAATATGGGTATGTTAATATTCAACATAATGTAATACCATCTTATTCAGATATTTCTTATGGATTCTGAGTAAATTAAATTCTATACATTAGGGAAAGGATGCGGACATATTATGACAAATATAAACAATAAATGCTAGATGCTAATATTTGTTTCGTCTAAACTCATGTAATCGTTGATGAAGATTAATTATGGATAAACTCCAATGACATTAAAAAGGTCTGATATAAAAAGGATGTGACATACTTTCAATATGTTTGATGATCAGGTATTTCGTGTTTGATAAGGTTAGTAGCAGGAAATACTATTTCATACGGTTAGGTGAATATGTGAAGTCAGCAGAAAAATATTGTGTAGACGGCGATAGAGTGATATCTTAGGCTTTAAGAAGTATCCGGTCTTGCTAAAGCTCGCTTGTACAATTCTTCTTTCAGCCTGAAACTTCAATTAACTTAGTATTAGCAACGGATAGCCATAAAACAATGTCACTTTATTCCAAATTTATTGTAAGCAACATTTTCTCATCGTGAATTATGAGAAACTGATGCTCATTCATTTACAAAGTTCTGTTGAAGATCATAATTTAGTCTGAATGACAAAAGAAATTCTAATTTGACTCTAAACTGAACATTTCCTTCATAAAAATGTCTGGAAAATAACGTTCAGGACAAGGTCCGCATTATGACATTTTAGTTTTTTGCACGTTGTCATAAAAACACAAAGGCAACTTTCAATAATACTCCATTTGGTGACTTCTTAACAGAAATGAATCCCTTACAACAATATCAAAAATGAATTTAACAGATACACAAAAAAAAAATTTAGACACATGTTGAATAATCTACTACATCTCGGAGAAATATGTGTTATCTTTTTCTATAATTCGAAAGAAATTGAGTTTCTCTGGGTCACTCTCTACGTTTTCTGAATCACCATCGGAAATGTTTTCATATATTTTCGAATTCAATATTTCTTCTTCCACCATGTCCTCTTCGTCGTTTTCACTACCAGAGTCGCCAATTTTTGTTGGAAGCTTGATCTGTTGCTTCTCCAGGCATTCTGTCATGAGTTTATAGAGCTTTTTTTTGTTTTCCTTTAGAAGATCCCATCTGAAAAATTAAGCAAAATAGAATATCCAACTTCTTCTTCTTAATCTTCGAGAAGACCTCAAGATCTGTTAATTGCAGGCTCAATTCGGTTGTTTTTTCTGTGAGATGGAGCTCCAGCCTTCCTTCCATCTCTTAGATGGTCTTCCTAGCGGTCGTCGGCCTGCTGATTTTCCATCTTTAGCGATGTATGCTAGTCTCAGTTGGTTCATTCTGTTTATGTCGTCACGCCAATATCTTCTCCTCCTCCTCACCCCTCGCACTTTCTCCTCCACCTTGCATGCCGCTCTTATGTCATTGTTTCTCACCCAATCTCTAAGTGTCTTTCCTGCGATGGTCCTCAGTGTTTTCATCCCCGCTGTTCTGAGGATGCATTTTGGGATTGTTTAGAAAAGTATTTCAATAAACTTGTATTACTATTATTATCATTATTATTACACCAAAGGTAAGCACCAGTCTAACACAGGATTTGTTTTTCCGCACTTCACTATCAATGCGCATGTGGTTGTTTTTCTAGTCGATATCTTTCAGACATCCTGAGATTGTTGCGGCTTTATCAACCTGTGATTTTATGTTGTTTATCGGTTGTTGCTGCTTGATGTGTCCGCTCCTAGGTAACGAAAGCTCGTTACCTGTTGTATTGTCCTGGATTATTGTCTATCACGACTTCATACCTCACTGGTTCTTTGGAGGTCAAACATTTTGTTGTATCAATGGAGATTGACATGTTGTATTTTCAACTAGTCTTGTAGAACTTACGTGATTGCCTCTGCAAATCGTTTTCTGTTACTGCCAGAAATACCGCATTATCCGCATAGCACACCATGCTGATTGGACTGTTATTTAGTCTGTACCTCCTGTTCATTGTTGTCATACTGTGTATAATCTTGTCCACGACAAGGTTAAAAGGGAATGGGCTGAGACCCGTCTTATTCCTATAAGTGTCGATATGTGTTTTGTTGTTTGATGGTCCACTTTCTTGTAGTATTGCTTGTGTTTAGATTTCTGATCATATTTATGATTGACGTTGGGATTTGTTTCTCTCTTAGTATGTCCAGTATGTCTAGCAGCTGTACTTTATCGAATGCTTTAGTTAGGTCGATAAGACACACATAAGCAGGATTTTCCAACTCGATCGCATCTCCTTTACCTGTCTCACAATAAACAGGGCATCAGTTGGTGATCTGTTCTTTTGAAAACCTTGTTGTTTTTCTTTGTTTTCAATGGTGCGTTCTAGATTGCTTTCGATAATGGTGGTGAACAGTTTCATAGTGGTGCAAAGCAGGCTTATGCCTCTGTAGTTCTCCGGATTGGCTTATGTCCCTTTTTCAAAATTGGTATGATTATACTTTTCCGCTACTCTGTTGGTATGCTGGATGTAGTTATTATTTTGTTAAACAGTTCCGTTGAGTTTTTTGCTACCTCTTTACCTCCAAATTTTGTGAGTTCGTTAGGGATCTCGTCCACTCCCGGAGCTTGAAGTTGTCTTTCAAATGTCCAATCTCAACACTTACTTCCTCCTCTGTATTTATTAATCTATTTTTGGCTTCTTTCTCTGCTTCCTGTGATAAAGGTTCTACCGTATTGTCAGTGTTGTCATTTGAGTTTCCAAAATATGTGTCTCACTCGTTCAGAGGAACACTTTTGGTCTGAATGTATTCGTTTACGGGCTTCTTTTTTTGAGCATTTTCCAAACTTTTTTCTGGGCTCCATGAAGATCGTGTTTCATGTCGGTGGAGAATTTCTCCCAGTATTCTCTTTTGATTCTTCTGGTTGCCGTATTGACTCCATTTCTTGTTTGTTTATAGTTATTGCGGTTTTCCTCTGTTTTGTTTCGCGAGTTAAGTTTATGGTTCGTTTTTCAATTGATTCGTTGGCAGCATCCTGTATGCATCTCCTGATTGTATTCCATCTGTCCTCCACATTCTTGCCTGTTATGTTTTCCGATGTAAGTTTTCCGCTTGGTCTGATTCCATATAGGTATTCCGTGCAGTCGTTTTCCAATGAATCCAGGTTGTATTTTTTAATGCTCCATGATGAACTTTCCGAGAACTAGGTTGAGACGTGTGCCGGTTTTGGCAGAGGTTGATACTCTCATTTCTTGTATTTCATTCGGTGTGATGTATCTTTTTGTTATTATGTAATCGACTATTGTTTTCTGGCCTCTGGTGTTGCAGAAAGTGTATTCATGTTGTTATTTGTGAAAAAAATAGGTGTTGTTCATCCGCAGTTCGTTTCTTGCGCAGAAATTGTTTAGTTGGTCTCAGTTTTCATTTGAAATGTGCTCGTTAAATCTTTGCTTATTTCGAGGGATTCTCGCGTTGAAGTCTCCGAATAGAATTACTTTTTCGTTGTTGTTTATTCGATCAATGGTGTTTTGTAGCTTCTGATAGAAACTCTCTGATTTCTTTCTTGGTTTGGACATGTCTGGTGCGTAGATACTCACAAGATGCAATGGGCTTTTGGGGAAAGTGAGTGTGACTTTCAATACTAGGTCACCTACGTAGTCGACGTTTTCTATTATGTCGGTGTATCTTTCGTGTAGAAGGATACCGACTCCCGAGTGACTTCTTTCTTGTTTTGGTTTACCACTAAAGAGTAGTATATAGTTTCCGTACTTTGCCGTGCCCTGACCTTTACGTTTTGTCTCGGATAGTCCGCATTAAATCTATCTTGTCCTTGTTTATTTCCAAGATTATTTCCCTGTACCTTCTGTTACATGAGGTAACATTCCAGCAGGCTTTTCTAGTAGTTTTCTGTTTTTGCTTGATCCTTTTCCGCGCGTGGGTTGTTGCCAAAGTGATTCGTCAAACTTGAAAATTGATATATGCTTGACCTTACCTTTTTCAAATTTCAGAAAAGCAAAAAGCAATAAGTAGATTCTCGATAAAATTGTTGTAGTCGTCTGTTAATCATGGTGAATGAGATCTGAGACCACTTCTTCACTTTGATTATTCGTCCGGAAATCGACTCAATGGTGGCCGATTGCAACGAATCGGAAATGGCAAACATTCGTGCATAATTACAACCAATCGACGCCTCGACAAATGGTATGTGGATTATTTTTCAGTTCATTATAATAACAACTCATGTACACTTCTCTAATTTTGCACACAATATTGGAATATAAAATCACGATAAATATCATAACGTAAACGTGAACTTTCTCACACCTTTGCATCCCGTATGATAATATCTAATTCACCATTTTAGCCAGACATAGTTCATTTTCGTTCAACTGTTAAACTCTAAATAGATATAAATATGCAAAGCGTATAATCTCCGGCCGCTAAAGCTGATATATTTCAGCGTTCGCAAATTCAGCCGTCACAAAATTATTTTGTTAATCTCAGCCGGGCAAAAATATACAGTGCTTTTATCACCCATACTTTTCCAGGTTCATGTGCGGGCCTTTATGAAAAGGAACTAAGTATTATATAACAATAGATGTTTAAAAAGTTTAGTGAGATTTATAAAAATGGTTTTCTGTTCATATTTATATTTAGTTCTTTGTAAAATTGTTGCCTTCCAACTATTTACATATCGTCGATAATTTTTCCTCCTAATTTCAAAAACCCTCAATTCATAAGAAATATCATTGATTGAGGATTAGTGTGATATGAGGACAACATTGTCAGCGAAACGCTTCATTCTTCTATGATTTTTTTGTGTGGGTTAGGTCGTTGAACCTTTTGGCTGTATCGCAGAGTTTATTCAATCCGATGACTGCATAGGAAATCCCTCGGAAAATCCCCACCTCCTTGGCCGGAAATGGATCCCCGCTGCAAAGAAGTCAGTGTGTGGGCCAATATGCCAAACCAGCCCTATATGCAAGGTCTAGTTGGAACGGCCCGAAGGGTACTACGAATCTCTTAATATCCATCCAAAAGCTAATTACCATTTTCCGAAAAAAGTTTAGTCAGTTGGTGCCGTTTCATGAGCGCCCTATACTCCACACCGTAAAGTCTGACATGTGCCAAAATTGGAGGTTGAAGGTTGGCAATCTTGTATAGATTACTCGCAATTTGAAATGGAAAAGGTAGACAGGGTAAGAATTCATCAAACACCGAACTCCACCTTGACTATGATAATAATATGTCAAAATTTTATGAAATTTTGTGATGCCGTACGAAAAACATTTATCTTCAGAGATAAAAGCTGCGATTTACAATGCGTATCGGGTGTTTGGAGATATATGTAAGGACCGACCTGACTGCATAGATAGATTATCAAGATTCAAGGACATTCAAGGTAATATTTATTGGAAAACGTATAGTATGGTTTGAATACTATTTTTTTATTTTTTTTGTCATTGATTTCACTTTCATCCAATGTAGAGCCGTGAGCCATCACTAAATCTTATTAGTTCGAATAATGTCTAGGCACTATAGAAATACATAATATGGGCTCTGGTAAAGTTGACGACCCACAGAATTTCACAGTTTTTTTTTAACTTTATAAAAAGCTTACATCAAATAGAGACGAAAGGAACATAAAAATCGGCGGATCATTCAGTTTTTCTCCTTAAATACGAAAATAAACTTAAAACATGTTGAACTGTTTCCGGCAATTTATAAACAAAAAATGCCATTATCCCCTGATAATTACACATGATTCCACTTGAAACACACACATACAGACCCATTAAGGTACCTTGGGAAACCACAACCAGTTATTTTTGTAAAATAAATGAATATTTCAGGCTAGCAAAATAAATCGGTCTAAACACGAACGCATTGCTATCATTTGTCTTGGAGTCTTGGATTGATAATTACAATTTGACAATGCGATGACAGTAGCTATTGTGCGAAAAAATAGCGCTACGCAACGTTGCCAATTAGTTTTGCCGACTATTACTACGGAACACGACATGATGACAGCTAGTGTTGTACTAGTTCTCTATATGGTTTTGGTTTCATTTCACTCTTGGGTTAGATTGGGTTAGTTTGGTTTAGTATGTATTTCTCTTACCGCGCGGTTTTCTAATATCCGTACGCTTTCCACTTGATTGAATCATGTGGAACGTTTTTTTGTGTGCTTTTTGTATTACTATATTTGCTCTGGTAAACTTGACGACCCACAGAATTTCACAGTTTTTCTTAACTTTATACAAAGCTTACATTAAATAGAGACGAAAGGAACATAAAAATCGGCGGAAGATTCAGTTTTTCACCTTGAATACGAAAATAAACCTAAAACATGTTGAACTGTTTCCAGCAATTTATAAACAAAAAATGCCACTATCCCCTGATAATTATACATGATTCCACTTGAAACACACACATACAGACCCATTAAGGTACCTTGGGAAACCACAACCAGTTATTTTTGTAAAATAAATGAATATTTCAGGCTAGCAAAATAAATCGGTCTAAACACGAACGCATTGCTATCATTTGTCTTGGAGTCTTGGATTGATAATTACAATCTGACAATGCGATGACAGTAGCTATTGTGCGAAAAAATAGCGCTACGCAACGTTGCCAATTAGTTTTGCCGACTATTACCACGGATCATGACATGATGACAACTAGTGTTGTACTAGTTTTTGTATGCAGTCTAGGGATAATTATTATTATACTGACATGCTAGTTTGTTCTTGTGATACGCAAAAATTTGATGTAAAGTGACATCATCACTGTATGGTACATTTCACTCTTGGGTTAGATTGGGTTGGTTTGGGTCAGTTTTGGTTAGTTTGGGTTAGTTTTAGTTTGGCAAAAAAATTTGATGTTGCCTTAGCGACATCATCTCTCTATATGGTTTCGGTTTCATTTCACTCTTGGGTTAGATTGGGTAAGTTTGTTTCAGTATGTATTTCTCTTACCGCGCGGTTTTCTAATATCCGTACGCTCTCCACTTGATTGAATCATGTCGAACGTTTTTTTGTGTGCTTTTTGTATTACTGTATTTGCAATTTTCGAGAATGTGTGAACATGATATAATAATGTCAGTAAAAATGAAGCTTGGCAACACTGCAAGTCCCGGTCCGGTTATAGAGCATCCTTCACTACTGCGTTCCGTGAACGCTTGATTTCATCAAACTTTTAAAAGTTTTTTTTTTTACAAAAGTGCTTCATCCGCAAATTTTTTTCTCTTTAACTGTTCTATACCAATTGAGCTTTCTACCAAAAAAAAAATTTTTGCTAAATTCCGTGGGTCATCAACTTCACCAGACCCCATAATATGTTAATATCACAGATCATAATATCTATATCATTTTCTAGATTCATCAGAAGACTATTTTAAAAGTTCTTGAAAAAAAAGAAAACAACCGCAGAGAAAAGAAGCGTGAAAAGGAAGAGAAAAAATAAAGGGCCATGGTTCAACCCCATTTTTTTTGAGGGAGGAGATTGGAAGATTGATTTTTCACGTGCGGGAAGTGGTTGATTTTGATGGATCGAGAAGTCTTCTGCACAAAATTATGAGGGATAATATGGGTTTTAAATTTTGAAAAAATCGATGAACGGAAAATTTTATGCGAAAAAATCCATATAAAACGTTTGAAAATAACTTTTTTGCGGAAATATTTGGAATATGAAAACTCTAGTGAAAACATGGTTAAATTTTTTTGGACAAGACGTGGATCTACCGGAATGAAAGTCAGATTAGAAAGTGGGTGAAAGAAGATGATCGTAGGATGACTGATATCAAAATTTGCGGTGAGGGCGAAAGGATCACAATTTTACATGCTGGGTACAGGGGCGGATTTCTTCCAAATTGCGGGTTACTTTTTTCTAGTAAAAATAATGACCTGGATTATCATGAAACAATGAATCTTTATGGACTGGGTTAAAAATAAATTAGTTCCGGATCTGGGCAAAATTGAAGAAAAATTTGTCATTGTGATGGATAATGCGCCATACCACTCATTACTTTCGGAAAAACCGGTTATAACATTTTCAAACAAATCGACCCTTTCGACATTTTTAAAAAAACATAAAATTGAATGTAGTCCCAATTGTACCAAAATGCAATTGTGGAATTTGGCGGAGCCTTTGGCTAAAAATTCATGTGGTAAAAAGTACGTGGTCCACGAGTTTCTTCAGTCGCAAGGCTATGAAGTTCTTCGACTGCCCCCATATCATTGTCAGTATAACCCTATTGGAATGGTATAAACATTTTGTAAAACTTATCACAACAAGAACATCACAAATTCTAAATTAGTCGGTAGGCCATTCTTTTGCGAACACCTATAAACTTGTTTTATTAGAGGTATGCGACATATTCAATTATTTTATCAAGTTTGTTCTGTGATATTGCTGCTGCTGCATATTGCACTCGGATGGTACATTTAAAAACGGTTACCTATATAACTATCAATCAATCAATCAATTTTTTTTTATTGTTATAAATGCAGCACATTTCATGAACACTGTGATAGTGAAAGCTTTATTTGATAATTATTAAACAAAAACATTTTTGTGCATGGGGATTCAAAAGCATTTCTTACAACCGAGTGCATATCCTAACCAAAATACGATATCTATAATTTAAATACATATTTTATAAAAAATTCTCAAAGAGTAAAAACATTTTATAAAAATTCCCAAGATAATGAAAGTATTGTATAGCATGGAAGCCATATTTGTTGTGGTCTTCACTGCCCAGTGAGACGGCCATTTTCAAAAGTGTTACAAAAAATCATTTTACCAATGATAGAATGCTATGAATAACTATTTAGTATTTTATAATGATTTAGGATGAATCATCTGAATCATTCTATCACAATACAGGCCAAATTAAAAAAGAAAACAAAGAATTATATTTTTGGACTTTTCTCTTGAAACTCAAAAATAATTTATATATTTGTGCCGCTTGAAATTTTTTCCATATATATCTCATATATTATACTGAAAAATTTCTTTGGAAGTAAAATATTAACTCTCAGATTGCAAATCGACTTTCTCCCATTCTGGTATTGGATGTACAATATCAGAACTGAATTCAATTATTATGACTGACGTTTTAAGTCAGACATATTTCATTTATCAAAAAACATGCGATATTTAGCTTTCTTGTTATGTTGAGGACCATCAAAAAATAAATTATTCTGAGTGGGTACAATTCCACAATAAAACTATACTTTTATGGTGTTGGTCAAAAGAAAAAAGCTACCCAGCTAAAAGCTTTTATAAAACCTTTTTATGATAAATTATGTTAATTTAGTAAAAGTTACACGGTACATGTTTTATGATTATTCCGCAAATGTTTATAAAACTTTCCGATTAAGCTTTGAAAGCCATATTAAAAAAATCAAGCAATCAAATTGCTACACAAAAGTGCGCCCTTCTGGTGTTTATTAGCTTTGTATAAACGTTTTTAGCGACACTGTTGTTTTATAAAGATAGTTCTGCGTTAACGTTCTTGGGGCATTTATAAAACAGATAATTGTAAGTTGGGTGGTTGACACGTTATACCGCATAGCTGTACGTCTCATCATAATGAATCGTATTTTTCCTGGAAGTAGTTCGACTAACTAGAATAACCTACATAATTATTTAAATAAATATTGTTTAATATCATAACATGGCGAATCATATTCGAGAGACCAGATACTCTGTGGTAATATCACATGAATACGTCCTCCTCCCCACCAAGGGCCCCAGTATACAAAGGCTCGCTGTTCAACCATCCATACAAGGACAGTCCATAGAGGCTCGCTTGTCATCCAGATCAAGTTACATTATCAATAATGCTACCAGTCACACACAATGGCAGACAAGAACGAGCTCGACCGTCTTGCACTAGAACAAGAAAATGTGACGATGAACAACAGCAAAAAAGACTCACAAACCAGAAAAACAGAATCCCACATCCAAAAACATTTGGGAAAACTCCTGGAAAAATTATGGCAGAAGGCCCTCAAGAACGACAATTCAATCGGAAAACTGAAGGACTTCGAGCATCCCTAAAAATCCAAATCTAATTTTCAACAAGTGTTTGCCAAATATGACGAATTCAGGACCTACTTTTTACTAACATGCCCAGAGATCGCAGCTACATCAACCACCCAATCTGATCCCACTTCCTACAGCAGCCAACAAAAGCGGATACAAATTTCAAAATGAAACAACTGAAAGACTCACTCATGCAAATACTATCAGAGTTGCAACAAAACAAAGCAGATTAAGTATCACTACAAGCATCTTATAGAAAAAGTTAACCAGCAATGGGATGTGATCCAGGACCTCCATGAAGAAATCTTGGTCAACGCAGAACATTAAAACGAATATTTTACTCAAAACGTATACGAAGACAATTCGAACAAGTGGTTGACGATCTGACTATCAAACTCCAGCAAAACGTCATAGCCCCGATGCAACAAGTACCACTCAATCAACCCCAACAGCATCTACAAATTCCAATTGTCGGTGTCAGATATGATTTGTGACATTTTCAAAAAGAACATCTATGAAATATCTGCATTGACTAGAACAGACAGAATGAGTAACTTGAAGACTGGTGGTACTAGGTACCAGTATCAGACGAGTACACCGCAGTTGATCATGATAGTACGAGATCCGGTATTAGAAATATCTACCCTCATCTGTTATTTGATTATGATAAAGATTATATGTTAGATGATTTGTTCATCGATAAATCGCGCATGGGTCGGTTGCCTATCAAAATCACGGGCCTTCACTGTTGAATAATATTTACTTGGATTGATTTTTTTTTGATCAACTGCCCTCATTTGTTATTGATGAAAATCGATCATTGATAGAAAGAAAATTGCACAAAGAATTGGAAAAATATAGGTTGCTTACTTTTCTTTGAGTACAACTATAAGGTTGCCAGGTACAAACAGGTGGACAGGCATTGTAAATATACCCTCATCTGTTATTTGATTGATTTTTTTTTTAAGAAATCTTATTTAATTTCCTATACAACAGTATACGGTTGCCTGATCAAAAGTGTGTCCCATCCATGGTTGCCTAATGTCAAAGTTGAATTTTAATTTTTGATTTCTTCAAATAACTTCTGAAATAATGAAGTTATATGGTTGAGATTTGGTAAATAAGGATGGTTGGACAAGCAAAATTCAAATCTCGCCTTGGTATGATTCTCACTAGAATTCTTTTTAAAATGAAAAAGTGTTTTCTCCGTCCTCTTTACACAAAAAAGGTATACTTTGTAAAAGTGGCTGGGAGAAACCTTTTTCAAGATATTTACACTTAAAGCAAAGCATGCAATGTGGTTTCAATGGCAAATTTTGAAAATAAACATGAGGGGCATTGAAAACGGCGTTATCATTGTAATTTTTGACAGTTTAATTTAATATTCAAGGTTTCCTGATAAAAAAAAATCAAATCTAATTTTATATATTTTTTAACTTTTTTTATCATTTTTCTATAATTTTTTCATTTTTTTCCATTTTTTCATGATTTTGTTTTTAAAAGAAACATTGAATATTGAATCACTTCTTAAAATTACCATGACAACGGCGTTTTCAAAGTCACCTATCAGTTCGAGATACGGTATAAGAAAAATACAGCGTGCTACAATTTCGAGGCTAAGTATGGGGATCTCGAAAGCCGTAATAGATACAGACTCATTCAAATGTGGACAAAGTTGATATTTTGATGTTCAAAAAAATGCCATTTTGAAAGTCAAGAAATTCCGACTACGTCCGAAATTATCGAAAATAACCGAATTTTTTCAAAATGGTTTTCATTTTTTTCTGACCTCATTTGAAGAGATTTTTTAGAATAAATTGAACATTACCATTGCCACTTTTTGCCCTTTTATAAAATTAAAGAACCGACGTTTCGTCTATGAGCAGCTATCATCAACATTGTTTTTTTAAATACGACCCTGGATTTGATTTTTGACACCTCAAAGGCAATTTACTAAAATTAAAGAAAATAGTGGGTTTGCAGTTACTCCATGATCTGCATGAGAAGAAGAGAATGTTCAGAAAAAAATAAAAACGATTTTGAAAAATTTCGTTTTTTTTTCGGATTATTTCCGATGTAGTCGGAATTTCTTGGCTTTCAAAAACGACATTTTGTTGAGCATCAAAATACGCAGCTTTCTTCCCATTTGAATGAATTTATTGTATCTATTTCGATTTTCAAGATCCCCATACTTAGCCTCGAATTTGTATCATCCTGTATATTTATTATACCGTATATCGTATTAATGAGTGGCTTCGAAAATGCTGCGTTCATGGTAATTTTGAGAAGTGACTCACTATTCAATGATAATTATTAAACAAAAAAAACAAGTGAAAATGGAAAAAATAATACAAGAATGATAAAAGAAGTTGAACACCAAATCAAACTGTCAAAATTACCATGATAACGCCGTTTCAAAGCCCCTCATGTTTATTTTCAAAATTTGCCATTGAAAACCACATTGCATGCTTAACTTTAAGTGTAAATATCTTGAAAAAGGTTACTTCCAACCACTTCTACAAAGTTCACCTTTTTGGTGTAAAAAGGACGGAGAAACCACTTTTTCAATTTAAAAAGAATAAACGGGTGTGTACCAAAAAGTTATGACTATTTGAAAGAGTGAAAAAAGTATAAGTGGTGCCCCCTACTTGTGAGAACCATGCCAAGGCAAGATTTGAATTTTGTAATTAACCCAAACTAACCCAAACTGATCATCAGAAAAAGACAGCAGTGACGGAACCAGAAAGCTGATATACAAAAACGCCAAAACGAATACATGATGTATCTACGTTCGTCCATTTTGTGGAGATGCGGCAGAATGTTTGATTGCAACAATTATACATCAAATTATTCTAACTATTACATATTATAATATCACTAAATGCATGATTTTTCACTCAGTATTATATTACATTTCAAGCGAAAAAAATGATGAAAGTTAATTGTTGAAATTGTTGGAAAAACCCTAAATTTAATAATTACTATGAAGCCTTTTGGTTCACCTGGTAGTCCTGGTACACATACGATGCAGATCATTTCAGTTTTCGAGTACGTTATTAGTATCAGTAGTGCCAATACATCAACACTAAAATTGACGTATGTCAGGCATTTAAAAAAAAAACGGAGTTTGGTCAATTTTGTATCAGAAAAAAGGTATGATCAAAGTCAATGCGATTTCACAACTTATATGAAAATAGAATAAGAAAAATGCTCGTCTTCGCTGATGTATTTGAATTTCTCGAAAACCTGTCTAGATATTAACAATATTTTGTGGATATTGATACCTTAATCATGGAAAAATCCGGATATCTCAAAACCTCCTATTAATTTGAGAAAAAAAAGTTAGGATGCATGTGACAATCAATAGTACTTTTTATAGTTTCTATCTCTTTCACGGCCGTATCCACCACTGACTGTTGAAATGCTGACAGTCTGTTAAAGGCTCTAACGACTCTAACGTAGTCATGGTAGCCTTAAAAGGTGCAAAAATAAAAAGAATCTAGAGACATTGGCTCAACTCTCTGTTTGTTAGGAGGATCATGATTTTGGTTGGTGAATAGGAATTGTTCAGAAGACACTGTCAAGTCCTAACAGCATCTAAGCAAGTTGGTTAAGTGAGTTCGTGGTGAATACGGGCAGTGAATAAAATGATAAAAATGTTTGTTTTTATTATCTTGACAATTTCAAATCGATATTTTTTTTTCTCGTAGGATAATCATGAAGTAGGTGCTTGAGGGTATATCAAATCAGAATCTATACTTTTTTTGGAAGGCAAGGACTCTAGTTTCTATCCGATATGAATAATGTGACTCGTAATCATTTGATCTGCAACCAAAAGTTCATCTGAGTAATTTATAGTTACGTTTACGGAAAATTAACATACTATATTGATTGTTTGATACATCAGAGAAATAAAAAAAAAATCATTCGTCAGTTTTATAGCTTTATTCGGTTCCGGCTGTTTTTGTGCATCTTCTGGCCTATTTAACGACTTAGTACATGAACTTTGGAATTCTTTTATTTTTTTATTGCAGCTGGATAACGAATCAACCTCCATTTGGGAGCGACCTTCTTCTAGAAACTTTTGAGTATCTAGAATCTTACCATGTAATAAGTTACGAGGTTGAGAAGGGCAATGATTGGTCATCATAACATTGCTTCCAATTTTTGGGAACGTCTAGCAAAGAGCGAATCCACCGGCGCCGGCGCACAGTGCTTTAAACAATGGACAAAAATGAAAAACTGAGACTCAAATCACTTCAAATCTTTGTACCATTTCTGGTTCTATTATTATCCTTTATATGAATATGCTAATATTGGGTCCCTTTTTTTATTTTCCTTTTCAGTGAAATTATTCAAAGTTGACCATCTCAAGATTATTTATAACTGTATCTTCTATTTTGAGACCACTTCGTTTTAGCCAAAACTTGTCCTTGTGATAAGGATGTATTTAAATCATAATATATAATATTTGGGACACTAGGTATATTTTATCCTCAATTCGTAGATTTAAGCATTTCGACATATTATAGTTATTGCATGTACATTATCGATGGATTGTCAGCATATTATAATAATTAGGCAATGATATTTGGATATACAATAAATTAGATCTAACTAGACTCTTGAATAAGAGAGGTGACTGTTTAATTATTCGTGCCTTTTTTACAAGGTCTAAATCAACCCTTATCATACCCTTCACGACATAAAAAATTATCTCGAGCAATACTGTTCTCATAAGAACTATCGAATTGTTGGACGCACGTGGATTTCGGCTCCAATAAACAAAACAAAATGTGCATGTTTCGACATTTCTTCTTGAAAAAAAAAATTAAAAAAGCCGTTTTGAAATCAGTTGAATTTGGTTGCGTAAAAAGTTGGAACTGTATTCGGATATTTTCCATTGGATATTGCCGAACTTGATTGGAAGTACAGACAGTTCTGATCTTCCGTATAGCGATTTTTTTCTTTGTATGCATTTTTTGCTCACTGATCTTATCAATTTTCAAAAGTATCAATAGTGTGTGACTCCTTATTGCTGTCTCAGCGCTCCAACCCTAAACATCGTAATACAATGAGAGGTGAAGTATGATCGTAACATATTGTTTTCAAGAAAGATTCTAGCCCCTACAAACGGATGTTTTTGTACGTTTTCTCGTGGCCTCCATGTTCACTAGCAGTAATGTATGTCGACAATAAAAATCATAAACGTCGCTCAAATTGAAATGCGCATCCAAGAACGTGGCAGATCTGTGCATACACATACACATGTTTGTATGTGCGTTTTGGAATGCACGTACAGGGTTTCTATTTAAGAATTGCAAGGTGCCAGATCTCAGGAACTAGACATCCCAGAGACTTGCGGAAAAAAAATAATGGGTAATATGAATCAGAGAAATTGCTGGAAATATATCAGAAGTTCCCAAGATAGCCACAAGATGGCGTAACGGTGCTATCCAAACACAAAATTGCTGTTTTTTCGTCATTCTCAAGTAGAAACAAATAAAAATGAGTACCGCCATGTATTTCTTGAGAAATTTCCTTCAAATTTGTTTTTCTCGATTTTTGTTTCTAGCATGTCAAATTAGACTGGTATCAGCTGTCAAACCTCACAACGCAAGAATGAGCATAACTTTGAAACAACGGAACCGATTCACGCGATCTTGGTGTCATTTTAAAGAGGAGGTTCTCCTTTTCCACAATTTTGATATTTCAAATGATTCCGCGATCAAAACAGACGATTGTATTCAGTATGATATGCGGACGACGGACATTTTTTGAATTAACTTAAAATTTTCAAAGGCAAAGGTATACTGAAGATTGTTTGTCTGAATTATGGACAAAATTCCGCACAACTCCCATGAATTACACTTGTTTCTAGATTTCGAAATGAAAAGCTACCTATACACTTTTCTATAATTGATTGTTGAATAGTGATACTGTTCAAGATGCCCTCGTGAAGAAGATATTAACAAATTTTTGCGTTACCTAATAGTCACCTAGTAGTTACCCTGTCACTGTCTTATTTCAAACAAATTATATCCTAAATAGTAGGACTTTTTGCATTAAATAATCACAAAAAAGCATTGAGCTTGTTTATTTCAACAGCTAGAAAAAAGTGTTATGCATGAAAGATGTGAGAAATTTAGTCAACATTCCAGACAAACTATTTTCACTATGCCTTTGTATTGAAAAATTTCGAGTAAATTTGAAAAATGTTCGTCGTCCGCATATTATATTTAATAAAATCGTCTTTTTTGATCAGAATAATTTGATATCCCTAAATTGTGGAAGAGGAGAACTTCCTCTTCAAAATTAGACCAAGATCGCGTCAATCGGTTGAGTTGTTTTAAAGTTATGAGCATTCTTGCGTTGTAAGGTTTGACAGCTGATACCAGTCTCATTTGACATGCTAGAAACAAAAATTGAGAAAAACAAATTTGAAGGAAATTTCTCAAAAAATCCATGGCGGTACTCATTTTTATTTGTTTCTACTTGAGAATCGCGAAAAAACAGCAATTTTGTGTTTTGATAGGACCGTTACGCCATCTTGTGGCTATCTTGGGAACTTCTGATATATTTCCACCATTTTCTCTTTTCCATATTACCCAGTATTTTTTTTTCACAAGTCTCGAGGATGCCTAGTTTCTTCGATCTGGCACCTTGCCATTCTTAAATAGACACCATGAACTCTTACAAAATAAATTCCAATTTTATCAAGTTAGGGGTTATGGTAAGTAATGTTGAATCTGTAACAATAGATTGACACCATGATAGAATTATCAACAATCATACTTACCCCCGCGCACAACTAGCAATACAGTGTGTCAATGATTCGTTTCTCTATACAGGGATCTTAGCTACTATTATACCTGCAGCAAAGATTAAATGGAGAAAGTTTTAGAAGAATCTTAGTGCATTCGATGTCCGGCTTCAGATCTACGATCGGTCAATTGGTTTTAAAAATATCGGCGAAAAGCCGAAAAAAGCGTATTTTGTTTTTCCGCACCCCGCCTCAACTTTCATTTTTCTTATAGCCGCCATATTGGACTTTTCGATTTTTTGAAAGAGCGTTAAATTTTCAGACTAGTACTGTCTCACAAGTGCACAAAAGATTCAAGTATCATCGGAATTTCACGTTTCGTAGTTAAAAGTCATGGCCTACTTTTCTAAGAAGGCCATGATTCATTTGTCTGAAAATTGGTGCATAAGCAAAATCTTATTTTTTTTTTCATCCAAGGAGGCTCTGATCTGTCGTTCGATAATTCAGTAGGACAGTTCTGTTTTGATAACGAGTACGCTTTTCTCTCATTAAAATCATAAAACTGATAAACAATCCCAAGTAGCATTTTTCGTGAAGAGCACGTGGCGACCACGATACTAGTGAACTTCAAGTATCCCGCCAAAATGGTAACCACGGTGTTATCACGTGGTAACGAGAAAATGGGGATCAATTTTTTCGTGGCAGCCACGTTCTGACATAGTTCCTGGAACTTATTCAGTAACGTTTCAGTCACGTTGTAAAAACGTGTCGGAAACGTGGAAGTATAGTGGTCGCCACTAACAATAAAGCTTTGCTCTCTGATCCTCTATGTCCGTCTTTGTTCTGCATATTGTCATCCAATTTTCCTTGTTTCTTCTTGACAGAACAACTTATGACTTATAATTTTAGCGGGTACGTAATGGAAAATAAGAATAGGTACCTTTATATACTATCATTACCTCAAATAGAGGAACGCTGTCACAAGAATGGCAAACATTTCAAACGAATGATATTTTATTGTCGAATATTGATATTGTAGCTCGAAATATGGTCACGCGCCTCTCAATTATTTGGTTTTAAAGAAAAAAACATCAAATCAGTAAATTTTGCGCCTGAAAAATAATGTACTGAAGTATTGCAAACAATTTTTTTAACGATGTTGATGCTTTAAGACGATTAAATATATCCATTAATTCTTCCATAATTCATCCGAAACTTAGAAAACTGGAATTTTTTGAATAGCGCGTATATCTTCACCATAATGGCGGTCTTAAAATCGATAGCAAAGATGTCTTCATCTTGAAGATGGAACTTTAAAGTGGTTTACATCCAAAATATGTTTTTGAAGTTGCGGAAATTAAAAATCTGCCACTAATAACGTTACGGTCAACGCATAAGTGGCTAACGGAACTAATTCAAACATTTTTTCACCACTGGAAGGTGGCGCTTTTGTGGCAATCAGTGCGTTGCTACACTCACACACGTACCCACTCTCACACATGTGTAATAGTGTGATTCATTACCTCAATTTCCAATCGTGAATAATCCGCCTAAATAACCCTCACTAGTCACGTTTCTGTTTCGATAGATGCAATTTGTTCAGAAAATGTGGAATGGTCTTTAGTGGCGATCGAGGTGGAGATAAAAGTTAAGAGCTCAGTATTTCTGTGAACTTTGTCATTGATGTCGATTGATGTTGAGAATTTGGTAATGTTTTTTGTTCCGATGGAATCTTCTCATTTACTTCGGCACTCTTTATTCGTTGTTTAGGCATTCTATAAAATGTTGTAGAATGCCAAAAAAACTTTTTTCTGTCGAGTTTATTGTTATGCCAAAGTTTATATACTAATTAGTAAACTTTGTTATTGCCCATTTCACACAAGATATGCGTATGTATCCTATGAGACTATGATGAAAAAAAAAGTGGTTTCCACACAAATGGGCCACATAACCTTGAACGCTTGATTTGTAGAAAACAGGGTGAAGTGGACATCTGGCCACTACTAGGTGTATGACACTTCAATGTGAATTTTGAGAGCAATAGTACCTTTGAAGTGGCTTCAGTTTCTTGCGACCGGTGAAAATTACTTATGAGAGTGATAAACACGTGATAAGAACTATCACATTTATACAGGGTGATTCAGGAGGAAATGGAAATATTTTAAGGATATGTCCAGGAAGTCAAAATAAGCTAAAAAAAAACAAATAAAAAAAAAAAAAATAAAAATAAATAAATAAACTCGCTACTAGATCAATTTTTAAACGCGCAAATTAGTGTATCGAAGTGGGAGGTAATGTTTTCAAAAATTTATTATGAATTAGTGCTATTTGCTTATAATTATTTGTTTTGTTTTACTAGTTTTGTAATAATTTTGATTTAGTTTTCAAATTACAATTAATCAAAATATCTTTGAAACAAATAAAAATCGGACTTGAACATATGAGCTTATTTTGCTCATTTTGACTTCCTGGACATATCCTTAAAATATTTCCATTTCCTCCTGAATCACCCTGTATAATCAAGTGGCGTCACTATAAAGGGATATCAAAAGTTTTCAGAACGTTATTAAAACCATGATATACACTCTAAGGTGAATCCCAATCAAAGGTGGTATTGATGTGATACTATTTAGTTGCCATAACTATTACTTTTCACATCAAAGTTTTTATAACTTTGAAGTGGTCCTGTTAAGTGATTTAAACATTTTGAACACCTTTAGTAGCACCACAATTTTATGCAACTTTGAAGTGTTCTACAGCGGTGGAATTCATGTGAATACATCTAAATCGATAACAAATAAAGTTTTTTGCACTGTATAGGGATATTTTTAGTAACCATCACGTGATAGCCACAGAACTGAAGTGGCGATATCCGTTTTTGTTACTATAAATGCTACTTGGAAAATTGTTGAAAATGCCGAAGCAAGTTTAGACATGTTAACGCTGTACTTGCAGCACACAGTTTTGCGGACACACAGAAATGCCGACATTACCCCAGCAAGGTCAAGGTATTTAGAGATCTACCCCGAACGACGGCAGCCTCATAAAACGCAATTTAGAAAAACCGTGATTAATTTTGTCAAAAAGGTATAAACAGCAATACACTTGCAAGGGTTGTGCGAAAAACAGTTACTAATTGTCAAAAATGTCTCGACGCTTGTCCATGTTCTGATAGAGAGCAAGTCATGAAAAGTCATTTTTTCTCCAAAGTATAAAATATTATGCTATTTTTTTTTCAAATGTCGACAGATTTATGCAAAAACATATTATGTTTTTGATTTTCATCAACAATTCTTCGTTGGATTATCTGCGTTGGACTGTCTTCTCCACAAAAATGTCATTGTTTTGGGGGACATCAACATTCCAAACTATGCTGAAAATGGTAAGAAAAAACTCTTGATGCAATTTTTGCACTTCACTAATCTGGATCAAAACAATTTTATTTGCAACGACATACTGGATCTGGTGTTGGGTAGCTCAATACTTTTTGTCACAAAGAGTGACTTGCCATTCATACCGGCAGACGCGCACCATCCTGCTCTCGATCAGACTTTGAGGCACTATATGATGTGTTACTTAATACTGATTGGTCTCCAGTGCTCGTCAACGACGACTCAAATGAGGCCTGTCAATCGTTTTACGATATGTTGAATGTGAATTTCTTCAAATAAGTTCCACTCGAGAAAAAACGCAGAAGAAATTTTCTTCCATGGTTCAGCAAGAAAAATACCAAAAATATCTACAAAAAAGAAAAGTTACCGAAAAAATATAAAATCAATAGATCACCAATTCTTCACAATCAGTTTGTACAAATTCGTCGTATTGTGAAAGCTGAATCAGGGAGGGATAACAAAGAGTATGTATCCAGTACGAAAAGGGCTATAGTTTCGGATCCCTCAAGGTTCTGGTCATTCATTCACACAAATATCTCACATTCGTCACTACCATACTCTATCAATGATTCCAATGTCACGTTCCAGGATCCTCGGAGCATAGTTTGTGCATTCGCTAATTACATACAGTGCTTTTCTTTAATGTCCTCCCACCCCCTTTTATATCTTGAACGGCTCAACTTAGAGACTTCAAATTCTAGGTGATGAAATACAAGCATGTTTACTATGTTTTGAAATAAAATTGACTTATGAAAATTTCAAGATGGCGGCTGGGCGCCATCTTGGAATGTTTTTTTTTATAGGAATAGGGCTTATGTGACAACTTGTTTTGAAGGTTCTGATGAGTACTTCATAACCCTAGAATATTGAATCGATATCTTAAAGTACTACAAAATGATGGTACATTTAATAACCACATTAATGCATACACTTATAACTAAATAACTTCAATAATACATTAAGATCAATTCAAAAGATTCTGGAAATGGGTGCTTCGAACTTCTTGGCATAAAAACAACCTTTCCGAAAATTCTTTTAACATTTTTTCAAAAAGTGTATGTATCAATGTAGTAATCAAATGTACCGACATTTTGTAGCACTCTAAGATGTCGATTCAATATTCTAGGGTAATGAAGTACTCATCAGGACCTTCAAAATGGGGTGTAATATGACTCCTAATCCTATTTAAAAAAACATTCCGAGATGGCGCTCGGCTGCCATCTTGAACTTTTCATTTGTCAATTTTATGTCAAAACATAGTGAACATACTTGTATTTCATCACCTAGAATTTGAAGTCTCTAAGTTGAGCCGTTCAGAAAATAACAGAGGGGAGGGGACATTCAAAAAAAGCACTGTATAAGCAGTATTCACACATAACTCAGGATTTCCAACCCATCATCACATCAAGCTCAATAAGTACTCCAAAAATCAACCAGAACGATATCATACATGCTAGCAAGCAACTCAAAAACAAGATTACCTCAGGACCTGATGGAATTCCCAGTTTTCATGTTAAAGATTGTAAATCTGTATTTGCTGAACCCCTACTTCACATCTACCAAACTATTTTGAGAATTGGTGTCTTTCCGGATGTCTGGAAGACCGCAAAGGTTACCCCAATTTTCAAAAAAGGTGATCGTAACCGCAAAAGTTACCCCAATTTTTGAAAAGGGTGATCGCGATGAAGTTGAAAACTAAAGAGCTATCACCATTCTCTGAAACTTCTCCAAAATCTTTGAGATTCTTCTAATATGTGCATTTTCGTCTACATTCAAGGACTTCTTTCTCCTCAACAAAAGAACTTTTCAGTTCAGCAATCACGAATTAAGCGTGTTTCTCGCAATTCACCTGTGATGTCTTGAACAATAGAGGCCAAGTGGATGTTGTGTACACTGACCAAATCGACCACAATATTTTAATTCGTAAGCAGCAGGACGACTTTGGCTCCTCGGATGAACTCCTAGCTGCTCTGCAGTCCTGTTTACTGGAAAGGACACAGTTTGTCGAGATCGATGGGTACCGTCCACCTTCATTCATCCCAACGTCTGGAGTTCCACAGGGCTCAAAGCTGGAAACACTGTTTTTCAATGACCTTATTGCCATGATTCAATGCAAGAGGTTGGCCTATGCAGATGACCTTAAATTATTCAACAGGATCGATTCAGTCACGGATTGCTTATTCCTTCAACGTAACATCGACCTTGTCAATAACTGGTGTATGCAGAACCGTCTAGATCTTAACGTATCCAAGTGTTTTGTAGTTTCATTCGAAATGACAGCCTAAATCACGGATTTGAGAGTTGTTTTTGATAAAGAGTTTTCCTTCATTCCCCATTACGAAAAGCTGCTTTTGAGCTCAACCAAACTCCTAGGTTTTGTCATACTGCCAGCACTTTACTGACCTTGGAACCATAAGACTTCTCTACAATGCATTTGTCCATTCCAGGCTTGAGTATGGCTCTCTGATTAGGCACCCAATTTATGACTGTCACGACAACGCAAAAGAGTCCATTCAGAGGAGATTTCTGGAGTATTTGATGTTTAGAGAGGACAGAGGCTTTAATCACCAATGAATCTTGTCTCGCTATGGTGAAATATCACTAGAGAAGCGTGAAGATTAAAACTCCATAAAATTTCTGCATAAGCTCCTGCAGGGTGAGATTGATTGTTCCTATCTCTTGGAGCGATTGCAGTCACGTGTTTTTGACTTGGAACACGACATCATGTGACTTTCGAAGTGGAGCATGTCCGATCAAATATTTTATATCACAGTCCCACTTTTTTTATGTGCAAAAACTTCAACCTTGTCAGTAATTCTTGCGATATTCACTTCGACTCCATTAATTTCATCCCCGATACCTACCTGAATCAAAACTCTCCATGTTAATGCTTGATCTGTATGTGCATGCTTTTATTGTTATTCATATCATGTTTTTATTTCATTTACCATCTTTTTTTTCTATTTTGTTTATAATAATTACTGCAGCATTTGTGTATCTGGAATTTCCTGTGTAGGTAACAGCCTGTTCGAAATAAACGACCATTATTATTATTATCATTATTATTATTATTGATATTATAATTGTTCTCATTGGTTAGTCTCACATTTTCTATGTGGTAGAAGGATTTGAGGGCTTTCGCAAAACTCACACCTTGTTGACTATTTCACGATTTTCCTTACTATCCGACATTTTTCTAGGATCACTGATTTTTGCATGTCCGTTATTAGTTGAAGTGGTATATTGTGTTTCTTGAATCCTGCGGGTAACTCCGGTGGCATCATTATTATTGTTAAACGGAAAGGTTGGTACAGAACCGTAATAAATGTCTAGAGTTACATCCATGTGAGTAGTGCCCTCTCTTTATCATTATTATTATTATTATTATTATTTTTATTATTTTTATTATTATTATTGAAAATTCAATCCGTACAACACGTTCGCTGCACACCAAATGCGTTGACCTTCGGTTGATGTGAAGAGGTGCAAGTACAGATTCATATTTTGCGACAAATAAATCATGGCCTCCTTAGAAAAGATTGAGTCTTAACTACAAAGTGTGATATTTCGATGATACTTGAATCTTCTATGCACTTGTGAGACATCAGTAGAACTGGAAATTTAACGCTCTTTACAAAAATCTGGAAATCCAATATGGCGGCCACAAGAGAAAGAAGTTGAGAAGGGTTACGGGTGAACAAAAGACAATTGAGACATGTCATGTGAGCCATTTTATTTGTTTCAAGAAGTGGTCCCGATAATGTCACATTTTCACAGCTGTCAAATTAGCCGTTTCGGATTTACTGGGAAAAAACGAGATCCGCCAGTTTCGGTTTTTCGCCGATATTTCCAAAATCAATCTACCGATCGTGAATCTGAAGCCGGATAACGAATACACCAAGTTTCCTCTAAAACTTTTTTGAATCAACCTTTTTTTTGTAGGTTTAATAGGAGCCAAGCTCACTGTTTAGAGAAGCGGATCTGGGACACACTGTATAAATGAATGCGGAATTTGAATATTGGCATGCAAGAATTGAAAAGATCTACTTGAATGTATTCGATAAAATACAGTACAATTCAATAATACAATGAAAAAATCAGTTCTGCTAAGAAAGTATGTTGCTTCTAAAAAATACCTTCCAGATACTAGGTTGCAAGTTGCAACTGCCAGCCTCAAATTTCAATGATGCTTTGACCCAGAAGTATCATATTCATACAAAAAAAACAAACACGTTTTTACTAGAGTCATAAATCAGAATGTCCCCTGCGTAAAAAGGTGAAATATCGACATTTTTTGTCGCCACCATCTTGATTAAGTTCAAACATAGACAGGAAAATGAAAAGGTCATTTGCATCGATGGCTAGATTGAGCCATACGTCTTTGGCGGTAGACTATTAACACCGGCGAACTAATACTTTTGAAGTTAAAACGCGAAAGAGATAATAGATAGATAGAGGTTTCCCAAGCGATTTGTCTTTTCGTTTTTGTTGCGAGGTATTCAATGCCATTTCGATGCATTAGGGAGTCTCTTTGGTTAATGGAACATGCAATTGTCTCAGGCTTAAATTTCTAGAAGCGAAGAGCTCGAATGCTTTCATGCTGCACGCTGAAATTTCAATTAAAAATGCTCGGCAGTTATTACGTATTGATTTATAAATCAAGTATTCCTGCTCACCTGATTTTAGTGTTGATTCTAGTAGCAATTACTGAAACCTCAAAAAAAGAGACGTGTCTCAAAAATAGACGTGTTTTCATTCATTAAACAACTAGAGGAACAAGGAAAGCAAAGTGAAATATTCCTCGAGAAAAAGTCGAATAGTTCTGGCGGATATTCATAGAGAATTATAAAATTCGGACTGTAATACAATTGGGCTACGAACACAGACTGTGAAAAGATCGTAAAAATTCATTCAGTGTGTATTCAGCAGATGCAATATAGACAATATAGTACCACGGTATTCAGCAGGTGCAATATAGATTTGTTTATATTCATATTCAAAACATGAACATATTATTATGGAAGGCAATGAACTTGAAACACATATTTGTGGGAAATGTGATAAACCCTGTGAAGAGGAGCATAGCTATCAGTGTGACCCATCTTTTCAAGCTATTCACAAAAAATGTCTGAATATTACACAATCGGAAGCTAAATGTATGCCCATGCAGAAGAGGATACTATTGCTCATCTGTGAAGATTGTGATAGTTATTTACCTAACAAGTGTGGAAAGTGATACTTTACCGCACGCGACGGCAGTGACCGACCGACGCGAAGCGGAGTTCGGTCACAACGTCAAGGACTAGACTGCAATTTATGATCAAACTTATGGAGTGAATAAAAAGTGATATAGATATACTGAAATCTTCGATAGCTAATGGGACATATGCCCATAAACTTCTGAGCAAGAGTATCACTTCGGAAAATAGTGACATCAAACAGCAGATACTGACTTTGATTATCAAACCAGAAGCATTTAAAAACCCTGAATTAACAAAAAAAGAAGTACAAAAGACTATACATCCGGCAAAACTGGCAAACGGTGGTAAGGAACTTCAAAGAAATCAAAAAAAGACATTTCACAATCAAGTGTGATGATAAAAAGGAAATGGAGAAACTCAAAAAAAAAGCTGAAAATAAACTGAGAGGAATATACAACATTGCACTACCAAAGAAATCATTGCTAATAATCAAGATTGTTGGTTACTCAGAGGTGAGTCAATAGAAATTGTTTGAGAACGTGGGGGTTTTTGGTCATCACCTGTAGTACGTATGACGGATGTATGGAACGTCACTCAATAAAAAATCATAAAAGAAAAATAAAATTGTTTAAGAACAAAATCCCAAACATGGTCCTGATCGATCCGTGATGTACTTAAACCTGTGAAGACTGTGGAGTACGAGTATTCGAGTGGAGTACGAGTATACTGTGACACTGTGAACTGGAGACGTCTGAAAGACATTGAGCCAGACACTGGTGAAATTTCCGGAGATCTTCTGGGGTGCAAAAGATACAAACTTTGAGCTGTTGTGAGTCTTTTCCATTTCTATTTATCCATATTTTCGTGAGACAAAGCTTCTGTTTCATTATCGTTATAACAACGGCATTTGACATATACCTAATTTGAGCGTGTTCAGAGTTGTGTTCGTTTTTATTTGGTCTCTCATTCAGGAAAAATCATGGATGAGGGTTCAAGAACTAAGTTTGATTAACTTACTAAAAAACGAGCTTTTATCAAGGGTAAGCAAACTCTTTTCAAAAATTATTTAGAGGGTGTTAAGCATTTTATTATCGATGTTATGCCAGAGAATGTTGATAGGTACATCATTATAGAGCTAGAAAACCGATTGGAGAAAAACTCTCAGATACTGTCGAATTTCGAGGAGATTCAGAGCCAAATTGAGTTTCTAGTCGATACCCTTGAAGAGCAATTAGAAGAACGAGAATCATTTGAGAATACATACTTCAAATTGAGTGTGAGAAAATCATCGATACTTATTATAAAGTGGTAAACAATGAAAATGAGCGTTTGCCTAACGCTATGAGTAGTCATCATGTTTCAAATAAACAGGGTATGACAGACGATGCAAGGTCTGAAACATCCACCAATCAATTTGAAGAGGTTTTCAGGAGATTACAAGTATGGGTTGGAGTTCAGGGACCCTTTTGTGTCACTAATTCATTCAAATGAGTCTATCAGTTGTGTGCAGAAGTTTCATCATTTGCGAACTTCTCTTGAGGGAGGGGCAGCTCAGGTTATACGGGGTGTTGAAACTACGACTGAAAACTACAAGATAGCATGGGAAATGCTGTGTGCAAGATACGATAATCGTCGTCTTTTTGTGCAAAATCACATCAAGTGTCTTGTTAATTTACCTACATTGACAGTGGAGTCATCTTTTGGATTGAATAAAATGGTGGATTCAATTTCAAAACACATCCAAAGTTTGAAATCCTTGAATCAGCCCACGGATTCATGGGATTTCCTTCTTATTTTTTATCTTGAGCGCTAAGTCAGATAAAAAGACCGAGCGTGAGTGGGAGGAGAGGAAAGTGATTAGTGCAAATCTGAAGGTTCTACACAGTCAAGGCTCAAATGAACCCACTTAGCGAGAGTTTTTGAATTTTTTAAAACGTAGAGCTGATCTATCCGAGAACCTGGAGTTGTCAAAGTCAAAAAAGGAGTTTGCTACTATCAATTAACCTTGGAGTTTGACGGTGCAGACAAGAGTTTCAATAGACCGTGGAAGTGTTGACGTCACTGTCAGATGACATTTCGAAATCGGGTAAAAACAAACATCAGCTCTTATCCAATCTGTATTGATTTTCCCATTTGAGAAGAGATTCTTCAAATCAAATTGCTTTTACGAAGTGAGAACGTGCTTTAAAGCTTTCAAAAAGCCAATACTTCTTCTCTCAGGATTCCTAAGGTACCATCAAAATCCATTTTAAAAACATGCCCACTTTTAAAACTTTTTTTTACCTTTTTTGAAGACAGATGATTATTCGTCTTCGATTTTTTTTAAAATATCACTTAATCGGACGGTAACCAACATTCGCAGATATGAACCATTGCACAATATATACTTCTAAACTCTTCAACTTGAGCTTTAAATTGCTTATTGAGGCTCAACAAATTATTTGAGATAGAATAAGCTAGTGAATCACGATAAACCAAATGGCCAAAAAGTTTGTTTTTACCCCAAATAGCTGTCAGTGACGTCACACTTAAACGGTCCATAAAACGGGAAAGTCAAGTGAGGTGAATTCATGAAACAATAGTCGATCATGAGCAGGTTTCAATAACTATGTGTATTCAATTTGTAAAAGTTCACATTCCATTTCAAATTGCCCTGAGTTTTCGAAACTTTTGGTTGAGTCAAGGATAAAAAAGGTACGGGATTTGAAACTCGGCTTCAATTGCTTACGAGGGGGACACGGTAGTAGATCATGTATGTCGTCCTTATGTAAAAGGTGTAACTTGAATCATCATATGATGTTAATTTATGAGAGATCAAGAAACAAGGATTCAGGAAAACCCAACTCGAATGTGGAAGTGTCTAGAAATAAGAGTAGTTTATCTTACCATGAGGATAAGGGTGAGTGTAGCAGCGCCAACAGAGTGACTTTAGCTAATAGTGATAATTATTGTGATTATCCAGCACATGTTTTACTACAAACTGCTTTGGTGATGGTGGTTGATGCTAATGAAGTTGTTCATGTAGCTAGGGCCCTTCTAGACAGTGCCAGCCAAGGTAACTTCATTACAAATGAGTTTTGTGAGAAATTAGGTCTTGAGAAAATCAACTTACCAATAAGTGTAACCGGGTTAGGTCAGAATGTATCGTATTTGAAATACAGGTGTTGTGTGAGCATGCAATCATTATATGGTGAATTTAAATCTGACCTTTCTTGCCTTGTCATTCCAAAAATTAGTGGAACTTTGCAAAAACCACAACAAGGTTGGGTGTTGGTGGGTGAGTTTCCTTGTTCAAATATCCCGGTGTAACTTATCTACAAATCTAGACCTACAAGAGCAGTAATCAAGATTTTGGGAAATTGAGGAGGTTTCTTCTTCAGAGAAAATTTGGTCTGCCGAAGAGAAACTTTGTGAAGAAATATTTAGAAGCTCAACTACTCGGACAAGCGAAGGCAGATTCATAGTACAAATTCCTCTTAAAAAATCCCTTGAGTGTCTTGGTGACTCAAAAACAAATGCCTTGAGGAGATTTCAAGCTCTTGAGCTAAAACTTCAAAGAAATCCAGTTTTTAGGAACCAAAACACAGATTTTTTGCAGAAATATGAGTCCTTGGAACATATGTCTGGAATAGAAAACCCAGGGTCTTCCAAAGTATCTTACTACTAACCTCATCATGGGGTTATCAACAAAAATAGTGAAACAAAAAAAATCGAAAGTTGTTTTTGATGCTTCTGCAAAAACTGACTCGGGAGTGTCATTGAATGACCTTCAACTTGTTGGTCCTGTCATACAGGATGACCTATTCTTCATCATTTTGCGATTCAGACAATACTATGTGGCTATCAGTGCGGACATTGTTGAGATGTACCGACAAGTTCTGGTGCAGGAGGATGTGTTCAATGGATACTTTGGAGGAGTGAGAAGGATCAGAATATCAAAACCTTTGAGTTGAAAACAGTAACGTACGGGGCTTCTTCAGCTCCTTTTCTGGCAGTCAGGTGCTTGAAACCACTTGCTTCAGATAACCAGGATTCATTTCCGAGAGCAGCCAAAGTGATAGAAAAGGATTTTTATGTGGATGATATGTTGACAGGTGTGAGCACTGTTGAACTTTGTGATGAGGTGTCCGGAATTCTAAAATCTGCATGTTTTAAGTTACAAAAGTGGGCTTCAAACAGCGTCAAGGTTTTGGAACACGCGAGTTCAGAGGTATCTCCGATTGTGTTTTTTAAAGAAGAGCAGACAAAGACTTAAGGCATATATTGTTCATGTGGACCAGATCCATTGATGTATTCAATTGAGATCAATTCAGCAGAAGTTTGCACAAAACGATCAATACTGTCAACCATATCCAAGTTGTTTGATCCACTTGACCTTGTGAATCCATGTGTGGTGCGTGCCAAGATTCTTATGCAGGGGCTATGGTAACTGAAATTAGGCTGGGATAATGCATTGCCCAAAGATTTGGAAAGGTTATGGTTCATTTTCAAATCAAAGTTACCTCAGTTGAATCAATTGCAAATTCCAAGGTATGTGTTGTGTGAAATCCCAGTTGATGTTCAGATTCATGGATTCTCTGATGCAAGCATTGAAGCTTATGGGGCCTGTGTGAATGTTGGAGGTGTACACAGACATGTTCAAATTACCGCTAGCTTATTATGTGCAAAAAGCAAGGTAGCGCCTCTGAAGGTCATTACAGTACCTAGGCTAGAGCTGTGTGGAGCACTACTCTTAGCAAATTTGGTTCATAAAGTGCAAACATCTCTATCACTTTCAATAAATTCATGTTTTCTTTGGAGTGATTCAACGGTAGTTCTGAGTTGGATTTATACCCCCCGAACATCCTACAGACGTTTGTTGGAAATCGTGTGGTACAGATCCAGTCTTTAACATCAACAGCGGATTGGAATCATGTTCGTACATGCAATAACCCTGCAGATCTCCTTTCAAGGGGTATGACATCTAGCCAGCTTTTAAGTTCTGATTTATGGTGGCATGGACCCCAGTGGCTTTCGTTTTCCCAAAAGTCATGGCCAAAATGTGATCTCCAACCACAGAGTGAAGTTCCAGAGATGAAAGAACAGAGTTGTGCTTTGAAAATAAGGTTGGTGAACTATTTCCATTTGATAAATTTTCCAGCCTTACTAAATTGAGAAGAGTCATTATGCTTGAGATCCATTTCCAAGTGCAGGAAGCAATCTTCAAGTGTGTCTTTTCTCACTACTGAGGAGCTCAGAGTTTCAATGAATGTTTTGTTGAAAATTTCACAGCATGAGTCATTTTATAGAAAAATTTCGGAACTGGAGAAGAGTAATGAGCTGAACTTGAAAAATAAATTGCTCAAGCTACATCCTTTTATGGATTCTCAAGCCAGCGATTCTTTGCGCTAATCATCCTTTAACTAAACTGATGTTCATACATGAACATTCAAGACTGTGTCATGCAGATCCACAACTATTGCTGTCTTCTATTCGTGGAACATACTGGCCATAAATGTGTAAAATGCTTTAAAGCCAATCCAATTTCTAAAAATTCGATAATGGGAATTTCACCTGAGACTCGAGTGTTTCCCGCCCCTCCCTTTCATAATGTTGGAGTTGATTACGCAGGACCTCTTCTTATTAGAAATAAGAAGGGAAGAGGAATTCAAAAGTCTAAATGATATATTTGCATTTTTGTTTGCTTTGCCACGAAGGCAGTTCATAGAATAGAATTGGTGACAGAGTTAACAACAAAGGCATTCCTGCTCTCATTCAAACGATTAGTGTCTCGTCGGGAAAGACCATTGAACGTGTACTCAGATAACGGTACAAGCTTTGTTGGTGCGCGTAATGAACTTGAAGAGTTGTGTAAGTTTCTGAAACGTGATGAAACTCACTTATCAGAGTATTTTGTGGACCAGAGTATTACTTGGCATTTTATTCCAAGTATGTCTCCTCACTTCGGTGGTATCTGGGAGGCAGGAGTCAAATTATTCAAGTCCCATTTGAAAAGAGTTGTGGGGAACGCTTGTTTGATATATGAAGAAGTCTATACGGTGTTAACTGGAAAAGAAGCAATTCTCAATTCCCGTCCCGCCAGTCTTTTGTGATCTCTGTGACTTTACTGCTTTAATTCCTTCACATTTTTTAATTGGCAAGACCTCAACTTCTCTGCCTGAACAAGACTTGAGTGATGTGGAAGAATCAAGATTGTCACAGTTCCAACGTCTCCAGCAGATGAAACAACATTTCTGGGCGAGATGGTCGAGAGAGTATGTGAGCGAGCTCCAGATCCGTACAAAATGTAAATCCAGTCATAATGTTCTACAGCCAGGAATGTTGGTGGTTTTGAAAGAAGCTAATACCCCAATTATTGGCCCCTGGGAAGAATAATTTCGATGCAGCCTGGTCCAGCCATAGTGGCGAAAGTAGCCGGTATCAAGACTGCAATGGGTGTAGTGAAGCGTTCCTTCGCAAAAATGTGTCCGCTACCTGTAGACTGTACTGACTGTCACTAGTAAAGTGAACGTGAAAACAGAATGAGGCTGCATTGACATTTATGATAATTATTGTTTCCCTGTATGATGTTTGAAGTTGAAGGCGGACACTTCAAGGGGGGTATGTTTGAGAACGTGGTATTTTTTGATTATTACCTGTAGTAGGTATGACGGATGTATAGAACGTCAGTCAATAAAAAATCATGAAAGTACAATAAAATCATTATATAACAACAAAATCCCCAACAGAAATCTTGGAAGAGGCAATAAAAAATCAAAATACGTGGATTGAGAACGACTGCTTCAAAATCACTTACATAAGAAACAATAAAATGGGGACCTGTACAGTTTTTGCCGAATGCTCGGGAAAAATATTTACCAAAATGATGGAGCGCAAGAAAATATTTATTGAATGAGAGCGGCTGCCTGTTTATGCAGATCGCACTGTGTCACGATAATTTCAATGCCAGGGATCTCATCACAAGAGTAAAAAGTTTACAGAAAATCAAGTCGGTGGAAATTGTTCGGGCGATCTCAAATATCAAATATATGAAATCCAACAGAAAAAGTGTATAAATTGTGTTAACGCAAACAGAAACTACAAAAGAAGGTATGACATAGTTATCATACAACGTCTGATTCTAACTTTTCCTCTTTAAAATATAATCTGGAAATGTTAAGAAGTAAAATTGATTTTACAGCATAAGTTATGGTTTTACAACATGAGGAAATTTTTGAAATGTTAAATAACGAAAAATCTTCACAAAAGACAAGAAGAGAGAGTCGCAATTGAATCAATCGAATACTTCAAAAGTAATTTATTGAATATAATTCAAATCAATATCAGAAGTAAAAATACAAATATGAATAATTTGGTTGCATTTCTGGAAATTGGTTTTGCAACTGATTCATAGTCTTAAGTGAAACTTTCAAGCAAGATTAAAAAAAATATATGTTATGTCTGGTATTGGATCAATGAAGCAAAATATAACAAAAATGATAGAGCTATTGTATGGTTGGAAAATAATATAAATATGGAATTCATGGTTACTCAGTTACCGAAGTCGAAAGCCACAACTAGTAGTCTATTATTGTTCAATGTAGATGATATTAGTTTTAACATAACGGCGGTATATAAGCCTTCACCAATACCAATGAATGATTTCATATCAGATATGTATATCCATTCATAAAAGTTTAATAATTGTAATATACATATCTTTGTGTGTGACATTATTATTGGTGTTTTGGAAAAAAATGACAGTAATGTGAGAAAATACCTCGCTATGCTAAGTTCACTTGGTTTTGAATCCTACATATCATATAAATTTACGAAGTAGGTCAGAGAATGGATCTTGTATGGACCATTTTTGTTTAACAAAATTTGAAATGTAAAAATCTTAGCTTGAAAGGCTATGACAGATTTAACAAATCACAATGCAGTGATGCTTATCCTTGTAAATAATGAATTGCAAATAGGCGAAAATAAAAACATCTCATAAAAAATTAAAAAGAAAAAATTGAAAACCAAAATTCTCAAAAAGTTTTTAGAAGAAACCGACTGGTCAATGATTAAGCAAATATAGAAGATACCACAAGAAAAAATCCAGACCATTTTGAACAATGTATGGATGAAGCAACTGAAACGTATTTTTTCAAATAAAAACACAGGAAGATAAGGACGTGTTTGACAAATGGAATCATAATAAGATAAGAGATAGAATGGAGAAACAATTGATACATAATTACAGTGTGCAAAAAGAGAGACATTATAAGAAATACCGCAACTCATTGAACAAACTAATTCAAAATAAAAAGAAAAAATTACTACAAAAGGCAAATCTGTAATAACAAGAATGATATCACTCCCATCAGTATAAAAAATGATTGAAATTAAAAAATTGAGATCTTGACAGAGATGGCAAGTTACTGTAATGATTATTTTATAAATATTGAGAAGAAAATGGAAAAAGACATTCAACCGCCCACAGCTGAGGTGCAAACGACTTCAATTTCTGCTGATTTCATTTACCTGTCTTTGCTGACAAAGCATGTAGTAATCCAACATATCATAGCTACTTAGAAACATGACTTTTTTGAAGTATCATAAAAGAAACTAATTTGACAATTTTGAATCCTCTTAACCATACATCAACACTATATTTTTGAGACTGGAACTGTATCATCTGACTCCATACTTACAATAGTTACCCCAATTCATGTCTGGTGAAAGGGACCTGATTTAAAATGATCGTCCTATTATAGGCCTAATCACAAATTTCACATAAATATTCGAGAAGTGTCTAAAGAGAAGACGTTTCACTTTTCTGGAAAAAGGAAGTATAATTTGCGCAAATAAATCTAGTTTCATCGAAGGTTACAATACAACATATGCGATGTACAGACTAATAACAGACCTAGCGAAAGCGTTTGACACTGTTCCACACAAAAAATTACTGGATGTTTTAGACAAATCAAGGATTAGAGGACAAGCGCAGAAACTGATGAAAAACGACCTGACAGACAGATATCCGACGATAAAAATTAAAAATGCCATGAGAAATGAACAAAAAATAAAAGTTGGTGTTTCCATCCACCTTACTTGGACCACCCTTGTTTATTTTGTACATGAACTCTTTGCTTCAGGAGGACATAGATGACCACTTGAGAATTTCACATGCTCATAATACAGCCCTCATTTGTAGTGGGGATTTTGTTCGAAATGAAACAACGGAAAGCATGGAAAAGATTGAGGAATGGCAGAAAACATACGGGCTAACTCTAAAAATGTCAAAAACCAATAACATAGCTTTTTCCTTGAATAAATGAAACAGACCAACTTTTAATAGTTTTGAGAATAAAAGTGCAAGCATAAATGAAGCCACTGAAGTAAAATATCTTGGGATCATTATTGATCAACACTTCAAGTGGTCCTGATAAAATCGTGAGCTCATACGCACATTTCATTTGCTAAAAGTTTTTCCAAAAATGAAGATTAACAATTATCTTAGATCATAAGCACATATCACTCAAAATATATGGGAAACTTGAATGGGAGCCAATGTAAATATAGTTTTGGGCAACCAGTTAAGCGAGTCGGATTTGTTTAGAGGACTATCCGTCGGATGGCGCTAGAAACGGAGGTTTTCCTTAACAACGGTTGCCATAAATAACCAATCCCTAACCCTAGACGTCATTGTCATTCCACGTGTAATTTGAATTTTGTGCCGAAAGTTTCTAATTTTGCGTACCTAGATCATCTTGAAATTTGAATTTGAACCTTGGATTGTACTATAATGCAAGCGTATCATGAGTTCTTTGAGAAATGTATAGTCCCCTGGATGTGTGGATATTTTCAACAGAACACATCCTTTCCAATAAAAGTTCTTCCACTGTTTCAGAAAAATTGTCTCAGCATGTTGAAAATCCGATTTTGAACAACAAAACTGAAGCACAACTGGGTATACAAGTCCTAAAATTTTGTGGTTTGCATTTTATAGACTCAACATTCGAAATTTGATTTAAATTTTGATTCACATGGCTTATCAAAAGTTATAAACTGAAAAATATGCATAGGTTGTATTTGTCCAGGACATAGTGTTTGGACATTATAAAATGAACGTTTTTAAAAAGTAGTTATGCATTTTTTCAGAATAACTCTTGATGTTAGGTACCATGTGATAAAAATTTGAATTATAATTTCGAACGTGCAAGAAATACTATTTTATCCAATAGATGGCTCCACCGTATGCAATAAAAACAGATTTCTTTACGGTTTTGAGAAAAAAAAGTTAAAAGTACGAGGACTACCCGTTGTAGGGCGCTGGCGAATTTCATTTCAAACTATTGTATGGGAGTTTCCTATATATTTTGTGTGATTAGTGCGGAGTCAATTATCAGATATGGAATTGTTGTTTGGGGATGGCTTTATCAATAAAATCTGTATAAACAAAACGTCATACAAAAAACTATATCAAAAGTTATCTTTAAAAAACCTAAGTTTTTTCCAGTCAAAGACCTGTTTTCCTGGGATATAAATAGTGTGATGCTAAAATATGGAACAAATTTATTTTAAATTCAGAGTTTTGATTTTTTGGAAAACGCTGGGACACGACAATTTTTATATGTGGATGCGGATTTTGGATGACAAAGTCATGTAGTTATACAGGGTTAAACAAAAATAAAACTTCTTTGTTTCAAATGGAAACATGTATTTTTTATTACGTTTTTGGGTGTTGCGTAAAGTTCTGAGTATATTTCATGCAACACCCTACATCTATGTATATCCAACCGTTTTCGAGAAAATGTCATTTTGAATCCATGATATTATTAATCATTTAAAAACTGATTATTGTGTTTATTGGTCAAAAAATTGAATCAAATGTTCATCCAGCAACGTAAATATGTTGTAAGTGATTGAAAAAAAAACATCATTATCGCTTGGTAACATATTGTTTATATTGCTATACCTCTTGACTGTGAATAATAAAAATAAGGAACTACGCGATTCTTTTTGTTTGAGTCGCTTAGTTAACACTTGTTATCGTCACTGATTGGACATCAAACCCAATTTTTGAACCAATAAGAACATCAACAAGTTTTTGAAATAAAAATACTATGGATTTATAAGGCCATTTTCTCAAAAAGGGTTGGATATGAGTATGGGGTGTGTTATATGAAATATACCCCGAATTCCACGCAGAATCCAAAATTTGAATTAAAAATATGTGTTTTTGATGGTCGTAACTCATTTTTGGTGCACCCTGCATACATGAATTTGCCATGGAAAAACCCATCCAAAAATAAAGATCGACGTGTTCTAGCGTTTTCCAAAAAATGAAAACCCTGAATTTGAAATGAATGTGTTCTTTATTCCACCGGTCACTGTATATTTAAATACAAAAATTGTATGTTTTCTGCATACTCATAGGACTTCTCATATTCGTTACCATTCATTATTTATGAAAAAAGCATTTTTTTTATGGAACTGTGGTCGCTGGCCATGTGTTGCACCAAAAATATCGTATCTTCTGTGAGCTAGAGCTGCACAGTTAAAGATGATATTATGTGAGACAGTTTCGCCTTCTCCACCACATAGCCTACAACTTGTAGGACCTTCGCATCGTAGACAACCTGTCTGTATATGTACTCTTAAGTGGCATTGTAGTCTGACTATCGGAGAGAATGTAGATGTTCTGGTTATTGCAGCCACGTCTAGCAATGTCTTGTGCACATGGTTGAATTGCGTGAATTTCTGCTTGATACACAGTTGTGGTATCCTCTAGAGGGATACCATACCTTACTCATGCCATTCTCCGTTACCCTTGTTCTGTAGGCATTCAGCATGGCCACTCCTTTGATGTTTATGTCCAGGGGGATAGCCCTTGATCAGTTTCCAACGCAGCCGTGGATGAGCGGGCGCATAGACTAGCCAGCCCATGCAGACTTCTCAGTCTGCCTGTTTTGTTTTCGTGCACCATATTGCGACTCCATATGTGACTTGAGATGTATAGTCACAGCATCATTTTTGCCTAACTCAAACTAACTCGAAGTTTTGTTATCATTGAATAATCTAGATTATCAAAAAGAAATTTATCAATATCTTGCATCTGAAATTTGTCATATGGATGGGTTTTGTCGCTATAATCGTATAAAAAACCCTACTTTCGATAACAAAAGTTCCGTTGAAGTGAAAAGCCAGTAATAAAACGATGATTATCTAACAGAGAACAATGGTAATTTATCAAGCGTTGTCAATATCGATGAAATTGAAAACATTGTCGACATCATATTATTATCGTCTTACTAGTTTTTGTTGAACTTTCTTATAAACTTCAGTTACTTTCATTGGGCGCATTCAGGGTAGTGCAGCATCAAAGTGCTTTATTGAAACGTTTTCACTGAAATGGAATACATGTTCTACCGCTGGACTACAGCACTGCAGCAGAGCTCAATCAAGGCAGCTTGAATAAAGCGTTGCGGCACTGTAGTTCAAGGAACGCGGCTTTCTTGAGCGTGTCGTCACGCAACAGCATACCGTGTGTAAGTGTATTGTTCTTAAAAATAACAAACCAAACTGTTTTTTTCACTTGTAAATAATTAAAAAAATCATGGGTCGACATACCCGTGAAAGTGAAATTGTGTGGCACCCTCTACAAGTTGAAGTCATACTGACACTGAAATCAAAATATCAACATTATTTCAGATATCTATTATTCAAGGCTGGTTCTATAATTCAAGTATATCCTTGAAATAAGCAGCAACACTCAGCAGGACTATAGTGAGTGGGTACTGCTTATTCCAAGGAGATGCTTGAATTGTAGAAAAACAAAACTATATTGCCGTTACGAAGCATTTCCGGACACAGGTTTATACAAAACTTCTTCTTGTTCAAGGTTTTGAAAAAGTTTTCCAAGTTGAAGTGATGATGACATGATCAAGTGTAGAGAATTAAGGTCCTTTTTCACTTCAAAAAGTTTAATGATATTAGACCTGACGCGTTTCGACCTTGTCGGTCATTTTCAAGGGGTTAATCAATCTCAAAGATTATCGCAGTGCGGTTATGTTAGTGATTGACTGGAGCCCATGGGTAATCAATCCGACATCCTATAGAATGTGTTATTGAATTTGAGGAAGTCCAAGGGCAGGCACTTCTTCAAAAGGTCCATGACTCCCTCCGACTCTCTACTTGTGAATTTGGTAGTAGTCTTCAGATGATCCTCCAAAATCTATAACAGCTGTTGCTCGAAAACAAATTGACCACATCAAAGGAAACTAGGAAATATTCCTTGGGCAGAGTGAGATTCTTTATTTCTTTTATTAGTTGTAGAGGGTTCTTGATAGCGAATATATTAGTGTTGTTCATTTTCTCTGCCAAGTGTGTATTTTTTATAATACTGTAGGAAGTGTGTCAGTTCATGGGAACGGAGGGCTTATTGTATTGAAGAGATGTGAAGATGGGACTTGATCTCTCTATCGTTTTCTTTAATTCTCTGAGGTAAGGTTGATTGGGGTATCTAGTTGGTAATTTCCATGATTCATTACTCTTCATGAAATCTTTCACCTTCTCGGTGTGGTCATTCCTATTGACAATAGCCAGACGGTTGCTCTGTCTGGTTGGACAAACCACGATGTCGGCTAACGGGTTAGCTATCGACATCTCATTTGATCTCAGTGTAGGGCTAAACTTGAGTCCCTTTTTGAGAAAATCTGCTTCCGAATCCAAGAAAGAAGCAAGAGTGTTGTGAAGAGTGTTCTTCCTTTAGACTCCAAAGCTTCTTCCTCAGTATTTGAAAATGGTAGGTCCTCCTTCTGTTTACTTTGGTATCGACATAGTTCTTGATTTCTGTCCAGTTTGGTTTGGTGTGGTACTTCGAGTCCAATCAAAAATGTCAGATGTGTCCTGTAGTCATCAAGCTTTGTACAAGACTTCTCTCTTTCTTCTTTAATGAATGTAACTTTCAAGGTCCTTAGTTTCTCGTGGGATCGATGAGGTAGCCAATCTCAATTCTTGAATTTATTGCTAGCTGGGGATGCTTCGATTCCAGAGAGGGGCGAGATGATCCTGTGGGGTCGTCTGAATGGAAAAGTCAAAGAAGGAAGCAACGTTATGTTTGAGCCTAGAATACACGACTCCGAAATAGGCCGAGGAATTGCTTGTGGAAAGAGCTTGGTACAAGTGAAGAGGACAGTGCCCGTCAGAGTGATGAACGTCAACTATCACTCAGTGAGCTTGGCGAAGGGAACGCCGGCAATTTTCTCCGTGGTGCGACAGCTATGTGAGATTGAGAAGACCATCTCTGAGTTTACCGGAGAGATGGAGAAGTTGGCTGTCACCTCTTCAAAAGACCTGGATAAGAGACAAAAACAACGATTGAGTGGTCTGATAAGGAAGTACGGTGACATCTTTGACAACGAGACTGGGGAAAATGGCCGAACGAACGTGGTGCGGCACACCATCAACACAAAGGGAGCACGACCGATCCGCCAAACAGCTAAAAGACTACCTTTGGCCAAGAAGGAGGAGGCGGACAAGATAATCCGGGACATGGAGTTGTTCTAGCCAGTTGCTCTCTTCAAAAAGAAGGACGGTGCAACTCGATTCTGTGTGGACTATCGTCAGCTGAACAACGTGACGAAGAAAGACAGCTACCCGCTACCACGGATCGACGATACTCTGGACACCTTGGCCGGATCAAAAATCTTCTCAACCCTGGACCTGAAAAGCGGATATTGGCAAGTAGAAATGGCCCCGAAGATCAAGAGAAGACTGCTTTCAGCGTTGGAGCTGGGCCGTGGCAGTTCACTGTTATGCCATTTGGGTTATGCAACGCACCTGCTACGTTCGAGCGGCTGATGGAGACTGTGCTCAAAAGACTATCCTGGTCAACAGGTCTGCTGTACCTGGATGACATAACTGTGGTTGGCAAATCATTCGAAAACCACCTGAAGAACTTGGAGGAGGTATAAGACTCAGAAGTTCCGGTTTGAAGCTGAGTCAAAAAAAATGCCAACTGCTCCGCTGGGAATATTGTACTTCCCACCGGAACAGTTGGTCATATCGTGTCGTCTGAGGGAGTAGCCGTTGACCAGCAAAAGGTGGAGACAGTTGAGGAGTGGCCAGTACCAAAGAACCTTCACGAGCTAAGTTTTCTGGGTCTGTGCACGTACTACCAGCGTTATGTCCAGGGATTTGCGAATATCCCCCGGCCTCTTCACAGGCTCGCAGAGGCATAGAGACGCTTCCACTGGGACAAGGATTGTCAGGAGGCCTCTGACACGCTTAAAAGGGCACTTGCCAGCGTGCCCATCCTAGGCTTTCCTCTACCTGAGGAAAACTTCATCCTGGATACAGATGCCAGCAATGTAGGACTTGGTGCAGTGCTGTCTCAGATCCAGCAGGGACATGAAAGGGTGATCGGCTATTTCAGCAAAACCTTGTCGAAGCTAGAACGAAACTACAAGAAGGGAACTACCGGCAGTAGTCAAAGGGGTAGACCACTTCTACAAGTACCTCTACGGGAGAAAGTTTCTGCTAAGAACCGACCACGGCGCGCCCAAATGGCTCATGCAGTTCAAGAATCCGGAGGGTCAAATTGCTCGTTGGATTGAGAGACTGCAAGAGTTCAACTTTGACACGGAACATCGAGCTGAATCCAGCCACAACAACGCTGATGCTCTGTCCAGGAGACCTTGTCCAGAACAATGTGAGCACTGTCAAAGAGCCGAGGAAAAGGAGGCGAGCACTTGCAGAATGAC